>CM068824.1:99696409-100183909 GCA_028554795.2 Sinohyriopsis cumingii
AAGCAGTACTTCTTTAGAAGCTAAAACTAAAATAAGCTTTCCATATAGTTATTACCCAGGGCATAATGTTGCTTTCGGGGGGGGGGAGGGGAGGGGCTGTCAAAAATATTTTGGTAGAGCATGTTCTCATGAATGTTTTCACTGAATTTGGCTAAATTTGCCCAATACAATTTCAGCAAATAATGACAACTATGGATGGATGGCTAATGGATATAGTCTCATGCCTGAATGTCAAATTACCTGTTGCCAAGGGAGGTAAAATAAATTGAAGCATTCTCAGCATCCAGTCTATTAACAGCAAAGGAAAGACATTTGGATTTATGAGATTAATCAATACTGTGCAAATGAAAGACATTTGGATTCATGAAGTTAGTGGCTACTTTGACTGCAAAGTGAAGACATTTGGATTCATGAGGCTAGTGGCTACTTTGACTGCACATGGAAGACATTTGGATTTATGAGGTTAGTTGTTACTGTGACTGCAAAGGAAAGACATTTGGATTCATAAAGTTAGTGACTACTTTGATTGCAAAGGGAAGACATTTAGAATCATGAGGTTAGTGGCTACTGTGACTGCAATGGGAAAACATTTATGTTCATGAGGTTAGTGGCTACTGGGAATGCCATGTGGGTCCTGTTTGTCATATATAACCATTTTAAGAAATCATGAAGCAAGTTTCCAACAGTGGCGACTCTCCCACCCTCTGCTTGATTTCCAATCTCTTTTGTTTCCAGTCTTTTGTTAAGTTACAGTACTTGTGCTTGTGCTAAATCAATCTCAACTCATTTCTAAAATAAAGTGTATGAATATGTCATACTTACACCTGATATGATGGTGATATGGCTAATTCTTTACTATGAACTAAACAGAGCAAGGTCAAACAAGTGACATGTATGCATAGGCCAACATTAACAAAGTCTACTGGCCACATCTGTAGTATATAAATAAATTAAAATTGTTGCAGTGTGTGGAACAATGTTTTGTTCATCAATCTGCAGGCTTGATTCACAGGTATAGCTTGATTCACAGTTATAACAAATGGAAGCCTGAGTAGATATGGAAAATTATTTAAGAAGCAAAAATCTGCAATAATCGTCTTGGCATTGCAGTGTTCAAGGTTTTACAGCAAAGTCCTTATGTCAAATTAAGAAACAAATGAAAAGAGGAAATATGTTGTGGCATTATAGAATAACAAGCTAAATGCACATCTGAATTCGACAGAAGCACAACAACTATCAGACAAGAGTCCCTCAGAGGGATTAATGCTCCACTGGATGAAAATAATTTCAGGAAATCCCAGAAAATACAGTTTCTTCATTTTAGTTCCTAACTGTTGAAACTATTAGTACCATATTGGTCATAATTTGCATTATTTTCACTCATATACCACAAGAAGTCTTTTGGTGAAAACACCTTGTCTATGTATCTAGCTATTCAGGAGAAGTAGCAATAACAAGATTTACAAGATGGCACCAAGGTACCCACAGGAGCCCATAGTGGCTGAGTGGGCTAAAGCACTCTCCATCATGGATCACTGAGATCTCAACTCCGTCTGTGCTGGTTCAAGTCTCGGATTCAGCCAATGTGGGTATGTGAGAAAGCTTTCCAGTAGCTTCTCATGGGTTGGTGGTTCTTTCCGGGGTTTTCCTGGGTTCTTCCTCCGCCATTAATACTGGCCACGATGTATAGCCTATCATGTGCTAAAAAATGGCATTAAACCCCACAACAACAACAACAAGGTAGCCATACCAGATGTTAGATCAGCATCGGTTTCATTTTGGAGATGACATCAAGGTACCCATACTGGATGTTAGATCAGTATCGGTTTCATTTAGGAGGAACTAGACATCATACAAAGCTTTATAGGGAAAAGCAACCCATGTGAAAATGGCTTTCCACTTCTGGCAATAACAATTAGGTATGAAACAATATTGATGTATTGATGCATCTATAATTTTACCAAACTGATACACATCAAAATAAGAGGTGGCAATTGATACAAAACCATACCTAGCCTATACAAGTTACTTTAATATTCATCAGTCATCAATACAATTATTAGTTATCAGCGTTCAAAGAAATTGATTTCGACACAGGCCCTTGGCTCGTGACTTTCCCTGACTGAAACTCCACAAGCCAGGACTCCAAGTTTCACATGCCCTAAATTTCCTCCTTTTTAATATTGTCACAAAAATGTTGAAGTAGCTATAATTCATATATATATTTAATATGGTTTAGATGACGCAATTGTCATTACTGTCAGGAATGGTCCTGGCTTTTAAAAAGCTGTCGCAAAAAAAATCGCCAACCTCAATATTTTGTCACCAATTTTCAAAAAGTGTCGCCAAAACAAGTAGTGTACATTTTTCCAAGTGTTAATTTAGTCTATTAATGTAACAGGCAATGAAAATTACAAAAGATGGGTTAGTTAATACTTTAATTACAACAAGCATTAACAAAATGTTACAAAGTGTTACATGAAGATCCGTCGCGATTTTAGGGCTGCCCACTTGTTGAATGCAGTTTCAAAGTCTAATTTTTCACATCTGTACATGCTGATTCTCATTAAATTCTCGAGAGATGAGATGCAGAGCTTATTTCTGATGTCAGTTTTTATGAGGTTCATCATACGGAATCCACGTTCACAGTCTACAGTGCTGACAGGTGACACCAGTAGTCTCTCAGCAGCCCCCCCCCCCCCCATGGCTAGCTTCCCAAAGCTTGTAGCGAATTGCTTCCTAACTCCCAAGAATGATCACTGAATGCTGTATAAATTGTCTCGACAAGAAAAATAGGATCTCCGTTCCCACGAATGAAACTTACACGAGTCAACACCAATACTGGACCGTATATATAAGCATAAATTCACACCCAATTTAGGGATTCTTTCACTCCTGTATTTTGAGAAATAAATAATTATTATTAATTATGCAAAACTGTTTTTTTTTTTGTTGGTTTTTTTTGCTATTTCTTGTTGCGGAGTTTAAGTCTCTGCAGCCGTAACACGAGACTGATGGCAAAAGGAAAAGATCAATGACTAAAATGCTGCACTGGCGACAGATGTAGTTGTGATTGAGATTTTTTCCATTTGTTTTGTATTTATACACAGTAGTCGGTACTTCAAAGGTTATCAGTTTTCTATGAATGTTCAGCAAAACTATTGTATTGGTATATGTATTTAAAAAAAACAGAAGGATTAGCCATACAATTAATTATATCTGTTCTATTCGCGTCTTCTTAAGTCGGTCAGTTGTAGGTATAGTGCGGTAGCATGATTGACTGTATCGCAGCATACAGTCCTCAGCCCAGATGTCAGCATAAGCAGATTATGATGTAACAATGCACTGTAAAGATGGGGTTGTCAATAAGAACAAAGGATCGTTTGTGTAACAGATTGATTCCAATGCATTGCTTTGTCAAGTTTGTGGCTTCCTTTCGTTCTGCCTTTTAATTTATCCAGTCCAAATCCATGATTGTATGTACAAATTAAATAACCAAAAAGTATGTCGCCAAAAAAATCGCCAGATGGGATATTTTTGTCGCCAATAAGGAAAAAAAATCGCAATTTGCGACATTGGCGAAGCCCAGGACGATCCCTGAGACTGTTCACTACACTCACTAGTAACTGGAGGGTCCTGGTCTTCAAACTTCTCTTCGTGATTCTCTGAATGAATCCTGGTCAGAATCGAGTAGACATTATGTCAATCTCTTGTTTGCAGTATTTGCATATAATTAATACCCTCCCCTTCTATTTCTCTTTTTACCTGCCGTGCTTCTTAAAGAAAAACTCCGTCAACCAAGAGCTCTGAAATTTATCTGTGGTGCACTTGGCCAATAGCTAATTGTTTTATTAATTGGCAAAAAATTTATGAAGTACACTTGAATAACATTACGACAACTGAAATGATCAATCTTTGCATTCTTTATATGCAGTACAATCCTACTTCAAAGAAATGTTGCCGCTGTTCACAAACTTTCAAAAAAAAATAGATATGGCTTAAACATTAACACTCAAGGCAGTACCACGTAATAAGTTTTGTTATTGTACACGCATCTATCATCGATTTGAAGTACTGACAAGAAACTGCTCCATTTCCTGATCCAACCTCGTATGCAAATAAGAACACTGAGCTCACCCACTGCAGACTTTGAACACATCTCTCTAGCTACTGTCAGCCAATTATGTGAAACAGTGGTTTATACCCGATTTATTTTCTTTTGATTGCTATTATTTAAATTGTCCAAGTTGTTTGTTTGACATCAGCTCCAAACATGACTGTTGCCGTTTTTACGTGCAACATTAACAGGCATATACTGCAAGTGTGTGGGTTTTATTTGATGAATGCTAAAAATTGTGTTATCTCAGAGCATGACCATATCAAGGGGTTTGGGAGTTATTCATTGTATTTTAAGCATGGCACACCATACTTCAATTTGATTAAAATCAGATCTCAATTTCACATAGGACAGTGATCATCTGATTTAGATTGTGATGTATTATGGAAGGTATGTCAACATCTTGAAAATTTACACATTTCATCTGCACAATCAAAGTTTCCTCAGGCAAATTATAGTTTTTGACAAGCCTGATAGGCACCTCATTTTTAATACAGGATTATGGACCAGACCTAATATTACAGGAGTCAGTGGAGTTGGGCTATCGGATCTTTTTAGCACTGGTCGTTTACATTTCTATTATTTTACTTCATCTGAGACATATGTTGCAAGCACATGTACTCATTTATGTTAATTAAATATTCTACAAAAACAACAAGATGATGTGGATGGTAATGTCCCTCAGCAACCCACCTCACTGATTCAACCCTAATTATCTGATCTTAACTGTATATTCAGCAAAAAGATACATTCCAAACGTGTCCCCTATAAAAGATGCATTCCAAATATGTCCCACATAAATCATGCATTCCAAATGTGTCCCCTGTAAAAGATGCATTCCAAATGTGTCCCCCATAAAGGAGGCTTTCAAAATGTGTCCCCCATAAAGGAGGAATTCTAAATATGGTCCCCCATAAAGGAGGCATTAAAATGTGTCCCATTAAAAGAGGCATTCTAAATGTGTCCCCATTTATAAGAATGCACATTACTCATCATCACCCCTTTTAAAAGAAGATACTCTTTTGATTTGTATCTTGTCTCCTCTAAATTGATGGTTATTCTTCCAGTGTGTCAGACAGTGATATATGTTATATTGAGGTTTAACTGGTGGTCATTGTTTGTTTTAGTATCAAGTAAACAATATCCACTAATTAGAACTGTGTCCAATATGGATCATTTATCTGATCAAATGGTGGAACTAGGAAACACCTAAAAGGTTGAATTAAAGTCATGACAACTAACAGGTGTCTGTTCAAAAGCATTTTTGTTATCTTGTCATGGATGAGAATGGCATGTGAGTGTGTGTGTGTATGATGTCTAGCAATGGGTCATCGTGCTGCAGACAAGTAGTATCATGTCCCACCCAGTCAGATAATCCTGACACCAATCTGGCCAGTCCTTACAATAACCTCTTAATACTGAGCACCAAGCGAGGCAGCTGTTAGTAGCATTTTTTAAGTCTTTGGGATGACATGGGTAGGGTCTGCACCTACGACCTCCCACATCCGAGGTGGACACTCTAACCACTAGGCCACCATAGCAGTCCGAGAACAGCATATAAATGGATGCTAAATATGTGTCTGTGAAAAACAAAAATGCTGCATGCACATACAGAAAATGCAAATGTTAATTTATTTGATGATGATAGTGGAGTTTATGTACTGTATACAAAACTGTAGAACAAAATGCAGGTATGCATGCATCAGATATATACAACCTCATGAACTCATGGAATTTAAAATATAGCGTAACACTCCACACTACTACTCCCATCCCTTCATCATCTTAAATCAGATTGAGAAAACTTAAGGTCCTATGCAGCAGTGGTACAACAATTATTGAACCCAAAATAAACATGAATTGTCTTGTTTACCTGAAGTAGAGAATTGTGCCTATCTCATGTTGGAACCTGAGGAATAAATCCAGCTGTTCTGCAGTCTTTATTGGTACAGATGCTGCCTGATTCAGTTCCTCAACCAGAACGAGTGGAATGACCTGAAATTCAAATTAACAAAATTGGAATCTTGCAAAAAACTTATTTTAGAGAAATCATTGCTGGAACATCAGTTTTGTGGATTGGTGGTTCTTGTTGGGGTTTTCCGAAATTCTTCCAACACCTCAAGATACAGTATACTAAACTTACTTTATAAAATAATTTATTGTTTCCCATCATGTACAATGTTACAACATAAATGCTGTCCAAACATTTACAGTAAATACAGTAACCTAACTTTTGTTGGCAATTTTATTTATGGGGTCGGACTATTTTGCGAAAATCAGCATGACCCAATGCTGCTAATCCAGGGGTGTCCAAACTTTTTGCAAAGAGGGCCAGATTTGATAAAGTGAAGATGACGGGGGGCCAATAGTTCCTTCTGATGTTTTTTTAAACCATAAAAGTTATATGCAAATATACACTGTTATAGAACAATGAATAAATAATATAAAAAAACAAAAAAAAAACAATAAAGAAATGAAATAATTTGTATTGTCACAATTATCTTTATTTTTCAAATGACAATGTAACTAAATATAAGCCATTCAAGGAGACATGAACAACTCTATAAACACAATTCTGCCTTTCATTCATATCTGGAGAGTCAGATAACATTGAACTGTATGTAATACCTTAAATTTGCCCGAGTTAGATAAATATCTTTGCCTCATGGTCATTTTAAACAGGAGTTATAACTAATGCAAAGTGTTCTGTTATCACTAAAGTTGAAAATAAGTGAATTTTGCTTTTGTCTTTTAAAAGATCTTTCAGATAAATAATAGTTTGTGCCACATATACAGGTACATAACATCAACTGTTACAACCAAATCTTATTCAAGTGTTTAATAAAATAAGTGACATAAGTCCAAGAGCATAAGTGTGCTTTTGGCTTTTCACTGTTACAAGTGACAGATGTTACCATTCAAAACACTCAATTTCAGATTGATCAAGAAACCGATAACTTGCTGACACTAATGAGAAGGGTGATACTGAGATCTGGATTTCACTAAAGAGGCCAGGTCTGGTTTGAGGGCAGTGGTTGAGATGCGTAAAATGTCACGTAAGTGGGAGTCACTTAGTCTTGACCTCAATCGGTTCTTGTTTAAGTTCATGACAGAGAATGTCTACTCACACAAATATGTGGAGCCAAATAAGCTCAGAATATTCTTAGCAAATGTTCGCATTTCTGGAAATCTGCTTTTATCCAGCTGTCCGTAAAAGTCAACAAAAGAAAGCTGCTGATGTTTGTCACGCCACTGATCGTCACACTGCAGCTCAATGAGCTCTAGCTGCAGCTGTGGAGGAGCATCATCAGGGTCCACGGAGAAGGGTGAAGAAGAAAGCAACATGTCCTTTTCAATAACAGGAAAATCCTAAAGTGTTTGTTTTGTTCCACAGAAAGAGATGCGGTAGCTGTTGCATAACTCTTCATTTGCACACCGATGTTGTCCTGTGGTAAACTGTCAATTACCTCTTTCAAAGCTGGGAAGTGCATGGTGCAGGGCTCTGTTTGGGACAAGTGTCTTTGGAAAAGTTGTAGCTTCGTTCCAAAGGCCTTGACGTGAACGTATAGCTGGTTCACCACTGCATCTCGTCCTTGAAGATTAACATTCAGCCCATTCAGATGCTTCGTTATGTCAACCAAAAACGACAAATCTGCCAGCCATACAGGATCGGACATTCTTTCATCGGTTGCCCTTTTCACACAAAAATGTCTTATTTCTTCTCTGAGAGAGAAAATTCGCTGCATTGCGGACCCCCAACTTAGCCACCTCACATCATTGTGATACATTGTGTCTCCGTATTCATCTTGGATGTCAAGCAAGAACTGCTGAAACTGTCGGTGGTGCAGAGCTTTATAGCTAATAGAATTGATAGCCTTTACCACTGGTTTCATAACATGATCAAATTTGAGATGTTTGGCGCAGAGAGCCTGCTGGTGAATTATACAGTGTAGTTTAATAGTGTTACCTCCTTCCTCGCTGACTTTACTGCAAATCAGTGTGGACAATCCACTTCGCTCACCGGCCATGGCAGGCACACTATCGGTAATGATCCCAGAAACTT
The DNA here is from genome assembly GCA_028554795.2 of Sinohyriopsis cumingii. Taxonomy (NCBI): domain Eukaryota; kingdom Metazoa; phylum Mollusca; class Bivalvia; order Unionida; family Unionidae; genus Sinohyriopsis; species Sinohyriopsis cumingii. Next base: position 99,704,590 of record CM068824.1, read on the forward strand.
TACTCCACAGTAGTTTCATATCATCAACAGCATCACAAACAAAAACGAATATATTCGTTCCTCTGGTTTGGTCTTTAAGGCTTTGGAGGTCAAGCAGCTCCTCTATTACGTTCATGCTGTCATCAACTCCTCTTAAAAATGCAAGAACTGTGCAGTATCAGAAGCATCGGTGCTTTCATCGCAGGCTAATGAGAAATAATCAAAAGTCACTCCCCTGTCCCTCAGTTGTCTCTTAATATCTGACAATATGTCCTCCACTCTCCGTGCCAGTGTTACTTGCCAGGCAAACATTCATAAATTCTTGCTTCTTCTCGGGGAAAATGTTCACCACCATTTTCATGACACAGTCTTTGATAAATGTACCTTTAGTAAAGGATTTGCCATGTTTAGCTATTAACATGACCACTTCGTAGCAAACTTTGGTGATATTTTCCTTTGACTCACATGCCCGCGTGAAGAATCGCTGTGTAATGCCAGAGAAGCTTGGAATTGCTTCACATTTTCAGCGCTGTTACTCCCTGTTAGCTTGTCTCATATATGTTAGCATGTTTAGTCTGGTAGTGTCTCTTTACGTTGAAATCCTTACAAGGCAACTGTCTCGTTACAAATGAGACAAACACAACTGCCTCGATTTTCAGTGAAAAAGTATTGTAATTCCTATCTCTCCAAAAGCTGCAGCCCTCACTTTCAACTTTCCTCTTTTTCTTTTCAGTCGCCATGGCAGAAATGAGCGGAGAAGGTTTCGTGTGCTAGCGGGCCATAAATAATACATTATATGACCGAAACTGCGGGCCATATGAAATCTTAGCGCGGGCCATGATTGGCTCGCGGGCTGGACTTTGGACACCCCTGTGCTAATTGATCAGCACCTACGGCACAACTTAACATGGGTTAAGAACCACTGCTGTATATGATATATACATTCAGCAGGTAGCAACACTTATATTCCTAATGTCAATGTGTTCAGGGAAGGTATTCAAAATATAAAATGCACTATATATTTTCAAAACATCTTGTGTACTAAGATAGTGGCTTGACTCTTCAATCCCAATTGTTACATATATCTGCTACCCCTACCAAGAATGTCTCACTAAGGCCAGCAATATTTGTTTCACATGTTAGATCAATCGTCTGTTAAGTTGTGATCGAATATCGTGCACTGCTCTTGTTGACCTGAAACATTTGTATCCGAAAAGTTTTAAAAATCGGGTCTGATGCAAGGAACAGATTATGGCATCATCATTTCCACCTAAAAGATATGTAACAAACACTTGACAGTGAGTCGACATGACTTAATGACCTCCAGTTCAGTTTCAGAAACAGCAGTTCCGATCTCAAGGTCAATTAGTTCTTGCTACATCACTCAGTTCAACGTGATCTTTATATTTTTAATTCCTGTGGTGGCAACTGTCGACTCTCCCACAATAAACAATATTCAAAGGGAAATTGGCACGTCATCCAATAAATACAACTGATTTAGACCACTATCATCTATCTCACTGTAGGCAACATACACACAGAAATGACATGTCAAATGAAACCAATTGTTACGTTTCCTATTGTTTTTCAAAGTAGGGCCAAACATATGAATAAATATTCTTTGCTGAGAGTTTGGACTTTTTAAAGTCGTATCTGGTTTTTATTTTTAGCTTCAAATACTGTTTTCGTATGTTGGTTGACAATTCTAAATGTTATTGTTATATGTAGGGTTTAAAGCCATTTTTCAGCACAAGAAAGGCTATACATGGCGGCCAGTATTAATGGTGGAGGAAGAACTCGGGATAACCCCGGAAAGAACCACCAACCCACAAGAAGCTACTGGCAAGCTTTCTCGCATATCCACATTGGCTGAATCCGAGACTCGAACCCACACAGACATAGGTGAGATGGCAGTGTTCCATAATGGATTACTGTAGAAGCACAGCCTGACCATCAGGTGTCTTGCATGAAAAACTTCGATTGACAAAGGTATCTGAAGTATTGATATCAAGTTAGTCTGTTTCTGTGATAATTCCATGGATTCTAACATGAAAACATACTCTGAGCAAGAAAAGTTATTACATGCCATAATTATATGAAACTATATGAAAAATATATTTTTTGTTATTATTATTCAAATAATCATTTTAGCAATGTACAGTCTGCCGCAGTACATCAAATGCATTTCTGAGGCTAGTTAATGACTTTCTCACTGCTTTTGATAGTGTAAAGATTAGTATTCATCCTCCTTGACTTGTCTGACACAATAGACCATGATATATTACTTCATCATCTCCTGAATGTATTTGGTGTCTATGATACAGCCCTATCATGGTTCAAATCCTACTTAGTCAACAGGACATAAATTATGCCTGTACAAGGAACAACATTCCAGCCCAGTTCATCTATTGTGTCTACAAGGAACAACATTCCAGTCCAGTTAATTTACTGTGTCTGTACAAGAACATTTAATTATGATCTGTGTTACACCTGAGCGAAAATGTGATTAAAGAACATTAAACCATGGTCTGTATTGGACTTGAGCTAGAATGGGATTAAAGAACATTTAATCATGGTCTGTGTCAGACGTGAGGCAGAATGTGATTGAAGAACATTTAGTCATGGTCTGTATCGGACTTGAGCTAGAATGTGATTAAAGAATATTTAGTCATGGTCTGTGTTGGACCTGAGCCACAATGTGATTAAAGAACATTTAATCATGGTCTGTGTTGGACCTGAGCCACAATGTGATTGAAGAGCATTCAATCATGGTCTGTGTCAGACCTGAGCAAAAATGTGATTAAAGAACATTTAATCATAGTCCATATTGGACTTGAGCTAGAATGGGATTAAAGAACATTTAATCATGGTCTGTGTCAGACCTGAGGCAGAATGTGGTTGAAGAACATTTAGTCATGGTCTGTGTTGGACCTGAGCCAAAATATGATTAAAGATATGAACCAGAATTGGATTAAAGAACATTTATTCATGGCCTGTATCAGCCACAATGGGATTAGAGAACATTTAATCATGGCCTGTATCGGGTCTGAGCCAGAATTGGATTAAAGAACATTTAATCATGGCCTGTGTCGGGTCTGAGCCAAAATGGGATTAAGGAACATTTAATTATGGCCTGGATCAGGTCTTGGCCAGAATGGGATTGAAGAACATTTAATCATGGCCATAAGGGTGAGCAATTTAGACCATTCAGCCACTCAAGGCCACCAATCTAAGCCAGAAAAGCTCATTTGCAATTAAAGAACATCTGATCATGGTCTATATTGGATCTGAGCCAGAATAACTCATATGCTATTAAAGAACATTTGGTCACATCTGGACTGCTACATTAGACTGCTGTAACAAATAGGACTTCATTATTTCAGTTTATATCAAGTAGGAATTAATGATACTTTATCACTGATGGTTGTTTGTCAAAAAGTTTCATACCTGAACTAAATCATACATATTTACTTGCTTCAATTTGTTCACATACTATTAATTATTATTTATTTACTGTATATAATCTTTTCAATGTGAGTAAGTCTCAACAGCTGGATGACAAATTTATAGTGTGCACTTACGGAACATATGACCATAATCTTCTTCACTTTTGTACTTTAGCAATAAAGGTGTTGATAAAACTTCCACAAAGATTGATAATGCTTGCAGTCTTAGCACACTGCATACTGAGTTGCTTTTCTTCACTTTTTGGGTTGCAGGTATCATGATAAAAATGAGATTTTTTAATCCATATAAATAAAAAGAAATTTTATCTTCTTTATTAAGTGCTTTGATAGCTACTTATTATTATTATTGCTTTCTTTTAATGCTTCCTCTGAGTGCCTGCTAGTTTTTCCTCAGTGTATCTGTACGTTCTTACTCATAATGCCTGTATGTTCTTCCTCATAGTGCTTCCTCAAAGTGCCTGTTAGTTCTTCCTCTGGGTGCCTGTTAGTTCTTCCTCTGGGTGCCTGTAAGTTCTTCCTCTGGGTGCCTGTTAGTTCTTCCTCAGAGTGCCTGTAAGTTCTTCCTCTGGGTGCCTGTTAGTTCTTCCTCAGAGTGCCTGTAAGTTCTTCCTCATAGTGCTTCATCAGACTTCCTACAAGTTCTTCCTCAAAGTGCTTCCTCAGAGTGCCTGTTGATTCTTCCTCAGAGTGCCAGTAAAATCTTCCTTAAAGTGCATCATCTGAGTGCCTGTTAGTTCTTCCTCAGCATCCTTGTAAGTTCTTCCTTATAGTGCTTCCTCAAAGTGCCTGTTAGTTCTTCCTCCGAGTGACAACCGCTTCGGTGGCTTAGTGGTTAGAGTGTCCGCCTCGGATGTGGGTTCAATCCCTGGCCGAGTCATACCAGAGACTTACGAAAATGGTACAAACAACTGCCTCGCTTGGTGCTCAGCATTAGTGTAGGACTGGTCGGCCTGGTGATAGGATACTGTGACTGGGTGGGACATCATGCCACATGTCAGTGGCATGATGCCCCAATGCTAGACATCACTATAAACTGCCACACTGCAGACATTGTAGTGACATGACTGAAAAATTGTTAAAAGCTACGTTAAAAACCCAAGTAACACACACACACCCCCTCAGAGTGCTTGTATTTTCTTCCTCATAGTGCCTGTAAGTTCTTCCTCATGGTGCTTCCTCTGAGTGCCTGTTAGTTCTTCCTCAGGCTGCCTGTAAGTTCTTCCTCAAAGTGCTTCCTCAGAGTGCCTGTAAGTTCCTCAAAGTGCAATCTTTGAGTACCTGTAAGTTCTTCCTCTGAGTGCCTGTAAGTTCTGCCTCATATTGCTTCCTGAGTGCATGTTAGTTCTTCTTCAGAGTGCCTGTAAGTTCTTCTTCAGAGTGCCTGTAAGTTCTTCCTCATAGTGCTTCATCAGAGTGCCTGTAAGTTCTTCCTCATAGTGATTCCTCTGAGTGCCTGTAAGTTCTTCCTCACAGTGCTTCCTCTGAATGCCCATTAGTTCTTCCTCAGATTGCCTGTAAGTTCTTCCTCATAGTGCTTCCTTTGCGTGCCTGTTAGTACATCATCTTGGCCCTTTTTATTGCCACTTGTTGCTCTTAATAATTCCTAGTGCTATTTCCCAGGATGATTTTGTTATAATAAGTTCTAAAGATTATTAACCATAAAAATAAATCTGCCTCAAGAAAGCACACTGAAGGGTGTTTGTTTTCACTGCAACAGACAGATGTGCAGAAATATATAACGACAGTCAGACACTTACATATCAATATGTCCCATCTGCAAATAGTGAGGGCATAACATGTTGATGAATAAGCAGGATGAATGATATATGACAAAAGCAAGTTATAAGCTTGGTTAGCTGTACATTTCTGCAGTATTATTTTCTATTATTTTACCTTTTTTCCAGCAGATTTAAGCTTCATTAGTGCCTCTTCCATTGGTAGCCAACTGGTCGGCACTTCCTCACCCCAATATGGCTGCTCTTTAGCCAACTGGAAAATCCTGTCTTTCAATGCTTGCAACTGAGGTTCATGCTGGGTGTTATCAATGGCAAAAAATGTTGCCACATGACGTAAAGTTGGCTTATCATTCAAAATCTGGCAAATCTGTGGGAAATACATTCTGATGACTTCTTTTCGCTTATCCTGCAAAGAAAGGACATAAAATCGGAATGCGCTATGTATAGCATGGGACATACTTACAGCTATGTATAGCATGGGATGTAATGAGAGCTATGTATAGCATGGGACATACTTAGAGCTATGTATAGCATGGGACATACTGAGAGCTATGTATAGTATGGGATGTACTGAGAGCTATGTATAGCATGGGACATACTTAGAGCTATGAATAGCACGGGATGTACTGAGAGTTATGTATAGCATGGGATGTACTTAGAGCTATGTATAGCATGGGACATACTGAGAGCAATGTATAGCATGGGATCTACTGGTAGCTATGTATAGCATGGGATGTACTAAGAACTATGTATAGTATGGGATGTACTGAGAGCTATGTATAGCATGGGACATACTTAGAGCTATGTATAGCATGGGACATACTGAGAGCTATGTATAGTATGGGACATACTGAGAGCTATGTATAGTATGGGATGTACTGAGAGCTATGTATAGCATGGGATGTACTGAGAGTTATGTATAGCATGGGATGTACTTAGAGCTATGTATAGCATGGGACATACTGAGAGCAATGTATAGCATGATATGTACTTAGAGTTATGTATAGCATCGGATGTACTGAGAGCTATATATAGCATGGGATGTACTGAGAGTTAAGTATAGCAGGGACAAACTTAGAGCTATGTATAGCATTGGACGTACTGAGAGCTATGTATAGCATGGGATGTACTGGTAGCAATGTATAGCATGGGATGTACTGGTAGCTATGTATAGCATGGGATGTACTGAGAACTATGTATAGCATGGGATGTACTGAGAGCTATGTATAGCATGGGATGTACTGAGAACTATGTATAGCATGGGATGTACTTAGAGCTATGTACAGCATGGGATGTACTGAGAGCTATGTATAGTATGGGATGTACTGAGAGCTACTTATAGCATGGGACATACTTAAAGTTGTTATGGTAGTAGGGCTGCAAAGACATCTTACACATGTCAATAAAGTAAATATACTAAAAGCTGGTATGGAAGTAGGACTGCAAAGACATCTTACGTGTGTCAATTAAGTAAATACACTAGAAGCTGTTATGGAAATACCCCTGCAAAGACATCATGTGTCATTGAAGTAAATACACTCTAAGTTGGTTTGGAAGTAAGACTGCAAAGACATCTTACATGTGTCAATTAAGTAAATACAATAGAAGCTGTTATGAAAGTAGGATTGCAAAGACATCTTACATGTGCCAATTAAGTAAATACAATAGAAGCTGTTATGGAAGTAGGATTGCAAAGACATCTTACATGTGTCAGTTAAGTAAATACAATAGAAGCTGTTATGGAAGTAGGATTGCAACAAGATTACAATGATATTTAGGGTGTAATGGCTCTTAATACATTGAGGTAAATAATTGCTTCTGTCTACACTAGATTAATATAATATTATGCAACATAATATATGTATCAATGTCAACCTATCAGCAATTTGAGAAATACAAATCTGTGTAACCTATCTACCATTTCAGTAACACATCACTGTAAGAATCAGCCATTTGATAAACACAACAATGTGTAACCTAATACAAAGTATTCTATTAGCCATTTGAGAATTACAACACTAATCTATCAACCACTTTGAGCAACATAAGAATGGGTTAGTACAAGGCCTATTTTTATAAATTCTGATACAGGTAATGCGCAGCAAACATATAACATAGACTGATTTGATGAGACCATGTCTCAGTTTCACAAACTCCAAACCCACTTCACTTGATTAGAACTGTGAAAAAGTTAATTGTTGAGATTAGTTGCCACAAACAGCAAAGTCCACTAAAATGCACAGCAGCAGTGTGGTGATGTCGAGGGAGAAGATAACACATTGATTGCAATGCCCAAGTGAATTCAGTTTTTATACATATGGGAGGCTCGAGGCATCTCTCATAAGCATTACTAGATCAATCATTTTTTAGATGGATCAGTTCAGCATGCAGTCCACATTGGACAGTAGATGGGATGTTTGGTTAGAAAACTTTTAAGGTTTCAGATCAATGTGGTACTGACAAGCATATACGAAGGTCGTGATAAAGCAGTGGTTTATCTCTTTTATTGTGAGCCAGCTTGGAAACTGGACAATGAATACGAATCAGGTTTTGAAAGGAGTTGCAAGGAGAGAAAAAGTGCTTCAGAAAGGCAACATGAGGTTTGGTAATGTGCAAAATACATTGATACCATTGTATGGTTCAAATAAAGAGAAACATCACCTTTGGTAATAACAGACTTGTATTTAATAGCCTACCGAGTTACTCATGGCTTTACTGTTTCGTAACAAGTTTTAATGATGACACAGCAAACCAAACTTGCAATCTATGCACACTGAATATATATATATATATATATATATATATATATATATATATATATATACATACATCAAACTACATGGGCAATGTAAGCAGTACAACTTTTATAGCTGATACAACAGACCACAAAGGCAATGTAAGCAGAATAAGAAAAACTAATGCATTTTAAATAACATTTATATCTACCTCTTGTATTTTATCCACATGTGTACCAACAAGAATCACAGGTGGGGCAGATGGGATGCCAACATCTGGAGTTGTCACTGAGGTACTAGCTCCAGGGGATGTCACTATGGTATCAGCTGATGAGGATGTAACAGTGATGCCCATTGCTGGAGATGCCCCTGTGCTGGAAGCTGTTGCAGATGTCATTGTGCTGCCAATTGCAGTGGAAAAAGTCAATGTTGTGCCAGCTGCAGGATATGTAAATGTGATGCCAGTTGCTGGTGATGTCACCATGATGCCAGATGCAGTGGAAGTCACTGTTCTGCCAGCTGCAATGGAATTCACTGTGCTGCCAGCTGCAGCAGATGTAAATGTAATGCCAGTTGCTGGTGATGTCACCATGATACCAGCTGCAGTGGAAGTCACTGTTCTGCCAGCTGCAGTGGAATTCACTGTTCTGCCAGCTGCAGCAGATGTAAATGTAATGCCAGTTGCAGGGGATGTCATTGTGATGCCAGTTGCTGGTGATGTCATCATGATGCCAGCTGCAGTTGAAGTCATTGTGATTCCAGTTGCAGTGGAAGTCACAGCGATGCCACCTGCAGGGGATGTAACTTGGGAACCATCTGCCTGGGATGATGCACAGCAATGTATTGAATTGAGCCAAACTTCAACCAGTTCTGCAAAGGATCAAAGACAGACATTAATGATAATAATAATTAATTTTATACTGCATAACACAGTGGTCCATCTACAGACAAGTGCATCATTCTTTTAGCCTGCACTCCTACAAAATAATCAGTTCTATAATTATAGTATAATTATGTATATATATATATATATATATATATATATATTCCATTACGCTAGAAGAAAATATGAATTCAAATTACTGTACTCTAGAAGAAAACATGCATTCAAATAGCAACCAAGGTCTTCATAATCATTTATTTTCTCTGGATTAGTTTTTGTTATGCATATTTGATTTAATTTATATTTGATTTAATTTAATTGTTTGTTTGTTAGTATTAAAATATTTTTATTCCATTATGTGCTATTGTAATGTAATTGTATTTACTGGATTTGACATTTTCCAGAAATTAATTTTCCAGAAATTCAGTTCAGTTTGATGTGACTCCTTTTGTAAACACTAATAATAGAAACTTTGTATCTAATGCTGACCTAGTTCCTGACCATGATTCAGAAATCAGTGAGTGCTGAAGCAAACAACTTTTTTATTTTTATTTTATTCTTTCTTAGAGTAAGATTCATAAAGAGAAATTGAGGCCATACTTGGAATACATGACAAATAACATGTATCAATTAGGTTTTTCCGGTGGATTGACACACATCAGGGCATCTGTTTGCATTTTACTAAGAATTAATATTGATGTATTAAGAAATAATAGCTATTCTTGCCATATTCTTCTTTGTAGTTAACCGGAATTTATAACTTTCACTGTAGATCATGTTCTCATATTCTAGGCAAACTCAACTCTCCATAAGGGTCATGGGGCAAATATTTTAAACATTTAACAGGATTTTTTGTAGATATTTTCTAGTCTGGAACAGCAAATTGTTTGTATCAATACATTCAATGTTCATTAAAATGTTTGTCCAAACAATACTGGAAACTAGTTTTGTCTCTGTATGTTGATCAACATTACCTTGAACTTGATGCAATTTTAATCCGTCTGTATCAAAGTAACAATCATCATCTCTCACAAGATCTGTGAATTGTTGACTGAGATTGGTAACCAAGAGGTATATCGCACGGTGTGTAAGAAATGTCTGGTGTGTAGTGTAGAATACATATTGGCCTGCAAAATCCCATATTGCCAATGCTGCATACTCTTCTAAATTCTTTTTTAGTTCGTCTGCCTTCTCATTGACCAACTGAAGGAATTCCATTGTTGCATCACCTATACTGCTTTCAGGTTTTCCACTGTCAAGAATGGCATCATGACTCGCCTCCAGTGCTTGGGAGTTTACATCAACGTTTTGGTGAATGTCTAACTCTGGACTGGTTGGCATGTCATCATCTTCGATATCACTGAAATCATTGTGATAGATGACATTTGTGCTGGATGTTATATCATCCTCATCACTGTCAATAAAATCATTTTGATAAATGATTTCTCCATGCTCTCCCTGCTCACTACTGACCTCTGACCTCTCTGTTTTATTAGTCAGGAGCTTTACAATACGTTGAAGGCGAGTCAGCTGATCAGAATCTTGAAAAACAAAAGGAAGATAAAATGTTTTATAGCCAAATAAAGTTATCAATTATCTCACTGAGTATTGTTTACTTTGTCTCTGCATAACATATAATACTAATCTAATGCAAGATTTTACATTAGTTACAAATACTTGCATAAAACACTACCTTGGTAACACAACAGCAATTTCTATTAGACTGAGGTTGTTATAAATTTTGATACTTCTTTTTATGTTATACATTTTCCAGTCAAAAAATAAACTGATAAATACTTAATTGGTTACATAATAGTTGTTACTGAAATGATTAACCAGTTTTCATACCATGTAAATTTATGTTGTTGTTTAGGTTTAATGCAATTTTTTAATGCAGTTTTGAATCTGATAAAAGCCTGATAAGAACCATTGTCCTATTGGAAGCTACTGCCAAGCTTTCTTATACAACCATATTGGCCAAGCCCAAGATCAAACCCACGCAGACTGATATGAGATGGCAGTAAAGGGATGTGCATTAGACCACTCTGCCACCGTTGGCCCCAAATATGTATGCTCCGTAACATATACCAAATAAAAGTAGTATAACCCCAAGGACCAATAATAATAATAATAATAATAATGTATAGTAATAATCATATAACTGGATAATGAACATTTGAATGAGCAGAGCCAAGGAAAATCACATGCAGGCCAGTAGTTGGACCACTCTGATGATGAAAAGAAAAGTATGTCTGACCCATGTATGTATTTGTCATGAATGAGCATACAAGTGAGTTGAGTGAGTGAGTGATCAATCACAGTACATGATGTGGCACTAACATCGCCTCCCTGCCTACTAATAAAATCCTTATACATCTTTCATCTTTGGATGAACAACACTTTACTCGTTCTACTTTTGCATATAGTGTTAGTCATAATGCGACAGAACTGTAACAACTGTAAATTTCTAGTTTTCGAATCTGGTAAGATACAATGTATCTGACATACTGAAATACCCACATGCAGGTTGTGTATAGTATCTGTTTCATTTGTAGTATTGTATATAAATTATTCATTCTGTTTTGTTTTAGGTGTATCCCATTGCAGTGGGATGACATCATTAAGAGTCAAGGTCAGTAACTTCACAGCTGATGGACATTCAACTATGTGTAAATAGAATTACCTTGGAAACAAAGTATGGTCTACCTGATTTTTGTAAGGTTATTTGCTACAACTTTGAGCAAGCAGACCTGACCTTGCCTACAAATTTGAAGGACATATCCACTGGCCTTGTTCCAGAGTATGTTATTGTGTCATACGTCAGTTGAGAATCTGTATATTAGGTGGATGAAGTAAATAATTATTCATTCAAATCAGTAATTTAGTTGGGTTCAGTTATAATTTGAGAGGAATCATTTATTTAACTTATTCAATGGAATTATAAAGTGCTCTAAATTCTAGCGACAACTTAAAATTACTGGCACAACAGCTCATTAAGGGCTACTGGAAAGTCAGCACATTAAGGGCTATTGGAAAGTCAGCTCATTAAGAGCTACTGGAAAGTCTGCACATGAGGGCTACTGGAAAGTCAGCACATTCAAGATATGGAATTCACTCAGAACATTTTATGTTTCTACATGTGATAGAACTGAACACTGAAGTTTCCATCTAAATGTTCACACTGAATTCTGGGGCAATACGATATTTGTCAAATTATAACAAATTTGTTGGTTTCACTTTTTCTGCTATTTATTTTAAGACCATAGAGTCTTAGCACATCTCAGGAGTAGCACAAACAACATTGCATGATGGACAAATTCTGGTCATCACATCAGTGCCATTTTTACTTAAGAGACAAACAAGCTTTAAAAGAAGCATTTTAGTGAAAACCCAATGCTGAAATGATCATCAATTCTGAAGAAATCTTTCAAACATTATTTTCAAACTGGCCACTATGGCAGCCATGTCTGATTTTCAAGACTGCTGGTGTAGCAGCCATGCTAGATGTGCTTTAGTGGCAAGATTTTTATTTATGACCAGCTATATATCATAAGAAATGTTTTAGTGATATGATACTGTTTATATAACCATTAATTGAAGAGAAGTGGTAAAATTTGCAAGACATCCACCATGGCAGCAATATTTGAGCAGTACCATTTCATTTTGGGCCAACAAAAACTTCGATTGGATGTCAGATCTGCACCAGTTTAATTTAAGACAAACTGGACATCATGTCTCGGAGTAAAAATCCGATGTTGATATAACAATTCTTGCTGAAGAAGTAGCGATTAGTAAATTTTCAAGATGGCTGTTGCGGTAGTAACACTTACATCAGAGAGGCACCATTTTCAGATTGGGCCAACTATACATCATATGAAATTAATTAGTGAAAACTCTATGTTGATATGACCATTCATGAGTGTGTGAGTGTGATAACAAGACTTTCAAGATGGCTGCCATAGTGGATGAGTTCATCACAGTTAGGACCAGCTAGAAATCATAGAGTCTTCTAGTGAAAACCACAGTGAATGACACATGGGCACCATTTTCACATAGGACCAACTAGGCACCATGAAAAGTAATTTAGTGAAACCCCCATGTTCATATGACAATCTGAGTAAATATGGTAAATTCTTAAGATGACTGTCATATTGGATGTCAGATCAGTACCACTTTAATTTAGGGTAAAGTTAAAAGAAGTATTTAGCCCTATGTCAAAATAACTTTCTGTTCTGGAGCAGTGATACCAATATTTTCAAGATGGTTGCCACGGTGGCCATAGTAGGTTGGTTAATTTGCATCATATTTATCTAGGACAAAGTAGATATTGAAAGAAGTCTTTTAGTGAAAACCCTATGCAAATATACCTTTCTGTTCAGGAGTAGTGATACCAACATTTCAAAATGGCAGGAGGAAGTGTGATAACAAATGATCTTCATGATAGCATCTATACTGGATATGCATTAGCAGCAAGACGTTCATTCATGACCAACTAGACATCATAAGAAATGCTTTAGTGAAAGCATAGTCTTTTACAACCTTCCATTCTGGTGTAGAACCATTAAGATTTTCAAGAAGTCCACCTTGGCAGCCATATTAGGATAGACCATGAATCATAGAGAGTCTTCTAGTGAAAACCTCATGTTGACATGGCCATCCATTAACTAGTAGTTTTTGTCGTTGTAGGGTTTAATGCCATTTTTCAGCTCAAGATAGGCTATATATGGCGGCCAGTATAATTGGTGGAGGAAGAACACTGGAAAATCCAGGGAAGAACCACCAACCCATGATTAGCTACTGGCAGACTTTCTCATGTACCAACGTTAGCCAAGCCTGAGACTTGAACTCACGCAGACAGAGGTGAGATGGCAGTAATCCGTAACGGTGAGCACTTTAGACCACTCGGAGCCCCTTAACTAGTAGTAACTACAAGATTTTTCAAATGTCTGCTAGCTACAGTATCATATGCCAGATGGCACCATCTTCTCATAGGTGTGTGTGTGTTTTGGATTTTTAACATAGCTTCAATAATTTTTCAGTTATTTCGCTACGATGTCTGCAATGTGACAGTTTATAGTGATGTCTAGTACTGGGGCATCATGCTGCAGACATGCAGCATCTTGTCCCACCCAGTCACATTATCCTGACACCAGGCCAACCAGTCCTAAGACTGACCTCTTAATGCTGAGCACCAAGCGAGGCAGCTGTAAGTACCATTTTTATAAGGTCTTTGATATGACTCGGCTGGGGATCGAACCCACAACCTCCAGCATTTGAGGCAGACGCTCTAACCACTAGGCCACCGGAGCGGTCAGATCTTCACGTTGGACCAATTATCCAATTTGATATATATATATATATATATATATATATATATATATATATATATATATAGATAGATAGATAGATATATATATATATATATATCATAACAAGTTATTTAGTGGAAAGCCCATGTTCAAAGGACAAACTGTTAATGTGGAAATATGACACATTTTTGTCATAACTGCCACTGGATGAATTTAGTTTCAACTAGTAATCACAAAAGGTCTATTAGTGAAAACCTTATGATGACATGAGCATCCATTCACTAACCATAGTCATAAACAAGATTTTCAGGATGGTCACCATGGAAGCCATATCTGACATCTGAGTAAGTTTATTTTAATTTAGGACTACCTATACCTTATGGATGAACGTGTTTCAAAAGCAAAACTCCAAGTCGCAATTAGGAGAAGTGGCAATTTCACACTTGTGCTAATGGACCAATGACAAATGCTTCCCATAACCAGTAGTGCTAATGATACAGTTCTCATGTATAAAGGTCAAAACAACGCCAGATCATCTGAATAGTTTTACTCCAGTCTCTGAAGTTCATAACAGAATCCCACACTCTTCATTACCTAACAGCTACACAACCCAAAACATAAGGCTGAAATGTTTAACTCATTAAGGTCAAATGATGTAATTTCGCAACATGAGCTGGTACCTTTCTTCCAGGGCCTGAGGCATCATCAAAATGCATGGCAGACCCAAGCCGTTGCTACAAGAAACATGAACATTCTTCTCACATTAAAATAAATACTTCTGAAAAAATATATTTCTGAACCAGATTCCCTTTGGTCAAATCATCAGCATTCCTATCCCATACTAGATTTTTTTGTAAGGATTCTTTTAAATTTCTTCTCTTTATATCTAAGGCAGACTTGACTTAACTTCATACGGTCAGACAAACACTGGAAGTCCAAAACTTCATCCCACTGCTACTGTACAGACTTCATGCAATCTCAAACAACTTCTATTTGACTAGACAGAACAAGAAAACTTTCTTTTCTACCCAAATCTTAACAGAAAATAAGCATAACTTTTTTGGTCTTAACGAGATAATAGGACTTTATGATAAACACCTTGTTTTAAATATCCAATATTGCACTTGCTTCGGTTGTTCACACATTTCATTATCACTAACATTAATACTGTACATTCTAATACTATGTGAGATGATTCTAAGCATGACTGAATACAAGTTATTATTATTATTTACTATTATTATTTACTAGTTGGGAAATTCATTGAGTAATATCAGTAGCTGATCATACAACCTTGGATCTAACTGTTGCAATCTCAAGTCATGGAGTTGCCATGATGGTGATTAAACTCAAGATTGCATTATATTTTGCTACTATGCAAGGCTGAAGAACAGTGACACTGGCAACCGATTTTCTCAGAAAAAATGGGAAAATTCCTCCTCTACCCCCATTTAAACAAGTTAAGTTATGGTTTAAAATATGACCCTCCAAAAGACTCTATACTAATTGCCTTGTACTGTCTTTGCATTTCATCAGTCATACTCTACACCGCTGTATAAACATTCCAACCTAATGTATGATTTAGAACGGAAGTGTTGTATCCCAAAGACGTGCTAAAGAAGACTAGACATGAAGTTATAGAGAAACTTTTCAAAAAGTTGCTGTTCAAAGCTCAGTATGGTTAGGTTTATTTTTGGTGTTTTCACAAAAAGGAGTGGTGACAAAAAACATCTTTGACCTTACAGCGCCTCTTGAATATTCCAGCATTGCTCTACGTTTCTGACCAACTTAATTGCATTTAAAAGCTAAATCTCCAATATCATACTATTTAGAGACTTATTTCTATAAATTGTATCTGTTCCTGAATATATTTGCCTATTAATTAATGAAAACAATCAAATAAAGTGATACCTTCTGAGACACAGTGATGTCCACTATTATTCCCCATGACTGGTTCACTTATCGTTTCAAACAAATTTTATGTAGAAGATGATGTATACATGGAAGTTAAGATGTTCACATCACTCATTCTATTCTTAAAACACAAAATGATATTTACATACTATTGTTTACAGTGAGAAACACAAGTCTGTATGTTGTTATCATCAATAACTTACAGAAATCGGGCAGTAATAGTTGATATCTTACTTAGGAAGCGTAAATGGTCAATCTTCTATCAAAAATCATGCCTGTCAAGAGTTTGCTTGTTGGCATAATAGATACCAACACTAGTTATTTGATGGCTTGATGCCTACATGTCGCCTTGAGATACAACAAAACACTGGAACTAACCTGGCCAAGACAAGGCAGCATCTCAACAGTTATGATCACCCAATGTTCCTGTAAAATATCACAGGGGGAAATTATTTTTCTTTCTTAACAGAAGAAGGAGAACTTTGCATTTTTGGGGGAACTTAGTCACACACTTCACCTGGTTAGCGTCACCCCTGTCTCAAGTCAGTGGAATGCCCTGTTCGAAGCTGATAATGTGCATTATCTTTTAAACATACAACCCAAATAAGTTCTACATCCAAGATTTTATCCTAACACCAATAAATGCCCTAAGAACTTTTAGGTCTGACACTCACACCATCAGGCCCTAAACATATCAATGAATTTCTCTCCATTTAATCTCCATGTTCTGGTGAAAAAAATAAAATAACAGAGTTGAGCAAAATCCAGTACTAGTAGCTGTAATATTAATTTTCATAAAACATTCATATAAACACGTGAGTGAAATAACAAGGATCTCAAATATTGTCATGATTTTAACTTGGCACAGCCTGCTGACACCAATATGTGCCCGGTATAATGATTTTACCACACCACAACCTGCTTTGAACACCAACATATCCTTTATGAAATAAAACCACAAGCATCACATGTTCTGCATTTGTTCCCAGTAATTATATATGTACGTTAATAAACCTGTTCAAACATGTGCATAAACATGTCTGTTGCACGATGCTCCTGTGCTATACATCACTATAAGCTGTCACATTGCAGACATCATAGCAATATGACTGAACAATTTTAAAAAAACCTTAACAATCCAAACTGCATACACATATACACACACACTGTTCAAAGATATAATATATCAGTGAGTATGTTGTTCCCTTGTCGAAAGAGACTTTCCAGGAAAAAGATAAGACCAGTTCTTCCTTGTCATATCTGAGTGTTGAGTCTCTGATATTCTTGAGTCAAATGATGTTCAAATTAGACATTGTGGCAGCCATACTGAATGCAAGATCAGCACCATTTTCAATTATGACAAACCAGACACCATTGAGAAGCTGCTGGTGAAAATTGCGATTGAGGCATCCATGTCTGAGATAAGGAATTTCAACTATTTTCAGTCAGGACTAGATATCATAATGAGTCATCTGGTGGAGTAGCAATAACAATATATTCAAGCTGGCTACTATGATGGCCATACTGTACATAGACAGGTACAATTTTCATTTAGAACCAACTAGACATCAATAATAAGTTATTTGGGGAAATACCACTGTTAATATGATTTTCGATCGTAGAGTAGTAATAATAATGCCTGCCATAGTGGTCATATGGTATATCAATTAAGCACTACTTTATTAATACCAATTAGAATCCATAAGAATTCTTAGGTGAAAACCCCCTATGATTTGTTCAGATGTATTAGAAATAATAACATTTTCAAGATGACAGTTGTGGTAGCCATTTGGGATACCAAATGGTGCACTTTTCATTTAGGACCAGCTAGACATCATGAAAAGTCTTGCAGTGAAAATCCTAAATTGATGTGACTATCCATTTAGAAAATGCAGCTAGACCAATATTGTTTCAAGAGGGCTGCTATGGTAACCATTCTATATTACTAAGGAGCACCAGATTCATTTAGGATCAACTAGAACTTGAGATGCATATGTAATGTAAAGGATCATGTCAATCTTCCACGTAGTTCAGGTGGAGCAGAGAAAGTGAACTTCTGCTAACGGACAGATGGACAATGGAAGGCAGACATCAGACAACTTACCTCAGCTATATCCAAAGTTTAATGACTATCTGCATAATAATCAAGGAATTATAGGAATTTTGCATCATTGTTATGAAAGAATAGCACATTTCTTGTGTTATTTTTATTGTAAAGCTCATGGAAAATGATGGCCTACCTTCATTCTGTACTATCCATTCACCAGTGTCCATATCGATTTTACAACAATGTTTGTGTACTTCGATTCCCTCGGTGCTTTTCCTCTCTGATATATCAACTTTCTGCCCAAGGAGGTGCTTTGTCAATGTTGTCTTTCCAACACCATACTGCCCAACCACCATTACTCGAATGTTAAAAACCTTCTCCTTTCCATCGCGCAAAGCCTCTTTGTACAACATAAGGGATTTGTCATCCATACGAAGAATCTCCATAGGAATGACTGAGCCTGGAATCAAATTTTACAACATTCATTCAAGAAAGGAGAACACTAACATTTTAATAGGAAATTATCAAATGTGTAAATATAAAGTTTATTTTCATTCTCTTGCAGTACAAATAAAATCACTTC
Source organism: Sinohyriopsis cumingii (assembly GCA_028554795.2). NCBI lineage: Eukaryota > Metazoa > Mollusca > Bivalvia > Unionida > Unionidae > Sinohyriopsis > Sinohyriopsis cumingii. Next base: position 99,723,243 of record CM068824.1, read on the forward strand.
TTTTATGCATGCACTAAGTTAACAGTAAACTATACCATATATTATAACTGAATACAGTATAATCTAGTTTGTGTGGTGCTGATTGTTTGATGAACCATAGGCTAATTGTGTCTAAATTCAACCTTCACGTCCAGCCCTAGAGACGTTACCAATGTAAAAAGATTGTAAACAGAATTAACATCATGAAGCTGAAAAATAGCTCAATTGCCAAAAGCTTCTCTAGGATTATGGATAGCAAACTAGAAAACTTGTAGATTGTTCGTTGAGAACAATCAGGAGATAGAGACAATGCTTGCAGAAAACCACTGCATACACAGAGACCAAAGCATTGAACAGTCAGCGGAGATGGACTTTGGAAAATCATGGCAAAATCTGGCCGCCCTTACAAGTTCATCACGGTCATTCATCATTTCCAGGACGACATGGTGGCCCACATAATGGACGATGGCAAACTCTCAGATGCCTTCCCAGTCACAAACGGGATCAAACAAGGATGCATTGGTGCACCCACTCTCAGCATAATGGTCTATGCCATGCTAGCAGAAGTATTCCAAAACAGTGATAAATGAAACCCTGTTAGATACAGGACTGACGGTAAGTTGTTCTAATCCCAAATGACTTCATGCAGTCACGAATGTGAACGAAACAGTCATCAGGAAAATCATCTTTACTGAGGACTGCACCCTCAATACCAGCTCAAAAGAAGACATGCAGACCCGCATGGACAGGATTGCTGAGGCACGCGACAACTAAAGCCTCACAATCAGCACCAAATAAGACCAAAGTCATGTACCAACCTGCCCATGGGAAGCCATATTTTGAACCAAGCATCCCAGTGACGGCCAAAAGCTCTCCAGGCCCATTAACATCTTCATGCATATGGACAGCATCCTCACACAAGCATTCAACATTGACATTGAGGTCAACAGCAGAATTGCCACAGCCACCTCAGCCTTAGGGAGACTATGTGGGAATGTGTGGGGCCACAGAGGAATCAGTCTTACCACCAAACTGAACGTATACATGTACCATGCTGCAGTGCTTGCAACCCTCCTGTATGCCAAAAAGATATAGATTGTCTACAGCAGACATTCCTGACACCTTAGTTCCACATGAGCTCCGAAAGATCATGTGGATAAGGAGGTAACACAACGCTCTGATATCAATATAGGCAACAGCAACTGTCACAGAATTATCAAATCTGGATGACTTAGTGATGCAGTAAAACACAATGGATCTGTAGATTTAGAAGCTTCGGTTGGTAACACAACTTTACTGCTTTGAAGGTGAAGGAGTTTTCTCAAGAATTTAAAGCATATAAAAATTATCCTGTGAAAACAAATTATACATCTAAACAGATCAGATGTTCTTGTATCAAAAAGGTAAATTGGATAGGATAAATCATATGATGAATTTAACATGCACTACACTGAGTCATTTAGTCAACAGGTGTTCTGTTTAGAGTACTTAGCACTGTGTCCCTTTGGCAGATGTTTATCAACAGCCTAAACAGCAAGAGATGCTATGAGGCTAAGGGTCATCTCATGATATTTCTGAGCAATAAAAAGATTTTAAAATAAAAAGCCGCTGTGGCAAACAACAGGATGCATTACTGATAATATTTATATTAAGGATCAAGTCAATGTCATGATTTCCTGAAAACACCATGTATATATATATACATGACAAGCTGTTCAGGAATTGTAATGAAAACAAAAAAATTCAAATGGCTGTCATGGTGGTTATACCAGCTGTCAGACCAGCTCAATGTTCATTTAAGACCAACATCATAAGACCTTTAGTTGAAAACCCTATTCTAATATGACCATCCATCTATAATGAGAAGTAATATCAAAGGCTTTCAAAGTAGCCAATAAACAGCTATAATGCAGGTTAGATCAGCACCATTTTAACTTAAAACAAACTAGAAAACGTCTGGAGAAAACAAAATGTCAATATGACTTTACAATGAGCAGCAATTATAACATATTTAAGATGGCCACTGTGGAAGTGATACTGGAAGCCAGATCAATAGCATATTCATCTGGGACAACAAGCAATGATAATAAGTGTTCCATGTTGATAGGACTTTCTGTTAGGAAACAGTGACAAGATTTTCAAGATGACTACAACGTTTATCATACTGGATTTTAGATTGGCACCATAATAATTTAAGACCAATGTGAATTATTGTAGTGTAAACCCAATGGTGATATGACTTTTTTTCAGGAAAAGAAGTGATTACATAATAATCTGAGGTGGTCACCATGGTGACTATATTGAATATTAGATTGGCATTATTTTGATTAATGACCAACTAGATATCATAAAACAGTGCTGTCCAGCCTCTTTTACTCCACGGGCCACTGAAAAATGTTTTTCTTGAAGCCTAGGGCCGCAGCAGAAAAATGAAAAGCAACTACTGTGTTGCTGCTTGAGCTCTTGCGGGCCATTTAAAACCAGCCCGCGGGTTGGACAGCACTGTCATAAAATGTCTTTTAATGAAAATGTTGATATATCCATTCAATCAGTAGTACCGGTATTGGCAATACTGGAAGTCCAAGCAGCAAAACCTTCATTTAGGACGGAACCACCAGACCACAGGATGATGCAATGTACAAGTTTCATGGCAATTGTCAAAGTAGTTTAGGATGGAACCAACAGACCACATGATGATCCAATGTACAGGTTTCATGGCACTTGTCAAAGTAGTTTAGGATGGAACCACCAGACCACATGATGATCTAATGCACAGGTTTCATGGCAATTGTCTAAGTAGTTTGGGATGGAACCACCAGACCACAGGATGATCCAATGTACAAGTTTCATGGCAACTGTCTAAGTAGTTTAGGTTGGAAGCACCAGACCACAGGATGATCCAATGTACAGGTTTCATGGCAATTGTCTAAGTAGTTTCAGAAAGAACCACCAGACTACAGGATGATCTAATGTACAAGTTTCCAGGCAATTTTCTAAGTAGTTTCAGACAGAACCACCAGACCACAGGATGATTCAATGTACAGGTTTCATGGCAACTGTCTAAGTAGTTTGGGACAGAACCACCAGACTACAGGATGATCCAATGTATAAGTTTCCAGGCAATTTTCTAAGTAGTTTCAGACAGAACCACCAGACCACAGGATGATTCAATATACAAGTTTCATGGCAATGGTCCAAGTAGTTTAGGTTGGAACCACCAGACCACAGGATGATCCTATGTACAAGTTTCATGGCATTGTCAAGGTAGTTTAGGTTGGAACCATCAGACCACAGGATGATCGAATGTACAAGTTTCATGGCAATGGTCCAAGTGGTTTAGGAAGATGAACAGTAATGACTTGTGCTAAAGACAATGTACAACATGCCATTCCATTAATTTGTTCTGGACTATGACTAGTAGAGCTAAAAATAGTAGAAATTGTGAATTTCTGACCTGTCTCTCTTCTGACTAATACATTTTTCCTACAGCTACACTCATATGGTGACAAAAGTACCTGAATTTGCCATTCTAGACCAAACATTGCAGAAAAACTAAACCTTTAAAGCTTACCTCTATAAATGAATACATTATTCTGCTTTTTAATACTAGGCATTCGGTCTGAGTACATATTCCCATATGAACCATGTGGTAATTATACAGTGCTAGATATATATATATATATATATATATATATATATATATATATATATATATATATATATATATAACATATGAACCATGTTGTAATCATACAGTGCTACATACATATTCACCTATGAACCATGTGGTAATCATACAGTGCTAGATGCATATTCACATATGAACCATGTGGTAATCATACAGTGCTTATACATATTCACATATGAACCATGTGGTAATCATACAGTGCTAGATACGTATTCACATATGAACCATGTGGTAATCATACAGTGCTAGATAAATATTCACATATGAACCATGTGGTAATTATACAGTGCTCATATGTATTCACATATGAACCATGTGGTAATTATACAGTGCTAGATGCATATTCACCCATGAACCATGTTGTAATACAGTGCTAGATATATATTCACATATGAACCATGTGGTAATTATACAGTGCTTATACATATTCACATATGAACCATGTGGTAATCATACAGTGCTAGATACGTATTCACATATGAACCATGTGGTAATCATACAGTGCTAGATACATATTTACATATGAACCACATGGTAATTATACAGCGCTAGATACATATTCACATATGAACCATGTGGTAATTATACAGTGCTAGATGCATATTCACATATGAACCATGTGGTAATCATACAGTACTAGATACATATTCACATATGAACCATGTGCTAATCATACAGTGCTAGATGCATATTCACATATGAACCATGTGGTAATTATACAGTGTTCATATGTATTCACACATGAACCATTTGGTAATTATACAGTGCTAGATACGTATTGATCTGGCTATCAGAACATGTATCTGCCATTTCCATCAGATCATGAAATAAACTCAGAATTAGTTGTAGGAATGCACATCAATTTCATATATTTGGTGATCTGCTTTATGTGTTGCTGTGTAAATTAAGCCAATTCCCTAACTGAGTCTTGTTATTTCAATTATGTACAACATGCCAATTCATCTCCAAGTCTTCTTTTTTCATGTGTTGCTGTGGAAAGTAAGCCACTTTCTGAGTCTTTTTATTTCATGTGTTGCTATGTAAAGTAAGCCACTTTCTGAGTCTTTTTATTTCATGTGTTGCTGTGTAAAGTAAGCCACTTTCTGAGTCTTTTTATTTCATGTGTTGCTGTGTAAAGTAAGCCACTTTCTGAGTCTTTTTATTTCATGTGTTGCTGTGTAAAGTAAGCCACTTTCTGAGTCTTTTTATTTCATGTGTTGCTGTGGAAAGTAAGCCACTTTCTGAGTCTTTTTATTTCATGTGTTGCTGTGTAAAGTAAGCCACTTTCTGAGTCTTTTTATTTCATGTGTTGCTGTGTAAAGTAAGCCACTTTCTGAGTCTTTTTATTTCATGTGTTGCTGTGTAAAGTAAGCCACTTTCTGAGTCTTTTTATTTCATGTGTTGCTGTGGAAAGTAAGCCACTTTCTGAGTCTTATTATTTCTTGTATGTTGCCAAGTAAAGTAAGCCACTTTCTGAATCTTGTTTTTTCATGTCTTGCTGTGTAAAGTAAGCCACTTCCTGAGTCTTGTTATTTCATGTGTTGCTGTGTAAAGTAAGCCATTTTCTGAGTCTTTTTATTTCATGTGTTGCTGTGGAAAGTAAGCCATTTTCTGAGTCTTTTTATTTCATGTGTTGCTGTGGAAAGTAAGCCACTTTCTGAGTCTTATTATTTCTTGTATGTTGCCAAGTAAAGTAAGCCACTTTCTGAATCTTGTTTTTTCATGTCTTGCTGTGTAAAGTAAGCCACTTCCTGAGTCTTGTTATTTCATGTGTTGCAGTGTAAAGTAAGCCATTTTCTGAATCTTGTTATTTCATGTGTTGCTATGTAAAGTAAGCCACTTTCTCAGTCCTCTTATTTCATATGCTGCTGTGTAAAGTAAGCCACTTTCTGAGTCTTGTTATTTCATGTGTTGCTGTGTAAAGTAAGCCATTTTCTGAATCTTGTTATTTCATGTGCTGCTATGTCAAGTAAGCCACTTTCTCAGTCTTCTTATTTCATCTGTTGCTGTGTAAAGTAAGCCACATTCTCTGTCTTGTTATTTCATGTGTTGCTGGGTAAAGTAAGCCACTTTCTGAATCTTGTTATTTCATGTGTTGCTGTGTAAAGTAAGCCACATTCTGTATCTTGTTATTTCATGTGCTGCTGTGTAAAATAAGCCATTTTCTGAGTCTTATTATTTCATGTGTATTGACAGGTACAGTAAGATAATTCTTTCTTAAGTCTAGTTGACTGCTCCTGTGTCACAAGTGGATAGAACATCAGCCTTATACAGGAGGTCATGGGATCAAACCTCAGCTGAATCATACCAAAGACTTAGAAAAATGTTACTAGCAGCTGCCTCACTAGGCACTCGGCATTGAGTTTAGTGTTAAGACTAGTCAGCCTGGTGTCAGAATAATGTGTTGTTGTTGTTGTTGTAGGGTTTAACTCCATTTTTCAGCACACGATAGGCCATATATGGCAGCCAGTATTAATGATGGAGGAAGAACCCGGGAAAACCCCAGAAAGAACCACCGACCCACGAGAAGCTACTGGCAAGCTTTCTCACATCAGAATAATGTGACTGGGTGGGACATGATACATGTCTGCAGGATGATGCACAATGTAAGACATCACTATAAACTGTCACAATGCAGATGTAATAGCAACATGACTGTAAAATTGTGAAAGCCACATTAAAAATCCAAATCTCAAGTCTTGGTACTTCATGTTCTTTGCCCTGTAAAGTAAGCTATTCAACAAGTCTTGTCATTTCATTCTGTTGCTATGTAATGTAAGTCAATTCCCTAACCATGTCTTGTTATTTCATGTCTGGTGTTAGATTAGTCACTTCCCTTATTGGCACAACCATTATGATATGTATATAATGATATCAGAGTAGGGGAATGGGCATGATGTAAAATATAGCATGACAATTTATCAAGGAAGCAGCATGTCATCATTTATTGCCATGTCACACACACACACACACTTAGAAATAGTATTATCATACAGGTTAGATATTTTTTTAATTCATACTCTATTGAGATTATGGCACCCATTGCCTAGCCTGCATGCACAAACCTTTATACCTCTCGACCATCCACACATTCACCAACACATGTGTGTGTGTGTGTTTGTGTGATTTGGATTTTTAACGTAGCTTTAAAAACATTTAAGTCATATTGCTACGATGTCTGTAGTGTGACAGTTTAAAGTGACGTCTAGCATTGGGGCATCATGCCGCTGACATGTAGCATGATGTCCCACCCAGTCACATTATCCTGACACCAGGCTGACCAGTCCTAACACTAACCTCTTAATGCTGAGCGCCAAGCATGGCAGCTGTTAGTACCATTGTTGTAAGTCTTTGGTATGACTCAGCCGGGGATCGAACCCACGGCCTTCCGCTTCCGAGGTGGACGCTCTAACCACTAGGCCACCAGAGCGGTCACCAACAAATGATGCTACAAAGTCCCTTGCATATGAAATCATGTTTAGCAAACTCACACATATCGACGTAGTAATAGATTCCCATCTAAATATAGTCACTGCAGATTCCTATGACAGAAATCAAGGTACATAGAGATTATTATCTTTTGTGAAGAAATAATATTATCATACAGGTTAGAGAAATTTATATACACCAAACAGAATGAAATGTGCTATCCCTAGATCATACAGTAGAATACTTGATAACATTAAATAAATGTTTAAATATCATGCAGGTAATATAATTTTTAAAAGTTTTAAACTGGATGGCAACATCTCTTCATATTTAAAAATTCACTTAATGCTATCAAGCATTGTACTGTATGATCCTGGTATAGCACAACTCTCTCTCTCTCTCTCTCTCACTACATAGTTTTTTTATTCAAACTAGAATACCTATACTAATTATACTGTAATGATGGATGTCAACATTTTTACAAATTGATGTATTCCCAGTATAAATTACCTATGATGGTCATTTGTAACAAACACTATTTTGTACAGCATTTTGTCATAGGAATGTACCTAATATAAGCAAACCTGTACAAGTCATTACAGCCTAAATCTACCGAGTCCTGTATGTGTGCGTGTAATATTGTTGTGTAGTTACCATTACCTTGTTTGTCATCTTCAGAGTCCTCAGCAACCGGTCCAGGTGGAGGAATTTCTACGTCTACACTTGACTGTATTTGGCCACCCTAGATGACAAAGGGAAGAAAGCCTTGGTACTATGGCAAAACATAATGTACAAAATAAAAATGGTCTGTGATACATTATTATCCTGCAGTCGGCATCAAAAATTAAAATTTTGCTCATATAACTGACTTGAGGCACAGGCGTTTATGAGGAACACAAACAACATTACTCTATTATAATTGACAAAATCAATCCACGACATTTACCTCTGCATATTTCAAGACTTGATTACTGGTAAATTAAACTGGCTCATTTGCAATAAAAACTGACATAGTTCTGTAATTGCAAATCAGTTCACCCATTGCCTTGCCTGCATGCAAAAACCTTTATACCCCTCAAACATCCACACATCAATAACAAATGATGCTACAAAGTCACTGAAATTTTAATTTATGATTTAGTGTCATATGTCAAGTATTTAGAGAAGACAGGTGGGTTTATGTTTTTGAATGGAGACAATTTTTTAAAGATATATATATATATATATATATATATATATATATATATATATATATATATATATATATATATATATATATATATATTCAGCGATATACAGTATTTGCATGTCTGTTTATGTTCAATACAAATTTACACCAATTCACCAGATGTTCCGATACAATAGCTCAAATGCAGTACAAGCATAACACTGTGCAAATACATGATGAGTGGATTGCACTTACCTGCCTACACTCTGATAGTCAGGAATTGATAGATTGTGCCATTTCAACTTTGGTTTTAAACAGTGACCAGCTGAGAGCTTAGACATTTTATCACACAAATATATTAACTATGGTGAACATGTAGGCTTATACAAGCCAATATTATTTATATAACCAAGTGTAGGCTTGTACAAGCTAATATTATTTATATAACCAAGTGCAGGCTTGTAAAAGACAATATTATTTATAAAACTAAGTGGTCCTGTAATTGTGTTATTTCTCACCTAGTTGCCAAGGAATAAAACAAAATCTATGCTTGAGAGGTCTAGAAAATCAGCCTTGATACAACTGTCATAAAACATGCTGTACAAAATGTTTTCAAAAAGTTTTCTAACACTTTTGAGATGAAGAAAGAAAGGCAACTACCGGTATTTCCATCTGCATTTTTTTAACAGAACTCTAAATTAGGTCACCAAAATGCAATTTTTATTACTTGCGGTCAAAGAAACATTAATCCTATAAAATTTGGGAAAACCTGAACCAGCTGATTTGGATAAGACATTATAAGCCTATCTTCAATTTGTTGCTCTGGAAGCGTGTGGTTGTTAAGGAAGACACCAACAACAAAAAGGAACTTGGTAAAACATGTTTTTAAGAAATATTCTAATAAGACTGTATCACAAAGGGCATATTAGCTTTTGTTGTGGTCAAAAATACATTTTAATCCTGTTTTCTGTGAAGCTATAAAGTTACTTGGAAAATCATTAAAAACATGATTTTGGTAGAGCATGTTGTAGAAACCATTTATATAAAGTTTAATTAAAAACAACAAATGAGTTTTCTACTCTGATGCCAGGTAAACTAAAATGTGTGCGTGTGTGTGTGTGATTTGGATTATTAAAGTAGCTTTAAAAATTGTCAGTCATATTGCTATGATGTCTGCAGTGTGACATTTTATAGTGATTTCTAGGACTGGGACATCATGCCGTAGACATGTAGCATCATGCCCCACCCAGTCACATTATGCTGACACCGGGCCATCCAGTTCTAATAGTAACCTCTTAATACTGAGCACCTAGCAAGGCAGCTGTTAGTACAATTGTTTATAATCTTTGGTATGACTCGGCCAGGGTTCGAACTAGTGACCTCCCACATCGAGGCAGATGCTCTAACCATTAGGTCGGAAACTAAAATTAACAACCTCCTAAGAAACATTTCTCATCAATGAGCAATACAAAACCAATGCAGGCCCATACCATATTATCACACAAATTTTGGCCAGGTACGTGTAATATTTTTACTCAGAATTGTACATAGTTCCCTTTCCAAGTCTTGCACTCCTTCTTTACTTCATCTCTCGCATAGACCAATTAGGGCTCACTGCATCAAAAAGCCACCTGGCTAAAGGGGATATTTTGCAAACCCACCGATTACTATTCTGAGTCTAGATGTTTGAAATTTAGTGTAAAGTAAGTGAGAATCATTTCTATTTCTGTGTGGGAATGAATGCAACTGTTTGCGTGATTGTTTGTATTTTACACCAGTTCATACTGGTAAACATTTGAACCCTCTCTATGCATATGTTTTTACATTGCCTATTCATACTCTTAAACTACTGAACTGTTTAAACACGTGTGTTTGTATATTGCCTATTCATACCCTTAAACATCTGAACTGTCTGTATGCATGCGTGTTTGTATACGGAGTGACTAACAAGTACATCATATTGACTAACTAACAAGGACATGTAGAAACTAAACAGATTCATGCTGTGTAGAACAACTAAAACCACACTAATAATAATTATTATTACAACATAAAGCAATCATGTGTTGTTAAGGATAGGTCCCTTATATATTACTGTACAAATATACATGGATCAAAATGAATATTTTTAAGAGTATTACTAATGCCTATTCACCATCATCATCATTCATATTCCTGTAATTATCAGAAATATTGTTGTTACTATATGTTAGTTCCTTATCAATATTGTTGTTATTGTTACTGGGTGTTAATTCCTTATCAATACTGTTGTTATTGTTGTTGTTTGTTCTTTATCAATACCGTTGGTGTTGTTCCTAATTGTATTGCTGTTATTAAGTATTAGTTCCTTATCAATATTTTGTTGTTATAGTTACTAAATTGCTAATTTTCTTATTAAGTAATAGTTCCATATCGGTACTGTTGTTCTTCTTCTTTCTATTCTTTTAATATAACAATATGTATTTGCTTATTATATTATACACAGGCAATGAAAGTTGTGGTAATACCAATGCCATCTTCTGAACAGCAGTGGAACTCTCCTCCTATCCTTTCAATTCAGTGTCAAAGAAATGCTGTGTAATTTTATGTAGTTGAAAATAACCACCAGAGAGAACTTGAGCTTTATTCAGTTTATGTAGTTGATAAACTCTCATAAAGTAAGATGTTGGTCAGTGTTGTCCTTATCAGCCTGGAGCCAGCTGATTCACCCACTACTTTCACTTTATAACCAGCTACTTTAACACAAAACTCGTATCCCCGTTGGGGGAAGTCCCCCTCCCTCCTCCCCCCTGCCTATAATAGCAACTCACCCTCCAACTTGAAATCTAATCAAGTTACGTGATGATAACATTTGCTGTCCAGTTCTATCACTGATGATGAAATCTGACTGGCATGTTAAAATGTTGTTGTTGTTGTTATAGGGCTTAACGCCATTTTTCAGCACAAGATAGGCTATACATGGCGGCCAGTATTAATAGTGGAGGAAGAACCCGGAAAACCTCCGGAAAGAACCACGACCCACGAGAAGCTACTGGCAAGCTTTCCCACATAACCACATTAGCCGAATCCGAGACTCAAACAGACAGAGGTGAGATGGCAGTGATCTGTAACAGTAAGCGCTTTAGACCACTCGGCCACTCGGGGCCCCTGTTAAAATGTAGTATCTAATGTAAATTTTTCTAGTTTGGGGGTGTCTTGGAAATAAACTTGTGGACAGTGAATACAAATATTTCAGTGTCAAATTAGTGCTGGATGAATAAAAAATGACTGACCTTTATTCAAGTCATGAGTGAGCGTGATTTTCATGGAATATGTATATGAAAGTGCCCAAATGACTGACCTTCATGTGTGTGTACAGTGAGCGAGATTTTCCAATGATTCATGTGTGAAAGTACCACCTTCATGATCCAGATCTGGCTCATCTCAATTATAATACTATGTGACAACAAATGTCCTCATAATGACTGTCATAATAAAACAAATTACTATTGTACCAACACTAAATAAAAGGGACATAACTCTAAATTTTGACTGTAATTGTTTTTCCTAAATATATACTTTTAACCTTCATCTGGGTTACCTTATGTTAGTTCTTATGCGCAGCAATGACATAACTAAGTTTCAAAAGCATGGTATGAATGTTCATGAGAAATCTATGAATATATATCTGATCCTTACATGAAGACTGGTGTTAAATTCAAGGTATCATTTATCGATATTCAGTGAATATAACCACTGTACTACTTTATTCGGGGTGGGGTGGGGTGTGTGATTGCTTTTCACTTTTATGAGATTGATCATTTTAAACTTAAACATATTCATCTGGAAATATGGCTTTTTAAAACCCTGGGGTATAATGTATAAAGGATAGTTATTGTTGTTGTTGTAGGGTTTAATGCCATTTTTCAGCACACGATATGCTATATATGGCAGCCAGCATTAATGGTGGAGGAAGAACCCAGGAAAACCCCGGAAAGAACCACCGACCCACGAGAAGCTACTGGCAAGCTTTCTCACATTAGCCGAATCCAAGACTCAAACCCACGCAGACAGAGGTGAGATGGCAGTGATCCGTAATGGAGAGCGCTTTAGACCACTCGGCCACTTGGGGCCATACATAAAGGGTAGTTTCTATCACAAGAAGTCTTAGTATAATCACAGAAATATCAGCACTAGGTATAAGTGAGTTCAATGACTGCTGAATAAGTGGGGCTTTTTTCCCCATCACAGTACAAAAAATGTTATCACATTATTAATTTTTTAAAAATGCTCATGAAGAAATGTGCCTTTTACAACCTCATGTTATATACGTACCGAGTAGGCACTTGTCAAATAAAATATCGAAATAATGTTCTCCAATTTACTGTTAATGCACATGATATACTGTGTGGGTAGGTGGCTGTGTAAGTATGCACTTCAGTGGATACGTCAGTGATACTTCAGTGCATATGTCCGTGGAGCTATTATCAATTGCAAAATAAACAGAGACAACCTAAATATTATGTCAGTTGTCTTACTGTGAACAGATCATTACTCCCCTTTCATTGTGTCATATATCGTTCTATTGGAATTCAAACAGATCAAAGGCTGTCTGTCAAGCTAAACATGGCAGACCATAAACAAACCTAGTTTGACAAGATTAATGTACTTCCTAATGGCTATCTCATTACCGATTCCCATTGTCATTACATGAGACATAACACTTCCATTCTCGTCTCAATTACACAAATGAATGAAATTCATTACATAATACATGGCTTAACTATGTCATTTTCAGCGAATACCCACATTCAAGTCTTTAGAAAACATAAAATCATCTAATATCAGTGAATTCTATGGATTCTCATAAGTCATATCAACTAAAGTAATGTACGAAATCTTACAATACGCAGTTCCTACACAAACAAGACGACAAATTCAAACAATTCGTGAATTTATATAAAGATCATTGTACGAATTCAGATATCTGAACCCAACATAGTTATACGCATATCAAGAATACTGATCTACAAATTTAAACGAATACATTCATGCAAATATAAACAAATAAATTCAAGCAAACCATTATATTGGTATCAATGAACTACATCAAACTGACACAAATACCATGTGCTTTCAGGCTTTGTTTGCTTCTACAGCCAAAACTGTTTCCGTTGACTTTCCAGACATCCGGTCCCTTTGATCAATATTTTATGAGAGAATCTTTTCCAAATTCAGTCTCAGAGTCCCTTATATTTTCACTCTTGCAGGAAAATTGCAGGCCGGCTAGATTTCTTTGGATTGGGGCAATTTAACCCTAAGGATTTTTGTGTGGGAACCACACCCCTTATTTAGCGTAACCAATCAAGATTAACTTTATTTACCACCTTTTATAACATGGCACCAAAATTGCGGTCAGCATGACTTACAGAATTCCAAACAAGAGATCTGGAAAAACTCAGCGTCTGACAAAATCAAAAGTTAACCATTCATTTTCTAGTTGTCTAATGGCTAAGTAAACGAAGACATAATTAAGAATCACTTCCTCTTCCACCACAGACATTAGACGTCATTACAGTATAGCGATTAAACAAGCACCTGTCACCATAAATCTAATTAATTGTTCTCTGGTCCCAAGTTAATGTGCTCTTCATACATCAAAAGAAATCTGCATCCTTAGACCCAACTTACTTGCAGATGCTTGCTATCTATATAATCAGTCTGAGCTCAAAAATTTCCCCAACATATGTCTATCAAACTGTAAATAACTCTTCAACCCCACTGATGCTTGTAAGTGGTGTTGATAACACTACTTTACTTCCCAGTGACATATACGCGCGTATAATCCACAACTCGAAATTCTTGTGCTGCACAGATGAATACCCCATTACCGCTATGTTAAATGAACATTGATTGGTTATCATGTACGAAGTTTACACATGTGTGATTATCATAACCAATGACAGGGCTGTTTACTCAAATATTTCAATGTAAGTCTGGAACATAATAAGTTAAATTTAGACACCCGGAAAGGGCTTTTCCACACTTTAAGAAATGTGGGAAGTTAAGATAAACAAATATGGATTCCCATTCAGATGTGAGCAAGTTTGAAGTGTGTAATGCTAGCAATAAAGAAGAATGTACTGTATCAATCTTAGAAAATGGATCAGTTATTGACGTTAGTCCAGTTTCAACATTAGATACAAGCAATTTTAAATGAGACAACAAGGATCATAATGATGCATTAGTAGTCAGCTTAGTAACCAGCCTCAGTATTCTTAGCAGTTGATATGGTAACACTCAGCAGCAGTGAGGCTGCACAAAACCTTAGATTGGGTGAACTAAGCAGTGGTTGGAGAAATCCGAAATTTCAGAAAAATGAGTTAAGTAGCTGAGGGTTGTGTGCACTCTGCATTCATGTATGTGATAGGGACCATGAATAAACCTTATAACAAGAAATTAGTACAAGAGAAATCAAAATCTCCGACATTATGTGAAATAAAATAATGCAACATTCAGATTATTGCACTAATTTTATACAAGACACATCATCATATTCAGAAACAATGAAAAAATACAGTGAAATTGTTAAAGCATCACAAATAAACCATTCTAAGACAGAAATATTTTCAACAGGGAAAATAAATCGGGAATTTACCTTGGACTACCACCAGAACCTTTAAAAACAACAAGTAAAAGCATTAGGAATAACAACCACGCAAAAATGAATTTACAAAACTGTACTCAAATTTCAAAAACACACACAAATGAAAAAAAGGGTATTCAAACCTCTTATGATACAAATGCGTATTTATGTGACTCAGTATCATTGTGAAGTGTCAAATTTTGAAGTACTGAAAATTTAAAGTTGAATACATTTAGCAATTAAAGTCTTATCACAGTTAAGCCAGGAAAGTCTTTGTGAAGGGTCACTCTGAACTTTCATCGTTCATCTACCACCATGTCAGTGTAAACTTCAAATGAACAATATTTCCAAACCAGTGAAATGGACCGGGGTATCTTAAACAGTCTTTAGAAGTAAACATTTGAGCTACTGACCATAACTGCTTGGTAGGAACCTATGTCCACTTATCATATTTTCAAAGGGAAAATTGTCACGCACTGTCGTACATAGATTCTGAGCTGTCTAAATCTGATGAAAGTAATTATTTCTTTGGGAAAGATTAGGGACCCTTGACTACAATTGGGTAGAATAAATTAGGGCGTACACTTTAGAGCAATCTGACTTTAAAGTGATGACCCCAGTGTAAATTCTTTAGTCTGGAAATTTCCTACGAGATGAAACTTTGTCTCAACTCCGTGGAAACCTAAAGATTAGTGCTTTCCTCATGAAACAAGAAAGGGACCAGTGGTCGTTGTATAAAAGGAAAGGCATGTTTAGTGCTGGGACGCAGAAGTCCTGAAAGAAAAGCAGCAACGAGGAACAGCTTTTGGAGATAAGGATGAGTCCGAAGACCAGAATATGGGAAAAGAAAGAAGGAAGGAGGTCAGAGAAAAAGGACCAAGAAGTCCATGAAGGGACAGAACCTAGAGCTGTTAGGATGAACTAGGAGACGTTGATATACGGTCAAAGTGATTGAAGGTGATGCAATTAATCATGGCTATTGCGCTCTTTCACCTCTTGTTATGATGATGTCATAAATCCAAATTGGACACACCTGTTAAATTCTGCCTATATAATCTAACTTGAATTTGAATTACCGTTAATTTGTTCTGATTACATTTGTTATTTTCTTGTCAAAGGGGCTCGTATTGTTTTATTTCTTCCCAGTATTCTCACTAAATTCTCTGTTGAAATTCCATTCTTCTTTAACTCCCGCCTGGCTATAATATCGAGAGAGGTCATAATCTGGATAACTCAGCCAAACCCAATTAACCACCCCTCTTTATAAGAGGGCGAAGTTACAATCATATAACTTAAAAAAAAAAATTTGATAATTATCAACTATATGATATTGATGTTATGTATATTTAGTTTGCAATGTTTGTTTGTTAGTTGGGTTTTTTAATTTCAATATATGCTATTAATAATGTAATATTGTGTGCTGGACTTGACCTTGTCCAAAATCAAGTTCATTTTCTATTTCACCTGAATTATTGATTTTGTTTAAATTTTATAAATGATACCTACCTAAAATGTCCTCAATGTGTATGGGTTTAATATTAGGATCATTATTAACAGAAGTACACATATTTATTTGAGTTTGGGTCTAGGTTATTGGAATTTCCCTATCAATATACATGTACCTGGCCTACCTGATATATTCTACATTATAATGTTAATAACAGACCTTCTAATTATAACTAAGATTTTATTTTGTAAACATTAAGAAGTTTCTAGAGGGTTAATTTTCATCAGGTAATAGTCTTAGAAAATCCTAATTGTGACCAGAGGTCAAGTAGGGGACTATATTATCTTAGCTTTCTAGAAATTATTAATTTGTGCTGTTAGATCTTAGCAGAATCAGTTGTATTATGTTGCATCCTGTAATTCATTTTGGGGGGAATTTGTTTATGCAAATTACTTAATTCAAGTGATTCTTCTGTGGAAGTACTAACTGCTCTTCAAAAATAACATTCTTGGAAATCGAGACTTGAATTTTTAGTGAAATTTCAAATAAGGAGTTATGTCTTGGATTGTATTATTGTGATCCAACAAAAGACTGTTGACACATCATCACTACCCTGACCATCATCACTACATGGACCAGCATAGGCACATCATCACTACATGGACCAGCATAGACACATTATCACTACATGGACCAGCACAGGCACATCATCACTGCATGGACCAGCATAGGCACATCATCACTATATGGGCCAGCATAGACACATCACTACATGGACCAGCGTAGGCACATTATCTCTACATGGACCAGCGTAGGCACATCAATGCCTTCTGCACTGGATTTAACTTGGGTCTCCACTGATAAACTTATAGGATAACAAAATCTTTGAAAGGAATAAATTATCCATGGATAGCCATACCTGCACATTGGTCTGCAATAAAGCTATCAACATTCCCTGGAATTTACCCAGAAAAGGAGCATGGGAAGGGGAGGGAATCTGCTTTTATAAAGAAAGGACATGTACTGAGAAATGGAACCAACATGTTCTCTGTGTAAGAACCAGCAGGATGATAAAATGCGTGTTATAATCCAATGTGAATTACAGACGACAAAGAACACAACTATACCATTGTCTTAACACAGAGTTTTGGACAAGTAAAGACAAAACACCTGATTAAAGTATGGATAAAAGACATTTGGACAAGTAAAGACAAACCACCAAATTAAAGTATGGATACAAGGATATATATATAATGAATGTAGCAGAATAGAATTAGTAAATTAGGAAAGCAATTTGTAGCTCAGCCATATCAAAATGAAGAAAACTAATTCATGTAACTTTTCAGGGGAATCTAAATGACCAAGGCAGTTGCATTAGCAGGGTTGCTCCATCTAAATAGAACAGCAAAACACTGTAAATATCACCCAAATAATTTGTTTTAATCAAAATTGAGAAAAACATGGAAATGAGTAGATATGGAAAGCAATTTGTACTTAAGTTCAACCAAACTTAAGAAAAGTAACTAAAGTCAGAGGAAGGACAGTATATATATATATATATATATATATATATATATATCTTTAAGAGGTAGGTGTGTTTAACGACTAAAGTTTTATTACCACCATAATTTTACTACCACCGTGTTTAAATTAAATCCATGCCAAAACCACCTTTGGTTCCATTACCAAATTTTAATATGACTATTTTACAATCCAACTCATGAACTGAGCAATCTTGATCAATTTTTTTATCACCAAATAGAGATATTTCTCCATACATGTACTACCATGTTTTCAATCAAGTCACTACAAGAAATGCTTTAAATCTTTCTTAAGACCTTTGCCTCAAAAGCTATAACAGTACTGACCATGTTTTCAGTCCCAATGCATGACAGTACATTTAAATCCATAAAAACCCAAAATAGAAAAAGTCACTGTACCAAGTTTTCCATCAAGTTCAACAAAAACATTTTCAGTCCATTTCATGATATCAAGTCTTAAAGGTATAAGTCTTCAACCAGGTTTTCATTCATGTCCATGCAAAGAAACATTTCATCTCAGAATATCAAGCTAAAATAGTATATAAAAGAAAGAAAAAATTAAAAATAATGGAAGATATAAATAATTAAAAAAAACACATGCATGCATTAACACTGTGCAACACACACGCATACATTTTTTACTTGTAAGTACTGATTTGATTTGGAAAACTAAATCCCCTGCAAGAAAAAAGGAGTTAAGAATGTACAACAAATTAAATACCACAAGTACCACATCATGAGGACAAAATTAACAAAACTTAACAGACCTTTGGGAAAAAGGTCACTTATTGATTTGAAAGGGGAAAATACAAGGATTCCAGCCAAACAGGCTCATGCATGAAGGGAAATGAGAATGACCTAGAAATCTATTCTGGATTAGCCATATAACAAAAGAAATGCAAACTAACATAAAACAAAGAAAAATCTTGATTCAAAATATGCTTTCCAAATTATTTTTATTTTGTAGATAAAATACCCAATCATCAAATAATGGTCAGGGATAAATGGTGACAGTGACATAAAAGCCTATAATTTTAGAAAATATTAGGGAGTGTCCCTAAAGCTGTATGTGCTGTGATGGGAATGTGTGGTGTCCAGGGGGCATCCCTAAAGCTGTATGTGCTGTGATGGGGATGTGTGGTGTCCAGGGGGCATCTCTAAAGCTGTATGTGCTGGAGTGGGGATGTGTGGTTTCCACAGATAAGGAGCTTACAGAGCTAAAATCTGAACAGGGAATTTCATCTACAAAATTTCACAATCATTAAATATCAATTTCCAAATTTCTCATTATAAAAGCAGATGAACTCTTCCTGTGAATTTTAAGTTTAGTTATTTGGGCTTTAAATTATTTATCTAAGTATTAGGTTATCTCAGATTCTTAACTATTTACAAGTGAGCCAATTTGTTGCATGAAATAGGAATTCATGACACTTCAGAATCTATGGAGAAGTACCTGATAATTTATTATACATAACAGCTAATAGGACTCAATATTATTATTATTATCATTATTATTTACCACTCCGGTGGCCTAGTGGTTAGAGCGTCCACCTTGGATGCAGGAGGTCATGGGTTTGAACCCCAGCCAAGTCATACCAAAGACTAATATAAAGACGGTACTAACAGCTGCCTCACTAGGTGCTCAGCATCAAGAGGTTAGTGTCAGGACTGTTTAACCTGGTGTCAGGATAATGTGACTGGGTGGGACATCATGTTACATGTCTGCAACATGCTGTCCCACTGCTAGACATTACTATAAACTGCCATACTACAGACATGAAAGCGATATGACTGAAAAATTGTTAAAGCTACATTAAACATCCAAATCACACACATTATTATTAATATTATTATTATTAGTATTATTTATTTACTTATTTATTAATATTATTATTATTATTAGCTTGGAATTATATTTCTGAGTTTAGAACTGAACTTGTAAATTCCAAACAGAATTCATGTACTTCTTTTAAAATCACCATGACAAAATAAATATGACAAGATACCTATTGGTAGATTAAATTTTGCAGCGTCAAGTTTTGGAAAGTCTGAAAATCATCAGCAATTTTCTAGATCACAGAGGTTATAATACAAAAACAAACTGAAACAGATTATCCTGGATGTAAGAGTGGAATTTTGTTTCAAATTCCCATTCAGATGCAAAACAAGAGTCATTCTAAGGACTGCTGCTTTTCAGACCAAAAGTAATTTTACAGGAAACCAAGAAAATATCATTTTACAACCATACTGGATTTAAGATTGGCACCAGTTTTATTTAGAACTAACAAAATATCATAAGACATATTTTAGTGTAAACCCATGTCAATGTCACTTTCAATTAAGGAGTAGAAAGAATTTCAAGATGGCTATCCAAGTAGCCATATTGGAGCTCTCATCTGTTTCACTTTAACCAAACAGATATCATAACAAGTCTTCAAGTAAAAAATCCCAAGTCAATAA
Source organism: Sinohyriopsis cumingii (assembly GCA_028554795.2). Classification (NCBI taxonomy): domain Eukaryota; kingdom Metazoa; phylum Mollusca; class Bivalvia; order Unionida; family Unionidae; genus Sinohyriopsis; species Sinohyriopsis cumingii. The sequence continues at coordinate 99,743,580 of CM068824.1, forward strand.
TATCAACCTATCAATGAAGAATAGAAATAACAATATTTTCAAAATGGCCACCAGCCATATTGGTTGTCAGTACTAACTAAATGGTCTACATCTATTAATTTTGATATTGTGTACATGTACTGTATGCAATGCCTTTAGGCATTTTCAATACAAATTACATTGCATTTAACTCAGCTTTGAAGTCCTTATTTTGGTTCAGTGACTTCAAACAAAGTTTCATTCCATAATATCTGACTCCATTTTCTTGGTTACAAGATTTCAGTCATTAGACAGACTTGGCTAAATTACTAAACCCAGTCTAAATACACTTTTGTACATCTTTTATTGGCTAAACTTTATGCGAACTTCTCAGAAAGGCCGATTTGTTTAATATCATAACTTGTTGGTACACTAGAAACTCAGCTGACAAAAATGTAATGTTTACTTGACATACTGACATTCTGTAACAATGTCTTGTGGTATATGTCATGAGGAATAGAACAGCACTTTAAAGTTGCATCTGTATCAGGCTAAAGTAAACTCTTACTTTACTGTCACCCTGAAATTTAGCAATATTAAACTTATGTGATGAACTTAATATGCCAAAACCAGTATATATTTTTGAGCTGTTAAGATAAAAGATGTGTGTTTAATGGGATGCTCTTATTAACAGTAGGACTATGGTAGATGTCTGTACACATTAAACATGGGTTCAATTACTTTTGTCAGTTACAATTATAATGGGATTAGTCACAATTACAATTTCAATAGTATTCAAAGTTAGGACTGTTTAATTGCAATTACAATTACACCATACTGGTGATGTTCAATTACAATTACAAGGATAGTTGTAACTGAACCCAAGTCTGAATCCCACAGTATACCAAGTAAAATCATTTACACAGTTTTCTTAGCTTTATTGCTTATTCTATGTTAATTCCTATATTATTAGTCTAACACCTGGCAGTTAAGATATGTATATTTTTCTCAATTTTTTAAAATTTGTTTGGGAATTAAAAAAAGACATTTATTTTTGCTTTTGAAATTGACTTGTAATTGAGCAATTACACAATTCTAGACCTTCATTACAACTACAGTTAAACCACATAGTCAGCATTTAGCATGCTTACAGCCGTGTTACATGGGGGGGGGGGGGTACTGCGATATGTGATGAGCATGTTTTTAAGAACAATCAGCAATGAAATTAGTTGGCAGTGAATGCATCCAACTCTAGTGTTATAAATACCTGTATCTGTTATATAATTTTCGTTTTGTTTGTTGTTTTGCGCCTGCGGTTGGCAACTGTGTATCTCGTGTTACTTCTTAGTTTAATGCGGTGTTTGACCTTACTCTAATGCGGTGACCTCTCTTGGGTTCACTTCCGGGCCATCACTAGTTATTGGTTCGCGTTTCCCAAAAGTTTTGAAGAAGGCTTTGTTTTTATTTTTCTCCACAAAGAAATTGTGTTCCATGTGAGGCAATTATTATTTAATGAATATTTATTAAGTTAATATAAAAATTATGTTATTCTTCATTGAATATTCTTATTTTCTTAAATATATTCCTTAGCAGTGGTAAGATTTTCCACGGTGTTTTTCCGCAGAATTCAGTATACTTTACGGGATTTCTAGAATACATAAACTAGAAGCTTGGCGGAATTGGGATGATTGTCTGACATTTATCTTAAAAAAACCATACCCCATTTTAGGTCAGAATGCAAAATTACAGGTAATTATATTAAATCTACTATTATTTAAACTTGTACTAAATAAAACTGATTTGATTATAGTCTATTTCAAATTATAGAGGGGGAAGTAATAAGAATAAGAATTCACCGCACGTAAATGATTTCTCTAACACGTCACCAGCGGTAATTGCCACTTTTATTAAAATCCAGTGACGTGAATCTACGTCACCAAAATTTAGCATTATAATAAGTGTACATATGGTTGGATAGAATAAAATAATACATAGATTTTAAATAAGGAAATATTTTAAATGTAATTTAGAAAACTGAAAGTTATTGAAAGAGATTTCTTTGAAAATGATGCAGGCAAGGTCCCGTACCCGTCAAGGAAATAGGCCATGTGAAACAAGTTCTGAAAGGGTAAACAGGATGACCAATAACATGAGTACAATTATGTTGGATACAAGAAGTTGCATAGATAACCATTTTGCTCAAAGTACAGTTGACATTGGTAACAATCCTACTTTCTAAGCTGCAGCTATAATGGACACTGTGATGCCTGCTGGGGTATGTGTGTTGGGTCATCATAGCAGTCTATCAAATCCAAGAGCATCATTATATTGGAGTATTAGTGATACCGGTGTTATACCTTGAGAGATGCAGACAATGTTAAGGCTTTCTTTAGAAATTGTACATGGCTTAGCAGCCTTACAGGATTTGTATCATTTGGGCTTAGCCAGAGATATGAAAGCCATGGAAAAGTAGGTATCCTAGTTAGGAAACACATTTATGGGTGTTGCATATGAACTGCAAGCAGCTTTGTAAAGAATGAATGCTGATGAAAGGAAAGTTCAAAAAGATCAGATACTACATATCACAGAACTATTGAGAATTTTGGACAAGATGATGAGAATAATTTCTTTGCACCAATGGATGCAAGTCAATCCTCACAGAGAAACACTAAAATGTCAAGACCTGTCCAAAGAAATATGCAAATAGGAAATCTGTCATCAGAGAGTGATAGTGAATCGATCTACACATCTAGTGCAAGTAATCACAGCAGCATTTTAAGGGCAAAGGACAAGGAAAAGCACAAGCCAAAAGTTACCACCCATGTGATTGAATAGATTTGATGAAGTTGCCAATCAACAGAGGTGGACATCAGATGAAAAATTAGATGAATTACTTCCAAGGTTACAAGGTGCTGCAGGTGAATTTGTGTATGGACAAGTGTCTCACAGACTACATACAAATTATGAAGCATTATGCAAAACATTAACCAGTCGAATTAGGATTATTGAAACTACAAAAGCATGTGGCATCCAGTTACCCACAGAAACTAGAAATATGGTGAGATTGTTGAAGAGTATGCAACTGAAAGAGGTTATATGACAAGGTGTATGTCAAGCGTGATGAAGAGACCAGACAAGAAGATTTGCTGAGAATGTTCCTTGATAGGTTGATAGATGATAAAGCTCACTTTCACCTTGAGGACCATATGTAAAGAACCAAAAGACAGCTGTCTTTCAAACAGTAAACTTCCAAGAAACATGTAAGAATAGAAACAAGAAGAGTGAAAAACAAATAGTCAAAGAATACAGGTGTTCAGATACTGGTGAAGACGGTAGTCTAGAAATTGAAGATGAAAATCAGTCTACAGAGAAAAGAGTTGCAAGGCAGCAGGGAAGAACAAGAATAAAGTCTTTAATACACAAAGTGCAAGAATCTGCAAGAGCTGACAAAGGCAACACTGAGAAGAAAGACTCGAAGACAGATTCAATTGATTTGGATAAGCTGAGGGAGGTTATACAAGAAGAGATAAAGAAACAGACTGCTAATTTAACACAGTTCTCATGCATGCTCATGGAAACCAGCATACAGCGGGTTTGATAATGGTCACAAAGTAAACAAAGTTATCAAGATGGGTCACATGGTGAAAGGCAGAGTTACCAGTGTCACGGAATGGTGTAAATGTTGTTAATTAAATACATGTACTCGGGTTTCGTTTCTTTTCTCTGTACAACGATACCCGAGGGTGATTATAATATGGTCTATGTATTTCGAAATCGTGAGTACAATTCGTCCTGTGCCACACGTGCAAGGTGCCTTTGATAAGGAATAACGAAAATTCTAAAGGTATAAATACATTACTACATGTAAAGGACCTTTACAATACAAATGGTTTTGTCAGCAAGCGGCCTGCTAAAAGGATTCGCACAACTCCAGCTGTAGGGGTAGGTAATGTTTTGGGTTTTAAGTGATAACTAGTGTATTACCATATTTGCCTTTGCATGTTTGTTATAGTTTTCTTTACATACCATAATGCGTGCATTTTTTATTCTTGTTGCGACGTAGATTTATATTGGTAATGTAAAGCTACATTTTTTAAAAGAATTGTTTACTATTGTCTTATCAAGCAGGGTTAGGTTTACTATTGAACCTCTGTTTTGTAATTGCCATAATAATAATATAATCTTTTTAACTTACCATGTATAACGTTCTTACGTTATGTCTGTATCAAGTGTAGTACACTGTATCGGGTATATTTTCAGCTGAGTGAGTGAGTTTTTGATGGTAGGAATATCCGGGGTGTCCGGTGTTATCAGAGGGTAGAAACATCCGTGTGTCCGGAGCGTTTAAGGTGCCGGAGCGTCTAATGTCTAGCGTCCGGAGTGTCCAGAGGGACTAAGGTGACCCAGCTGTAGAGCCGTCAAAGGACTAGGGGGTCCGGAGGGTCTAATATTTCAAGTATCCGGAGGGTCTAATATTTCAAGTGATCATAGTATTCCGAGGGTCCGGAGTCTATATTGGTTGTGAAATTGATTCGGAGGAGCTGTGGAGCGGATATGGTGCACGGGTGACAGAGTGCATCTCCACACATGTATTTTTAGCTGTATGCTAATTTTGGGTTAGTAAGACCCAGTGTATTATTCAGGACTGGAAGGATAGATTGTATATCCGTTCTTGTTTAGTGACATATTTTCGCTACCTGAGCGAATACATTTTTTACTATGTGTAAACACTTACATTGTTTACTATTTGAGTGAACTATATTCATCTTTCCATTACTGAATCATTTGTGAAATCATTTATCCTGTATTTTAGGGTTACTGAACTAATTTATTTGTATATTTTTTCCATCTTTGAAACTGTGCGTTTTTTATGTTAAATAGATCCAATATTTGGATTATAAATACGCACACATCTTCATAATCCACTATTCATATAAATCGCCACATTAAATCATATATATGTGTCGTCATTACGTGTTCTGTTGTTAATCCGAAATATCCCACCCGGTTATCTTGTTACAACCAGTCATGCAATAAGGTCTATTTTATTTGTGTTGATCCTTCTCGTTTCAAACATGAATGTCCAAGAACCAGAACAGATAGGATAGAAAGCCCACAACAGATAAAACCGCCAAAAATAGCTCCGAATTAAGGGCATGCAGCACAGGAAAATGTTTAAACTAATGGGATGTGACTCCATTGGCTAAGAGACAGTCCAGGTTTTAAAGGAAAATGGCCTCATTGGTGATCAAATTCAGCAACTTTCCGATGAACAAACATTAATATACCTGTCAATATAGCTGTTCATAGAGAGATACCAACGTCAAAGGGCATATGTGTTATGGGTTTTGCACAGGGAGTCCCAGTTACATTTGTATTAGATATTGGTGCCAAGAATGTTCTAGCTGAACATGTATACAAGAAAACAGAGGAGTCTAAAAGACCAGAATTAAGGAGAAAAGGATGTATTGTACATGCAGCACTGGGGAACCACTGGGGAACCACTTCACCTTAGAACTAGACACTATCAAGATGGATAAAGTAGCAATTGTTGCTAAAAATCGAAGATGGTTTTCCTTGGTATTGATGCATTGAAAGGATCTGATCAGAAGCTAGCAGGCATTATTTTGAGTGAGAAAAAAATTTCCTTGTTGGCAAAGAGATAAAGTGTCAATTGTTAACAATCAAATCAGAAGAGTTTAAGCTGATAAGTGCATCATACCTGTTTTGAGTGAACAGTTTGTAGATGTGTTTGTTGTTGCCATAATGCTGATGATCAGCAAGGTGAATGTGATGTTTTTCATTAAACCAACACTGCATTATGAAAAACGTTATCCCCTTGTGATGGCTTCCAATCTTCTTAATCTTGATACATCAGCTACCATAAAGGTGGGGGTTGTGAATCCTTTACCATCATCAGTCTCACTGAAAAAATGAGCTGTGATTGGTGTCACGGAATTGTACAAAATCCTTTTATTTATTAAATACATGTACTCTGGTTTCATTTTTTATGTACAACTCTACCCGAGGGTGATTTATGTATATTGTACAATATTTCAAAATAGTGAGTTTGGTTCATCTTGCGAAGTGTTTTTGATGGGGAAAAACAGAATGCTGCCAGCGCACAGATGATGTATAGCTACATCATCTGTGTATAAATGTCTCACTGCAAGACTAAATCTACACATTACGGAATGTCTTGTCAGTGAGCGTTCTGATTAACTCTGTTGTCACTAGAACAGGAGTAATGTCTGGAAAAGGTAAGGGAGGACATTGCGCGAGAAAGCCCAACCATAAGACAAAAGTGGATCAGTTGGTACTTCTTAGGAAGTATAACCCATAAAACCAATCTACAATACCATGGCAACAAAATAGGAATGTATATGGACTTCGATTCATGATTACAGATTAAATATATACAGAAATTCTAAACTTCGTACTCCTCATGAAGTATAACTCATAAAACAAAACTACGATACCATGTAATGGCAACAGAACAGATATGGATAAGGGCTTTGATTTGTTGATAGAGATTTAAGATATATAGAATTTTTTTAACTGAGCACTTCATATCAAGGAAAACCCACAAAACAAACCAATATTAATATGAAATGACAACAGAACAAGAATAGATATGGACTATGATTCTTGGATACGGAACTCTAAAACTATATAGAGCTGGATCTATAATTGTAGAATTTTAAAATTGGTACCTCTTAATAGGTATACCCCACAAAACACAACTCTTTAACGGAGCCTAACCAAGAACACATACAACAAAACCTGGATGACAGAAAAAGGAACCAAGTAAATATCACAAGCGTTGACTATATAGAAAAACAACAAAATGGATACAGATTTTATACATACAGGATTATAGACTTTGTGAAAGACAAATAATTAACAAGACGAATAAGGAACAATAATACAACAACCAGCAGATATATATATATATATATATATATATATATATATATATATATATATATATATATATATATATACAAACACACCACATCCATTCACCAAACAAACTGCAAAACACTTAGACACTTTATTGTTTTCAACACTAAATACTTTATTTTCAGCCTTAAATACTTATTCAAAATTTCTTTTAACACAAATAGGTATTGATAAGGAACAAACAACTATAATAAATCTGATCTTGATACAGCCGTCCTTACATCTAAAGGGGAACTACTACAACACAAAACTCGCTGATGCACAACACAAGGACAAAACATGACTTTGGCAGAGTCACTTTAACATACTTAACCACAAAAAAAGGAACCCCTCCCTAGGACTTAATAGTCCTTAGGGTAGTTAGTACTATTGTAGAAATCAGGCCCACTGCCATTACAGACACATGGAAGATAGCACCCAAGCTTTTAGAGAGATAATTTAAAAAACTCTGTAACTCTGTAATTTGGCAAACAAAACAGAGAGCAACCCTGATGAAATTACACTTATTCTATGAATATATTATTGTTATTATTATTATTATTATTTAACACCAAAATATCCAACACTAAATGGGTGGACAAGGAAACTCTACACCACATAACATTTTTGGGAAACCAGGGTGTCACTTCTAATTCTTAACCAGCTAGATATGCTAGGATGGGGCTAAGGTGTGTCAACACATACTTTAAGGACTTGCACATCTTCAGCCATAGAAGTATGTGAGTTATTTATTAATTTCTTGTGTACAAGTTATAACTATTGTACTACCATGTTTATTTTTGTATATTTTCTATGTAGCTTCGGCTTCCATAGTATAACGCAAATATTTTCTATTCTTGTTTGTGACTTAGCAAGAGATGTATATTAGAAATATAAAGTTGCATTTTTAAGCAAATGTTTAGTACGATAGGATTCTTATTGGGCACGGTTAGTTTTACTTCTGAACTTGTGTATTATTTTGTAATTATTGTGTGATCTGCATAGCTTACTGTATATAACGTCATTACATTGTATCTTATCTGCCCTTGTCATGCATAGTACATGGTGTTAGATGTATTTTCAGTTGACCAGAGTGAGAGTGATCGGAGTGGACATGGTACCAGCTGCAGAGCTAACCATAGCAGCATCAGAGCTAAGTAAACAGTGTTGCTCGTCGAGTAGCAGGTAATCGGGCATTGCTGACCGAGATTGGTGGGCACTGATTGCTTGACTGACCAACCTGCAATACTGTGAGACTGGTAGCCAAGTGCACTGGTGACGGAGTGTGTAACTCCATACGATGTAATCTTTTAGCCATGAGCTAATTTTTGGGGTTTGTAATACCTGGTGTGTCTTTGGGACTGTAATGATATTTTGTACATTTGTCCCTTTGTTTTCATCATTTTTACTATTTGAGTAAAAAAAACCTCATTTTTCACTATTTGAGTGAATACATTTTTACTATATGAGTAATATACCATATTTTTTAGAATTTGAGTAAAACCTGTCAATCTTTCATTGTCAAATCCCTATGAATCATTCACCCCTTGTCCTTGTACTGTGTAAGGTCATTTATTTGTATTTTCATTATTAAGTTCATCCGGATTATTTATCCAATATTTGGATAATACATATGCACGTATTAATCATAATTCTTTTCTCATTCAAGTCATTCATCATTAAACATTGTATTTGTATCACTATCTTGTTACAGAAACCATGCCATAGGTACACGATATGGAATTTAACCATAAGCATATACAAACTTGGAACTAAGGCATAAGTGCACATGATGAACCATGCCACAACTACAAACAGACATTGAACATATTTAAGCACACACATACAATTAACCATCCCACAAGCACAGACACTGAACCATGCCAAACATACAAAAAGTCATGGAAACCATGCCATAAGCATATAGACAGGGAACTTAGACATAAGTACAGGCAAACAATGAACTATTCCACTTACAGTTATGTCACTGGGTTTGACTAACAGTCCTGCAACTTTTCAATGAGTGGTAGAGCTTGCATTGACAGGACTCTAGTATTTTTCCTGTATCATCTACTTAGATGACATTATGGTGCATGGAACTACTTTCTGCAAACACATGCAAAGACTCAAAGTTGTATTGCAACGTATACGGATGTCCAATTTGAAGTTGAGACCTCTGTTGCAAAATTACACCAATGGAAGGATCAAGAAAATGTGACTAAAACTCCATATTGGGTACTAGGGCTGTCAACGGGTACTCGGGTACCCGACCGTATTGAAAAACCCGGGTATTGAAACGTAAACGCGGGTACCCGTAAAAAAAACATCGCCACACTCGCCAACCACTTCAAACAGGTGTGACTTATGGCTTTAATTAGAAACCAGATCCCTGCTTATGTAGACGATAACTATTGATTGTGGGTGCTAAATGATCGGTACATTGCGTGCTCTTTTAATGAAATCCAGATGGATACCTTTGATTTCCGAACACACATGTCGAAGAAATCCCACAATTTATATTATGAACAATTATCACCCAGACACCTTGAAATCTTCGTACACACACACACACACACACACAAAGACGGTTTTAACGCATTACTCTTGACATGTGGTAAAGCTGCTTTACACGCATGCGTGGGTAATTCAAATCTGCGGTCAAAAGCCGATGAATAAACGTGGTCTGTTCTAACAAGGACTTATACTTTAAAAAAAGGTGAGTGTTCTAAAGGATTTAACGCGGCTGATCACAGTGATCATTAAAAGTTGGATTATACCTACCATCTGTGTACAAAGGTCATTCTAAATAAATTTATTAATTAATAGCGTGCGGTCAGATCATTCGCAGCTACATCGGTGCGGACGCATCAGACCGAGTAGTGCATTACACGGTTAGCCTCTATCGCCATATAAAATATTAAAGAAATGGGGATAACAATTAGTTGGTCTACGGTTGTACATGTCATTCATGTGCTAACGGGTACCCAGGTACCCGTTAAATTTCGCAACGGGTACCCGGGTTGGTTTTTCGTGATTTTTGACAGCCCTATTGGGTACCAGGTCCCAATACAGACACTATTGGAAATTTTTCTAAGATAGCCAAGCCATTGTTTGACTTAAACAAGAATGACAGCCCATTGGAATGGACAAAAGAGTGCCAAGTAACTTTCAATCAGTTGAAAGGGGTTTTATCAGGTCTGGAAGTCATGACTTTTCCAAGAGATGAAGAAACTTTTATCCTGGACACAGACGCATGTGATGCTGGAATGTGCAATACTGTCCCAGATTTAGAATGACCAAGAAAGTGCCATCACTTATGCAAGTTGGTCACTGAACAATTCTGAATGAAACTGTTACAGGTAAGGAGTTGCTGGCCTTGCGGTAGAAGAGCTAATCATGGTCCAGTTCCAGCTCAGGGACAACAGTATCATCATGTTCAAATAAAATGATGGACAAGGTGGGCAATGTCATCACTGGCCCTAGCAGGATAATGGGTGTGGCCGTACATACGTTAAGAGATGGGCTACAAGATTCAGCCAAGGCATCAAGAGAAGTAGCAGAAGTTCTAAGGGAGCAAATGAAAATGTTTAATGAAATGTAGGCAACCAATGAAGAGTTGCTACAGTTAATCAAAGAGAAAACTTGTGAGAGTGATGGATTGATACACTGGAGGAACCTGACGGAGAACAGAACAAAAAGCAAAGAAGATAAGAGGAGAAATAGTAGATGAGAGAGATTCAAAGAGGAAAGATGACTGACAAAATCATACACTTTAAATTAACATCACAATATTAGTTATTACATATACAAAGAGAGAGACTGAGAGTGACTTGTGTTTGTTGTATCATATCTAACTGGCTCTTATGCTAAAATTCATTTAATTTTGGCCTGTGTTGAAAATCACAATCCTAATGATTTTCACATAGAGTGATACTGAAATTTACATAGAAACAAACTTTAAAGAATATTTATTTAGGACCTTTGCAAAGTAACTGAATTAAGTATTCCCATGTAATATATTCTATGACAATGATTAAAAAAGGTATTATGTTTGAAATGTTTTAATTAATGTGCACAAGTTATTTTCCATAAACATGATATTTAAATTCTCTATGCATTTTGGATGATGATATTCAATGTGAAGTTCAAATTTAATTGATCAATGGAAAATTAAATAGGGTTCATATTGTACACACAGGTTCAGTTGTTAGGAGTTACATGCTCAATTTCTTTTCATATGGTTACAGTTGTCACACTTGTAATTATTTCATTTCATATGTTGATGGTTTATACTGATTGTTTCATTTAACTGCTGTATTAGCATATTGACAGTCTGTTCCTGTGGTTTATGGATATAGCAGTAAAGAATTACATTTGTTATATAAAGTGATCAGCATACTTTTACATGGCTAGTTATATTTATGCATGATTTGAGTTCTCAGGACACAGTCAATATCATGGATAACTTTCTCTTATTGTTGATATTTTACAGATACTGATTTATTTCTTGCATACTCATAATGTTTTCTGTTTGTGTTGTTATGATTATTGTATAGACCAGAATCAATTATATTTGTTTAAAAGGTTTATTTTTCAACAAGGGCATAAATATTGTATTGTAACTTTTTTATGTTTGTGAGGACACTTCACATTAAGCATAGGGTAATGTGAGGATTTAGCTAGCTTACAGCAGTGTTGCATCGGGGTGGGGTGGGGGATCGATATGTGATATGCATGTTTTAGTGTGATCAGCAATGAAATTCATTGACAGTGAATGCAACCAACTCTAATATTATAAATACCTGTATTAGTTATATATTTTCTTACTGTTGTTTCGAGCCTACAGTTGGCAATTGTTTTCCTGCTGTTACTTCTTGGTCTAATGCAGTGTGTGACCTCATGCAGTGACCTCACCAGGGTTCACTTCTGGGTCATCCCTAGTTTTTGATTCATTTTTCCAAAATTCCTATAGTAGTGTAGAAGGCTTTGTTTTTACATTTCTCCACAAAGAAATTATGTTCCATGTGAGGTGATTATTGTTCAATGAATATTCTTTAAGTTACTGTAAAAATTATGTTGTTCTTCATTATAAGCATACAGCTTTAATTTTCATATAGCAAAGATTACCTGTCTATTTGAATGTTTCGTGATTTGAAATTTTCATTATTTATTTTTTCAACTGGTATAATTGAGATTTTAATTTTATTTTGTCTGTTTTACTGTGATATTCAACCTTGTGCCAGTAGAATCAAATAATATGAAAGTTTAAATTATTTTTAATTCTTAAACATATTGTTTAATTACATATTTACATCTATTATTGTTGAGTTTGATTCAATTCTTTTTGCAATAAAACTGAGGAACCTAAAATCAGAGTTTGGTTATTCAATTAATTTTAAGATATGTATGCACAAATGCATTCATCTGATTGTACTACAATTACAAATAACCACATACATCCACAATGCTGATGTCACTTGTACACATGCTACCGAGGGACATCATAATATTGGTGATTTTCAATTACAGTTGCAAATACATGTACACTGTAATTGTAATTAATTACTCGATTACACCAGTTACATTGTAATTTAACTCAAGTCTGCTACACATGTATGACTATTTCCTCTATTCTTGGGAATATCTGTGACCTGCATGTATACCTGGTGTAAAAGTGTGACATAGAGACTGGTCTAATGGATATCTGTATAATAAACATGATGATAAACAAAAGATGCACAGTGATAGTAAGATAACTGTGGCTATCATTCTTGATTTCATTTTTTGTATAGCATAATTTAACCATTTTTCTGGAGCCACGGGTAGCTGAATCAGGTGTAATGCTCTCACCTTTACAGCTCACTCGCACATTTCACCTCTGCATGAATTGGTCTCGGCTCAGCCAATTTAGGTATGTGAAAAAGCTTGCTGGTAGCTTCACAGGTTATTCCTCCACCAAATATACTGGCCAACATGTACCGGTATATGCTGTATACGCCTTCATTGCTGATAAATAGTGTTAAAACCCACAAACCAAACCAATCATGTCTTCCTCTAACCCGAACCCCCAGGTCCTGTACTAGGTTTCCTGGCTAATGGCTTATATGGAAAATGGAAGAGATACCACTCACCATGCAGCTATGTTACAAAGCAGGTTAGCATGAAACAGAGGGTGATTAAAAGCCAAAGGGTGCATAAGAAAGCAAAAAGCAAGCATGCTGTAAACTGCATATAATTAGCATGGTTTTTGTTTTGATGCATACATGGTTCAAAAATGAATCCGTTGTAAACAAAACCCAATCTACAGTATACATTATATAATTCCCTAACTACATACAATGATATATTCAACATAAAACATGCACTTATTTTTCAATAAAGCGAAAAGAATACATTTTTTATGTATCAACAAGTGAATCATACTGGCAGGCAAAAGTCAAGTCACATTCTTTAGAAAAGTATAGACAAAAATATTTTGCAGCATTTCTTTCCAAAATTTTTGTCCCAACCATGCCATGTCAGTCTTCAATTTGTTGAGCACTTTTTATGAAATTTATATTTCTATAGCAATTAGACTCTGTTTCATGCAATTAGACTGAGTAAAGATTATAATGTCTTATGATACATATGTTCATTACAGCATTTAAACAACTTCACGAAATAACAAACAAAGAGTTATGAATTTCAAGTCCAATGAAATTTGTCCGCAAACAGATATGCAATATAAAATCCTTGTGATAATGGTCAAATTGCAATGGAATGAATATATTTCAAGTCATATATCATAAAGTCAATTCATGTATGTGGTTATTAAATAAGAAAAGTCCATATCTATAAACCAACATAGGTTAATATATCACAAAAGTTATATGTATACCCATACAGCATGTATGTATTGCTATGCCGCTACTTCATCTATCTTCGAATCAGCTGATTTTAGCCACAACACGTTCTTGTAGTCGAGCGTAGCCATTTTGAGATGTCCCCTCGTACATAACAATGCTTGTTACCCGTTCGCGTATTTTGTACAACAATAACAAGATTTTAAAATTAAATTACCTGCACGACATTCGAAGATGAGAATAATATATTTGGGTAGGTTTGTCATGACTGATTATATTGTCTAATAAATAGATTAAATTCGAAGAATTAAAACACCGAGTTGTGTGTATTACTGTCGTGCGGTCATGTTCCGTCAGCATGGTCGATTTGTATTGGCCGATCGATTACAATACCCACCAATCCATGCTTTGTTTACCAGAATGCTTACACGTGCCAAACTTGTATATAAACAGCGTCGTTGTCCCAAGTCCGTGACAGATAGGGGTAGAAAGATAAGGTAGCAGACGGATAGAGGAAAAGGGCTAGTTAAGATCTAGAACAAATATTAAGTCAAGAAAGATGAGAGAGGTAATTTTTGGAGAAGGAAAATTTAATGTATGAAATTTTGAAGAACAATTTGGAACTTAGACTTTAAAACTACCAGTTCCCAAAAGCAGACGAATTTTCTATACACAAATTTCGGAACCCAAATTTGGATTCCGAAATTCAAAACCTTATTGCCCACTTTATATATGTTTAACAATCAGGCTTTGTTTTTAGTGACTTTGATTGGTTTTAGCTAATCAAAATATATCCATTACAGTTGTATCTACTGGTATAATTCTATAAGTAAAAGTTGAATCTGTAAACTGGTAAAAGGAGTGTAGTTCAGTTTTACAGATGAGAAATGTTTGAATAAATCTGTCTTGGATTTTTAATCTCTCTTTATTGTTGTTTTTATCTCTATTGCTAAAGTCAAACGAACCCTTGTGGCTTCAAGGTCTGAAAAAGAAAGCTAAAATCCCTGACTAATTTTCCAGACCCATGAGGTTACAGTATTCATCTACTTGACTCAGATTTTTCTACCTCTAGACTTTTTTTAAATTACTTTTATGGCCACCAAATTCATGGACAATTGCTTTCAAAACTTGATAATTCATAGTATTTTTGTTGTAATTTCAAAATTAGAGATGATCAAAACTTTTGTAGAATACATACTAATTGTTAAGAATTTTGGCAAAACAAATGTCTGCCTGTTGCAATATTTCCAAGACTGCATTGCTCTTAAAATTCAAAAGACAAATTTAGTTGTTAAAGTCATTATGTTTGAGAACTAATAATCATGTAGTAATTTAAAATAACCATTTATAGCTTAAAAAAAGATATTTTTGAATAACAACAGTATTATTAGTTGTTGTTGTTGTGGGGTTTAACGCCATTTTTCAGCACGATAGGCTATACATGGCGGCCAGTATTAATGGTGGAGGAAGAACCTGGAAAATCCCGGAAAGAACCACCGACCCACGAGAAGCTACTGGCAAGCTTTCTCACATGCCCACATTGGCTGAATCTTAGACTCGAACCGCCGCAGACAGAGGTGAGATGGCAGTGATCCGTAACGAAGAGCGCTTTAGACCACTCGGCCACTCGGGGCCCCAGTATTATTAGTAATTTTAACAAACATTAGCGCCTCAGCAGCACACTTCAAGTCTCAACATGAATATGCTTCATTCATTTCCCAAAACCAAGTAAAATACAGCATAGAGCACTTCAATTTATATGATCAATAAAAAATATATAAATGAAATAAAATTATAACATTACATTGTTTGCTAACAGATGCTACTCAACAGCTTTAAACTTCAAACAAATTTTACCAAAATATTCTCATGCTTATATTGAATGTCCATTTATATGGGACATAGAAAACATTAAAAAAATCTTCTAAAACACTTAAGTTGACATACCTTTCAATGGCAACAGATTTCAAATGTCAGCCATGGTGGCCATATTGGATGTCATATTGACCTAGTTTTCATGTTGCACTAACTACAGATGACAAGAAGTCTTTTCTTGAGAACCCTACATCGATACAACTTTATGTTAGGATGAGTAGCAAGAACAATATTTCATAATAGCTTCATCTGGGCCATACTGGATGACAGAAGAACACAAGTCTTATTTTGGACCAACTACACATCACAAGTCTTCTTTTGAAAACCCTATATAAATATAACTTTCTATTTAGTATCAGCAGCAAGAACAATATTTCACAGTAGCTGCAATGAGGCCATAATGGATGATAGATTAGCACCATTTTCATTAGGACCAACAATATATCAAAGTATTTTGTGGAAAACCTCATTTTGATTTGCTTTCTATTAGAGAATGACAATTTTCAAGATGACCAACATATTCAGGGTCATATCAGCACCATTTTATTTAGGACCAACTAGAGATCACAATGAGTTTTCTGGTATAAAACCATAATGTATCTGTCAGTTATCACATAGAACAAGTAACAAGAAGACTGGATGATAAATTAAAACCATTTTCAACAGGACCAACAATACATGGCCATGCTGGATATCTTTTCTAGTTAGTATTACGTTGACTACATGTTGGAATGTTCTCTCTGTGTGCTGAATCTAGCTTTTCTACCTTGATATAACAGCAGCAGGTTTGTGGTTGTTCTTGGAATAAATATTGAAAATTACAGGTCATCTTATTGTTTTTCACAAACATGACTTTTACTGAATATTTCTGATATTTTGTACAACACCATTGGGAAGGAAGCTTCTCTTGGTGTCGCATGAAAATTAGACCTCTGATTGTCATGGAAGTATAAGCTGCTAGATTCAAGTGACCAACAATGAAAACTAGAGAGCACTAGGTCAAATTTTGTCAACACATGTTTCATCTTTTTCTGTCAATAAATTAAAGACATAATAAATGTTTGATTTGCAATTTTTGAGAAGATGAATTATCTTCCAATTGATTCTTACTAATAAGGATGAATGTCATGCCATTTAATTTTGCCAGACTTATTAGTAACCAGCTACCCCCAATGTGGTTTATGTTAATTCCAACTTTTTGATGGGCAATGCATTCTGACCCATACCCAAACATATAGTTTTAAAAAACAATTAAGATGTGGTGGGAATGATCAGAGGAAAACTCTGACCAGTTGATTTAACTTTCTGTTTAGAAGGAGTATCAAAAAGATTTAGACAGTGGCTGCCAAAATGGCTACATGTTTATTGGATGTCATTTTGATCTCTGACCAAATTGACACTGCAAGTGTTTTAGTGAAAATCCCATGCCGATATGATCTTCCATTCCGAATTTTAAGATGGCAATTGTGGTGGCAACGTTGGATATCCAAGTGGCAACATTTTTGTTAAGATCAACTAGTGTTGTTCCGATTATCGATTATAATCAATCATCAGTTGGTTCAGAAAACCAATAAGATAATCGTGACATTCCATAATCGATTGTGTGTGAAGAGAGGCTACTTTTAAGTTGTATGCAATGCACAAAGGCTAGTAAAACTCCCAGCCAGTAAAATTTATCTGAATTATTAATTCCCTTTACAACTACAAATATAATAATAATAATCATAATCATAATGGGGACTTTGTATAGCGCCTAATCTTTAGAGGCTCTAAGTGCTTTACAACACTGGACAATACCTATAAGATACAAAAAACATATAATGCTATGATTACAAAAACAAACACCATGAAATTAGAAAACATTAAAAAACATGCTGAGAATATTTAAGATAGGAAACATAACCATAGGATATTCCTTCCATAGGTGCAAAATTTCATAATTAGGAACATAAAGTCATGATTACATGATCAAGCTGTTAAATTGTTGAGCTATTAAATTTACACACATTTTGATGATTTGTTTCAGTTTAAATGTAGAATCCCTTGTATTATTTGTAAACAATGACAAACATGAAACCCATATCCTTCTATACTTTAAATTATAGACACATCTCATACGAATGAAAGGATTTTGGGGGGTTGCTACAGTATTTCAGTTACACATAAATGGACAGCCATAAAAGGTTGCGTTCATTTAACAAAGTTGTAGAACAAAAACAACACACAACACAATAGAAAAAAAATGTAATATTCTTATCAGGTTAAAGTATACATGTCATTAAAAGAGATTACTCCTGTACATTTATTAACATCTAGAACCCTTGATCAAAGATATAACTGTATAACAAACAAAAATTAAAATTTGCTTTTAGTAACCAATTATAATCAATTACCAGCTGGTTAAGTGGAACCGATTATTGATTATGAAGTTCTGACTGATTCCTATCACTAAGATCAACTATATCTTGGCATATATGTGTGTGTGTGTGTGTGTGGTGACTAGGATTTTAATGTCACTGTAACAATTTTTCAGTCATATCGCTTCGATGTCTGCAGTGTGGCAGCTTATAGTGATGCCTAGCACTGGGTCATCATGCCGCAGACATGTAGCATGATGACCCACCCAGTCAAACCAGGCCAACCAGTCCTAACACTAACCTCTTAATGCTGAGTGCCTAGGGAGGCAGCTGTTAGTACCATTTTTGTAATTCTTTGGAATGACTCAGCCGGGGTTCGAACCCACAACCTCCCATTTCTGAGGCAGATGCTCTAGCCACGAGGCCATCAGAGCATTATGATATATAAATGTGTCAGTAAACATGCATGGCAATTCTCTATGAAGTTTAGGAGTAGCATCAACTGATGGAAAATGGGCCATCACATATTATCTGGTTTATAAATAGACCATAGACCAGCAGAATGCTATAAAAGTCATGCCAACAAATCGACCAAATAAAAAACAAGCAAGACCGACAAGGGGGGGGGGGGGCAACTGGGGATATATCCCCGGGGCCCTTAAGGGGGACTATGTCCAAACAACACTTTTTAATTTTATAAAAGAAAAATTTTGTTTGAACAAGAACTATGAGAGGCCCAGATGTTTCTCACCCCAGGTCCTGTGATCGCTCTCTATATGGCCCTGAATACAAGCAAGCTCCTTATTTTCCAGCTCCACCTTTATATCTTTATTTACAACCTGTGATATTTTTAAATGTTTCCCTGACTTTCAAATATTGAGGGAAATTACATCTCCCCCTAACTTTTCATTCTCCTGTAGAATAGACCCTGATTCAAAAGTAAAAATGCTTGAATAGTATTAAAGTTGTATCATCAATGCATATCACACTTCAGAAATTCTGTATTGTGATACGAGTCATACTGGAAGTGATCCACCAGTACAGTGTGGTAAACTATATAAAATGAATGTATGAGGTACTTACCACTACATTTCCCTGTCCTATCTGTATGGCTGTCTCCTCAGTGACAGGTTGTTTTCTTTCATCACTCACTAGGACTTCTGAAGTTTTATGACTTCCTACAGTAAAAAAAAATTGTCCCAACTAATTAGCAATACAACAAGAATGAGGTATTTATTAAAATCTGTACAAACTGAAGATTACAGTAAAATATGTCTGGGAACAATTCAATTTTCATAAGACATCAGGGGCTCTACTGTCTTAAAGTATTTCGATAAACTCCAGATAAGACTGTTCTTTCTTGTTCAACCTGCCAAGTACTGAGAACATCTCAGAATGACTGTGGGGGTGTTTTGAAACAGCTTGAATGTCTTGCTCAACAAGATTTGCGGCTACTGGGCTCAACCCCAATTACATGTAATAAAAATCAACTTAATAGCAGTCAGACTTAACTTTACAATATTTCATTTAATTATGTTTGTTTTATTTTCATAAAATTAGTTCTCACGTTTTCAAACTTAATAAATCTGTAAATAAAATCTATACAAGTGGGTGGGGTGGATATTCTTTTCTTTCTTCCTTTTCCTTCGTAACTGTTTTCGCCACCCCACTGCAAAATTATATGATGGTTCTCTCGTTTACATGGTGGGAGAGGGAGAGTACAAAAATGACACTTGTATCTAGGTTGATAAAGTTTTAAAAATTATGATTTCTCTATCTATCCCTATATGCCCGGCTACAGATTTAATTAAAACGAACACAAATAAAACCAGAAAAACATCATACAAAAACTGCAAAAAAATTGCTAATTTCATGCATCAATTTCAAATTTCGAACCTGACTGACATAGTTGGCTCTAGCACTGTTAGCCTGTGCATATTCAAAATATGTGTGATTTTCATTAATAATATGGCCTATATTCAACCTAATGAAAGTGTGTGTGTGTGTGTGTCGGCGTGTGTGTGTTTTCAAATTGCTCCAGTGTCTTCCTCAACATGATTTGAGATTACAGGGCTCAGTCCCAATTAATTCACAAAAATCACCTTAACGAGAATCAGACTTGATTTTGCAGTATTTCGTTTAGGTTTGTTTTATCTACATAAAGTTATTCCCCACATCTTCAAACACTTTTTTTTTGTGCCACCACACTGCAATATTATGATAATTGTCCACTGGGGGGGGGGATGCTGTCATCTAGCTTCAAAACAATTATTCTTGTTCTTTTTGAAAATTAAACAATATATGTTTTGCATCATAAAGCTAAATTGCCTCATAAACCAATATTGCATTATTTTTTGGTAAATTAGAAGCTTACATTATCCTTATGTAATGTGACAAGTGTACAGTGTCAATTATTACTTCACAATTTCCAATGCACACAGAAACAGATTATTTTATACAAAAATGTAACAAGATGAAAAAGTTTAAAAAATATTAATGATTTTCCTCTATATCCAACTACACTTTTAACTGATTAAAAACGAGGAGGGGGGGGGGGGGGGCAGAATAAACGTCATAGTCTTAGAAACAAATGTACAAAATTTGCTCATTTAATTCATTAATTTCAAATATATAACCACACTGACATCACCATAGCACTAAATAGGATTTTCCTTACTAATAAGGCCTAATATGTATGTGGGTGAGTCCATGGTTTACCAGACAAATGAGATATTGTTCGCCATCTTAGACAAATAATTTCTTTTATTTTCGTAACTTTGGCAATTTTATTGTTTTAGTACACGCTTATACAAATACACTTTATTCCTTTTTTGCTCAATTCTTGTTACAAATGATGTTAAGAAATATTAAAATTAAGCATTCGTAATATTGGAAGATTTTCGTGCAAACGGAAACCCGGAAAGGACAGTGAGTACCTGTCTGATTGTTGGCAACATCTTCCGCTGGGTTTTAAAAACATTTTTTTTCAATGACGGTTGTTGTGCTATAAATTTCCAATTACAAAAATTTGATAAATAGAAAATATAAATAAATATAAATTCATTTTTAAAATAAGGAAGCATTTGTGGACATTGTTAGACATGTAGACAAGGTTAAACAATATATGAATATTCTTGCTAAATAATTCTAAAAGCGTGTCAAGAAATACGGTGTACATTACAGGTGAAGACATCCAACGGCCATCTTTGTATCTGAATGGCACGCGCTAGAAATGAAAGCGACACCTGGTGGATAAACTCGGTACACAATGTCGTCGTCCTTCAGCAGTTGATAAATTTTGTCTATCAAAATTGTGTTATTTTTATTTACATATAAATGAATATATTATAAATAAATAGTATAAATAAATGTATATCACTTAAGAGTATTAAAGTGAACTTAATATAAATTTTATAACAACAAATACTATTTATTTATACTTAACTTCATGTCAGCATGACAACTCTGCATGAAGAAACTGTCGTGTTTACATTTTGTTTTCTAAATTTAAAATGAAACCTTTGAGAATTGTCAATAAATAAAGTTTGTAATTTTATTTATGACGTCATTAAAAGTTTTTTATGTCAACAAAATATAATAAATATGAATTACCTTGATACACGGGTTGGAATACAGTAATGTCACTACTCCCCCAGCATGTGGCATACAGACGTCCATTGTCCCAGAATATGGCACGGAGATTCCATGGAATTCCCTGTTTGAAAATGGCGACAAGTTGACATGAAGCTGTAAGTTGATGAATACAGTAATCATCATCATTAGGGATTCCATTATCAAGGAATCCAAAGTTACATACGAAAATATTCCCGTCTTCATTTATAACGATTGATGTCGGACATTGTAGACGTTGATGTTTGTATGTATATTTACATTGGCTGGGATTCAAAATGTCGAATCCATAGACACCATTATCAGGGGATTTATAACCAGCATCACACGAGACATAAATGATGTTGTCTTTTGTTGTCACTCTACAACTCCATCCGACCCCTTTACAAATCTGGTGAATCGTCTCAACATGTCCGTCATCAAGTGACACGATACACCAGTACAACCTGCCATGTTTCCTACCAGTGACAACAAGATTATCCTGGAATCTGACAACACCATAATATTCATCCAATACTCCCTGTAGACGTAAACTCCTGGTCGTTTTAATAACAGGTGACATGTCTGAAGAATCAATGGACACCATATTTATCAGACCGTCGTGATGAAGGACACAAATTGTCATGGCGTTCATCAGACACATGTCACGTGGTATTGACTCCCGTCTGCCTGACGATGCCAGGAATTTTCCGTCTTGGAGTCGATAGATCTTGACTTTCCACGTACTGATCTCCCTGTCTAGGACGACAATCTTGTCTTGGCAGACGACAATAGAGATGTACCAGGGGGACACGTCGGCTGCGGAAATAAAGTGATATAAACATTAATACACATCTACACAAAAATATTAAACATATATAATTATATTAAAATATGAAATAACTTGTACGTTTGCAGTGTATGAAGGTATTAATACATTAATAATGATTTAATTAATTATATTTATGACTTTAAAAATTAATTCCTGTGAAATTTATTATACTTATTATATTGTTCTAAATTTAACTGTCAAAAACTTGCAATGGTCGTAGCGGTTGTCGTCGTGTATATTACTAAATTTGCATAGATATATTCTTAATAAAATACTAAAATAACTTGTACATTTGCAGT
Organism: Sinohyriopsis cumingii; assembly: GCA_028554795.2. Taxonomy (NCBI): domain Eukaryota; kingdom Metazoa; phylum Mollusca; class Bivalvia; order Unionida; family Unionidae; genus Sinohyriopsis; species Sinohyriopsis cumingii. Next base: position 99,766,294 of record CM068824.1, read on the forward strand.
GTGTAAGTATTAATACATTAATAATAATTTAAATAATTATATTTATGACTTTAAAAATTCATTACTGTTAAATTTATTATACTTATTCTATTGTTCTAAATTTAACTGTCAAAAAATTGCAATGGTCGTAGCGGTTGTCGTCGTGTATATTGCTAAATTTACATAGATATATTCTTATTAAATACTAAAATAACTTGTACATTTACGTGATGTAAACATTAAAATAATGCGTAATATAAACGTAGACACACATCTACACAAAAATACTATACACGTATAATTTAAATACTAAATAACTGACCATTACAACCTTCGTAATGGCGTCATCATTTTATTATTATTACAAGAGAGATTTACAGCAGACATCACATAGATCCAGTAATCACACTATTATAGTTCTGTACAGTATTGTAATAAACTGAAGATACCAACAATAGTGCGTTAACAGGCTCTATGTGGAAACTGCTATTGTCCCTCATTTTTAATCATGTTACGTACGTGCAATCGTGCGTGTGTATTGCTCGTATACTCCTCCAAAATGGACAAGACAAATTAAGACATGGGGTTCATCCTTACATTAAGTAACTCAGTCTCTGGGTCATTTCTTGAAAGCTATAGAGTAAATGTCTCCATCCCAATACCACGTAACAACTGTACACAAAACGGAACTGCACAAAAATGAGGGGGAAAATATTGTATTTTTTATACCAAAAAAAACCGGGATTTGTGTCGAAACTAGTAAATTGAGGATAGACTACCGGCTTTGCAAACAGAATAATGGCTGTCGATTTTAACGAGTACAACTATAAATAAAGCAGGATCGCACACTAAATCAAACACAATATACTTTACTTCCATTTCTTAACAAAACCATAACAAAATTAGAAAAACACTTCGCTAATTTACAACTATAACAGTATCACTTAAAAATTTAAATTTTATTTCAAAATTCCAATAAAGGCCGGGAAAAAATTCTCGAAAATATAAAGCATTTATCCTGATGAATGCAATTTCTCTCATTCTTTGAAAAGTTGTTTAACCATATTATTAGTGTTGGTCATGCAAACGGGGAGGAAGGTCAGGTGAACTAAATTTAAAAAGCAATAATAATAATAATAATAATAAATCGTTCATCTAACATTTCCCTGTCATACCCGACATTTAGTCGTTACCCTATATGTATGTACTACCCTGAGTATTTCAATGAAAATCCGTGTAAATGTCTTCATTTATTTGTCTGCTGCATTTTCTCACATTGGGATGCCTGCCTTGGATTATGACGTCTGCACTGACAAGAACGCTGGCGGAAACATGCAACATGGAGAAACGTACTTATTTACAAATCCGCGAAGCCCGATGTACTAAAGTTTACATGACACAGGGGTCAAAACAGCGGTAGCGATTTATTCTGACAGAATTTGTTTCGAGTTTTGAAGGAGCGCGCGTCTTCAACTGTATAACACAAACTCTCTGGGAATATAAATCATGAATGCATCGTCAGCTTTACCAAATTTTATCATTGTTGTTATGTGCAAACTCCTGATAAACATTTGAAACGATCGAAGTAATAATTTGCAAAGACATTTAAACCATGACACCTTGAATGTCTCTGGGGTTATCACTTTTTATGTAGTGGGTCTTATGTTAATTTAAATCCGTTTCCATGAAAACTATTTCCCAAGTTTGAAGATCATAGCTCTAGATATATTATTATCGATATGTGTCGAGTTTTATTTCTCTATAAAGGAAAGTCTTGCACCATTTTATCATGTCAGTGAAAAGTAAAGAATCAGTGAAGCAAACGACGTATATGTTATTGCCGTAGCGAGTCTTCACGAAGACAACATTTCGCAAAGAAAATGATTATCTTGGGAGGAAAGTAATCTCCCTTTATTCACTTTAAACGTGTGCATCCTGGCCGTATATATAAAAAATAAAAGATTTTCATGAATAACTTGTTATGATGAGTTCGCCATATTCACGAAAAAAAAATCACAGGTCTTAAGGAAGATTAATACTTTTACGTGCAGAAATTACATTGTATGAAAAAATTCCCCATTTTCAAGCAGATTAACATTTTTAATCCATGTTTACGGGCTCTTTTTCGTGAAATAAGGTAATTCCACACGAAAACTGCACTTTTATCCTGAAAAGAGACTTTCTCTTGAAAAAAAGATTGTATCAAAGCGTATTGCATCGACACGATCCACTCGCTTTTCAGAAAAGAAACTGAAAATTACTAACGCTGATGAAATTAGCGATGTCGATTAAACAAAAAATAACAAAAATACTTTGCCAAGAATTTACCAAACACAGTTATTCTAATAAATGATTTGAAACTCAGCAGTGATAAGCAAATGTCCGTTACATGTCAAATGTGTAGCAATGTGATCATTTAGTCCGGACATGCGACATCACCTAATTGTCCATGTGAGAGATCGCCGCCAGAAAAGTAAATCAACTATCAGTAAAAAAAAATTAAATTTAAAAATCGCGACAAATTTTCAGGAAGTTATTTTTTCTTCACAAAACAACGTTCGTATTTGATAACGGGTACTTTATTACCAACAATTATATTCTTTTTCTTCATTTTCTTCACATTTTTCCGTACCTCTTTGACAAGTAAAATGAACAGTGTCTGCAAGTTTCTTTGGAGAGAGAGAGAGAGAGAATTTTGAGATGCCCCCTGATTATTGCAAAATACACTTTCTCAGTGGATCGTTCTCCAGTAACGCTACATTGTATAAATTTTTACACGTCCTCTTAAAAAAGCGTCAACATTTATATCCGTAATTAAGATGCGAGAACCATAAATATAAATTCGTAGGTATTATCAACGGCATATATAAGGGTTTTGAAATTCCAGTTGGATATTACACAGTATTTCATGTGCACATAATCATCCGATTGAGACGCTATTATACTCATCTCAAGAGTTATGGGCCTGTTTCAAGTTAAATCACAACGTTTGACAATAATTCCATAAAACTACATACACTGTGATTAAGAAACTTTATGCTGGAATTGTTCATTCTAGGTAAGCTTTATAAATGAGCAAACTATTGATACAACAAATTACAATCAGTCTTGGTATAAATGTAAAGTTTTGCAATATATTGCGGGGTACATAATACAAAACTTCAACTTAAACAAGTTAAATTGCAAATTAAAATAATGTCTAAATTTAGGCAAAAGCCTCTTCCAGACACTTCAAACAGCGAAGGAAATTTACAGCCAAGCGAACACATTTTGTCATTTTGTTATTCTTGTTGTCACCTAAGCGTGGATGTGTAATGTCTAGTCCCATAGCTCAGGAACAAAGGTAATGATAAAGTTGATTCGATTGAGACAAGGACGTCCTATTATCGAGTCAAGCTACCACCCCGTCCCATAACTCAGAAATTAACAAGTACTGATGAATTCGATTGATAATACGACGCCCTATTACCGCGTCGTGCCTATCACTGCGGTATTTGACCGTATACTACAGCCGCTGTCATCATGCATCACATCTTATTACTGAATCATATCTTTAAAATCACTGACCGATGTGGTGGCCTAATGGTTAGAGTGTCCACATTTGATGATCGAGCTCGCGGGTGCGAACCCCGGCCGAATCATAATAAAGACTTGCCAAAAATATGGTACTAACAGCTGCTTCGCTAGGCACTCAGCATTATGAGGTTAGTGTTAACTGGTCTGCCTGGTGTCAGGATAATGTAACTGGGTGAGACATCATGCTACATGTCTTCGACATTATGCCCTAGCGCTAGACATCACTATAAACTACCTCACTGCAGACATCGTAGCGATATGACTGAAAAATTGTTTTAAGCTACGTTAAAAATCAAAATCATACATACAATACATACATACATTATTTCCAGTTATACGTTAACGATAGTACAAGCAAAGATGTGACTCGTCAATCAAATCCCGTATAATCTTCATCCCTTATACATTTTAAACTTGTCTTTTAAAATAAAGTTCAAATGACCATTCTGTTTCAAATATATTTTAGCCAGGCATGAAATCACATTTTGTTACGGGGCCGCGATTGGCAGAGAGGTCTAAAGCGCTCTCCGTTAGGGATCACTGCCATCTCACCTCTGTCTGCGTGAGTTCGAGTCTAGGATTCGGCCAATGTGGGTATGTGAGAAAGCTTGCCAGTAGCTTCTCGTGGGTCGGTGGTTCTTCCCGGGGTTTTCCCGGGTTCTTCCTCCACCATTAATACTGTCCGCCATGCATAGCCTATCGTGTGCTAAAAAATGGCGTTAAACCCAACAACAACATTTTGTTACGTTTTTTCTCTTGATTCGTGATAGGTCATATCACCGTAATAAAAGAAGCAAATAAAATAAAATAAAATAAAAAAATAAGTCTTTGAATCAACAGATTTCCAGCTGAAGAAGTTTAGGACATAATGGATGATACTTATTCGTCTGCCTGCCATATTTGCTGACCATTCTGCAAATATCACTACATAATTATGTTTCTTATTTCGTTTCTTTGTCAGTCTCGAGTAAAGAGCTACTCTATATATCAGTCAATATTAATCCCCCGATTCCATCAATATAGTAGATGGTAAAACCGATCAACAAAAGGAAAGCTACGATTTCGTGTAGAGCGACCCGTGAGAAATGAGCACATGTAAACGTCATCTGTTTACAACTGTTGAAACATCTACGGCTTTACACTGCGGTAAATACGGGAATACGCTGTCAAACAGATATAGCCACTGTTCCGAAACCCTGCGACAAAGGGTAACTGACGCGATTCTTTTCTTATGCATACGAAATCTTTCTTACCTATATGTTTGTAAAACTACGGTGCCCTTTACGTGATATATATTACAAAAGAAGTACTAAATCGAAATAGTGACATATCTTATTTAATGGAATTATTATTATGTGTGAAACCAGACAATATCGTTATTACAAAAACAATGTGTCGATAAATTGAAATATTACTTCCTTGTTTCATCATTTTGAACCCATTGCTTCTTTGAATAAATGCGATATTTTTCTAGATATAATGCATGGGTTCTGAATAATTAGGTACAGCAGTCAACAGAGTTTCATCCTTTTGAGAAAGATCAATCTATTGCCTGAGAGATTCAACGCTTATAATTGCTAATCGTACCGAAGTTGATATTTGAGTTTTGTCTATTACTTGAGCAGCAGAGAGGGTGAACAGACCACTTAGGGGAATGGTCACCCTTGTGTTTTACCAAAAAAAATAGTGACCACTCATAGAGGTCAATTACCACGTCTACGATTATTGTTTGTCCCAAACAGAACCGTAGACGCCCCTCTCTGCTGCTATCAATATTGGGAATCATCATCTGAATCATGGGAATCTTCATCTGTTTCATCTTCATCTAAATCTTCGGAATTTGTTCTATGTTTCAAGTAATATTCAAGTTCTGAAGGTGGTTTTTCTATTTTGGGATTTATGTTTTTTCTTTTTCTGTAATAGTTCATCAAACTTCTGTATTGATCTCCACCGCAATTTTTACAAATCTGATATAATCCTCTAACGCCGTTGTTACATCCAACACATCTTCGTGGACCAGCATGAGGGTTTTTCTTTATAAGATAATTATGTTTCTTGCAATATTCTCCACGGCACCTTTTGTTGCATTTATCTGTTGTTCCTTGACGCAGCCACGCACAGTTGTTCATTATATTAATGATATCTGTTTAATTCAATTTAATTTTATCATCACCCCTGTTACCCAAATATTTTATCAATACCCACACGATATCTTGTTCTTGGATCATGTAAATTTATTGTTATAAATCCATGCGTGGTAGCTTGCGCTCGTGAGAAGAAATTTTTGAATTTAATTATATCCATGTCACCACCACACCAAGTTTGATGAATATTTCGCAACGTGTGTGTGTCTACGCCATTAAACACAACTAAAATGTTGCAGTTGTCTCTGATCACCTTCGGAATTTGTGTATATCGTTGAGTAACATAGATCACGTCTGTATTTTTGTGTCTACCTCGGGAAAATATTCTGGCTGGATTTGATTGTTTATCTAGCATCACATCGTCGTATACAACTAAATTATTACTAAATCCGTCTATGGAATCTACGGATGGTGCTTCATCAATATCGGTTATAAACTCTATAACATCATTATCTTCATCCAGTAATCGCGCGTTTTCATTGAAATCTTTAAGTACATCATAACATCGTTGATCATCAACGGATGGTGCTACTAAATACAACTTATCCCATTTCAACCATCTCATTATCAGATTAAGTAATAATTGCGTCTTACCCGATCCAGATGGTCCTATGATAATCATTCTGATGGAGTTCGGTAGCGCAGGATGATGCTTAACTGGCTCTCGCTGCCGAGTTGCTGAGAAATCAATTATATCCATATATATTATAACATGAATTTATATTGTTTACGCTGTAGAGTTAAAACTCCAACTACTGATTTAGCCACGGTTACAACAAAAAATAAAAAAATAGCGTACGGTGGAAAATGTTCTATATGCGGTAGAAAGAAATTTTCGTTTTTACCTAATAAGCGCGGTGGTGATATTGCTAATTTGATGTCAAAGTTTCCAGGTGCTCCATGGGCTAAATACAGCGGAGAAAAACATCTACCAGGATATAATTATTGCGGTCCTGGTACCAGACTCGATATCAGGCTCGATAATCAGGATCAACCAAAACCAGGCGAGGAACCAATAAATGCTATTGATCGAGCTTGTCATGCTCATGATGTAGCTTATAAAAGTAAAAATCTACAAGATAGACATATTGCAGATGTAAAATTAATTCATTCATTAAATTCTATAAAAAATAAAAATATTAGAGAATCATTAGCTAATTGGTTAGTAAGATCCTCGATGAAAGGTAAATTAGCGATTGGGGCTGGTAATTAATAATGGAATCAATTTATTATTCACCGAGAGGATACTGGAGAGGCAAAGCAGCAATTGGTAAACTCGCTGATGCAGCATCGGTTAAACATTCTACTGCTAGCGCGTGGTTGTCCAGGCAGGCAATATGGCAAATTTATCTACCACGTCCTAAACAAATTCAGTACGCGTATTTCGATGTCAGTGTTCCTAATGAAGTTCATCAAGCTGATATTCTGTTTTTACCGCATGATACTGTGCGTGGAGAAACGTACAAATACGCGCTAACCGTAGTTGATGTTGCAAGTAGATATAAAGAAGCAGAGCCGCTATCAGCGAAAACATCATCTGAAGTAGCCGATGCGTTTGAACGAATTTATCAACGAGGTGGTCTACGATGGCCACAGCTACTACAGGTTGATCCTGGTAAGGAATTTCTTGGTCCAGTATCATCGCTGATGAAACAACATAATACCAAAATACGACGAGGTCATACTGCAATTCACCGTGATCAAGCAATTGTTGAGCGATTTAATCGAACACTTGCTGAACGGTTATTTGGATATCAATACGCGAGGGAATTTATTCAGGATAAAAGATCTCGCGAATGGGTTGCAAGATTACCAGGCGTGATAGCTGCATTAAATAATGAAATCACACGAACAACCAACATGAAACCCATTAGCGCGGTCACAAAAAAAAAATATACCAACACAACGGAAAGATGCTGGAAAACAAAAAATATTAGGTGATGTCACAGTCAGATATTTATATGAGCCTGGTGAACTTGAAGGTGGTAGCGCGAGAGCAACTGATCCTATTTGGAGTGTTACCACACACAAAATATCTACCGTGACAAGATCCACTGGAAGAAATGTAGGCGTTTCCAGACCTGCAATCTACAGATTAGATTCTGCTGCTCCTCAACGTGGATTTACACGTGAACAACTACAAATAATTCCCGCGGATACACAACTACCGCCGCGATCACTCCGTTGATTTCGATCACTTAACAAGCACTAGTGCTAGCGCCTCTACGTCGATTACATTCGAGACAGGTTAACATGGTATTTTCTCGTGTATGACCGCGACTATTATCTTTTCTATCTACGGTAAATTGTCTTGAATCATTACTCGAATACCGCCATAACATTATACAATTACAACATGCGCAATGATTGTTCTGCTGCTGTTTTAACTCAATAATAAATTCAACATCAAGATCAAAGTCACGTTTATTTTTTTTGTCAGATTGTTTGTATCCGATTAATTTTTTTCTTATTATATCATCATCGATGATGTTAAATTTATCAACGATTTCAGGAATTATAATTCTACGTAATTGAGATATATTTCTGACCCTCGATACCGCCAAATAAACTAAATTTGACCACTCGATGCGATCGTCTACAATCCAGACTCGTGTATCAGAAATAGTTAATCCCTGAGACGAGTGGATTGTCATAGCGTATCCCAACACCCATGGAGATTTGTCAGCGCGTAATGCATCTTCGACCACACTGATATCAACGGCGACAATATCATTTAATACGAGAATCTGTTTCCTTGACTCTGTCAAGGGTCCTGGAATATCAACATTAATATTCTGTTTTCGTGTATCTGATGGTCTATAACATAACGGAACGGGTAATTCTGAATATTGTTCTTTATGTAGTTGAAATAACTGCTGCTGTAAAGCGTCTCTGATTATTTTTCTACTTGCTACGATCAAATCGTTGGGTCTCCATGAGTTCAAAAAATCACTCATTGATGTCTCTGAGATCACTCCACGTATTATTTCACACTGAATTTTGTTTGATTGTAATCTGATTAATTTTTTAAACTCCTTCAAATTTGCATCAAGAGCTCTATGATCATCATCTATTTCTTCGTAATAATCAACGAAATTTTTTAACCAATCATGTGGAGATGGTCCAACAAAGGGCGGAGGTTGACCATGATCGCCACACATTATTATGGCGGTATTTTTCGTCAACAACCAATCAAGAAACATTTTTAATGTATCCAATGACACCGTGCATATCTCATCCCAAATAATTATTTTAGGTATATATTTTTCTCCCATTCGCTCAGGAGTCCATGTATCTCCGCGCCATCGGAAGAAACTATGATACGTGCACGATTGTACTTGCCGCTGTTTCATCTCACGTGCGAGTCTATGTGTGGGTGTCAGCACGATTATATCTGAATTTCTAAAAACATTAATCGTTCGAGTTGTTTTGTCGCATCCACCAGGTCCATTGAGATATACTGTCTTATATCTGGTTATTGGATCACTCAACGATGGTGCCTTCGACATTTCTGATATTTTATTACCCTCACGATAAAAATCTCTCACTGGAACATCTGCTGATTCTACATAATTGTGTAATAGTTCCTTTTTTATTCTCCACGAACCCCTTCGTTCATCATTACTTGTAAATTTCATAACAGGTTCTAAATATTTACTTGAAATATAAAACGAGTCCGTTGCGACTCTGACTGCGGTCTCAGGAAATCTATTAATCATCGATAATAAATTTATAGAAACATAAGCCAACATGGAAGATCTTAGATGAGTATATTGCGGGGATACGTCATTTATGTAACTAACGATCGTACCTAATTTTGTTCCGTCGGATAAATAAACACTCTCTCGATTTACAAATGTATTTTTCGCCGTTGTATCAGCGATTATAAAATCGTACTCGGCATCATCTAGAATTAATCGTGCGTGATGTCTTTTATAATCATATGCACCACCTTGAGTAAATTTACCTATAATTTTTCTACCGAGATCTTTTGCGGTTTTGAGTTTATTAGGAATATCATCCTTAAACTCGCTGATAACTTCAGAATCTGACATGGGCAACCAAACTTTGGTCTGTGCATGATATGATATAATTGCCTCACTGACCACCAACGATGTCAGTATCGCACAATCTAGCATATATCGCAACAGAACTATAGGTACCCAACGTTTTTCACAAAAATGTCTGCCAAACCAAACATAACAAATCTTGTGAAGATTTTCGTTAAACTCGAACGACTCAATACAGGCGAATCCAGTCAGATCAAAATCAGGTAATGGTCCATTAATTGCCACTCGCGTCATCTCGTTTGTAGGGTGACCAAATCTTTCAAAGTACGTAGAACAATCTCCGTATCCCAGAAAACTTCCTGGATAACATGCAACCATATCAACCGAAATAACATCATTGTAATTGTATTTGGTATTCCATAATCCGCCATGTCCATATTCGACGCAACTTGCGCGTACGTCCTCGAGTAAATCAAATCGTGTTGGTTTCCATGAATTTCGTTCTCTGGCGAAATGAGCCGCAACAGATGGAACGGTAAAACAATTAGTTAGTAATTTGTCAGTGTTTTCCGCGTGCTTGCACTGTAAAAACGTCGCAAGATTTTTCATCTCGTCATGGAGGGATTCTGTGCGATATATTTCACCGTTCGGTTTGACAAACTGATCAAATTCACCCTCCTCATTACTTTTGAATAACCATACCGATACAGGATCGGTTTTACTTATTTCGTTGATAAAATCAAACATACTATCTGCCACAGATAATTCTGTGGAGTAAAATCTAACAGTTCGATCACGTGGAAATATTGTTACTGCGTTAGTCCATGCGTGCGCGTTATGATCAATAATATTTATTGGAGCTCCCTTCGATTTATATTTCGACTGGTACAGTACTTCTCCCGTTATTGTTGATACGGCTATTGGAAATTTTAATATTTTTCCTAACTCAGCAACATCTTTTATTGTAGCACCGGTGTTCTTAACTGAATCAGCCCACGAGTTTATTTTTTCACGCCTTAAATCAGTTAATCCATTTCCACGCATCGCGTTTGTAAAGTGTTCTATTACTCGTTCAGCCACACAATTTAACCTTGAAAATTTCATCGGCGCTAGTTTATCAACGTTAGGTTTTTTATTTATCTCATAAATTCCATAAATAACCGCTGTTACAGGATACGCTCGTTCATAATACGGTTTATCAATACCAGTCAATAGACCCGGTCTGGAATTTTTACTTAATATGATAGTTTTATTATTACCAAGGACAGGATCATATTTGTCACGGATAATCCAACTATCTGTTTCTGTTAATACAATAAATTTTACTCTGAAGAAATATTTTTGATTGCCCTCGTATTCAGCGATGTAGTTAATGATAGTTGCCGCTCGTTTGTCATTCATTGTGGCGTCCGTGACAGCGTCCTTGACTCCGTCAGGGCGTATAATCTTGAACGTTGACCATGTATGAGATGCACCATCCGTGTAAAATTCTTTCTTAGCGTCATGAATTTTCGAGATCAAACTTTTATTTTTCGGATCAACCAGATCTCGTACTGGCAAGTCAGAAGATAATCTGTCAAGGTTGAATTTATACTTAACAGGCCTAGTTTGGGATAATCTCTCAAACTCGTTCATATAATTAAAACAAATATTTAAATAAAGAAAATTATATATATATATACAATGTCCCAATGTAGATGGTTGATGATCGGCTCAGTAAATCGATGCAACAAATCCTGTAGAAAGGAATTTTGTTGGATGCACTCACAAAACATACGACGAGGAAGTCTAGGACCAATACCATGTCTACGGTGTGGTATTGGAGTGCGAGGAAAGACAGAATTATGTGGGAAGTGCGGCGGGAAACGGTTCAGAGAGCTTAAAATATATTATGACAAAAAAATAATAGCGGTGAAAACGCTATAAAATCCGTGAAGGATTATATATCAAGATTTCAGACAAACAATGATTTAAACATATAATATTATTATAATGGAGCAAAATATATTTGTCCCACATCCTGTCATAACAAACTATGAATCAAATATTAATGGTATCATCAGACACTGCAAGTTGAAGAGACCAGTTGGTTATGTTTCTAATACTGGCTATCTTAGATTTGTAGTTGGAAAGAAAAATTATCATTGTCATCGTTTCACATACGAGTGTCACAGGGGTTTGATCAAAGACGGTCTTGTTATTGATCATATTGACGGGGACACTCAAAATAACTCCCTACACAACCTTCGTGTTGTCACTCGAAGTGTGAACTCTGCATGTGGTAATACAGGAAGATGTAAGACAATCGGAAAGAGGGCGGTAATTTCTACAAACATAGAAACCGGTAAAGAAATTATGTTTCAGTCTATGAACGCGGCTGCGACATATTTTGATATTGACTCGCGTGTGGTAAAATACGTCGCAGATAATATAACCAGATCTACTTTCTCGAAAAAATATAAACAGAAAATTACATTTCAGTATCAATAACTATCATCATCACATTATTAACTATCATCACCACATTATTAACTATCATCACCACATTATTAACTATCATCACCACATTATTAACTATCATCACCACATTGAATTAATTTTTTTAATTTATGTCACAGTAGGTCCTCCATACACTACTGAATTTTTGATTACATAAGGGAGATTACTTTGTAATATATAGTTTTCTTCGTAGATGGTTGGTTTTTTATGATCGTAATTAGTCAGTTTAACTAATTACATCGTATAGTGCCGACGAACCTAACTCATTAGACTCATAAGTATTATTTATGGTTTTTAAATATGTCCCCATCATACAACACATGATAATATTATTGATCCGTAGGAAGCTGTGTGTGAAACAGAAACCGTTGCTCATTGTAATTGACCTGCAGTTGTGTGTTCACTGAACTTACATTCTGGAAAGTTCTTTGACTGGTGCATTAATGCCACTGTTATTATTGATTTTCGGTCTGCTTAGGAAACCAGCTACAAATACAGAAACTATTATTCAGAAACTGTTATAAATACAGAAACTATTATTCAGAAACTGTTATAAATACAGAAACTGTTATTATCCAGAAACCGCTACAAATACAGAAACTGTTAAATACAGAAACCGTTATTATTCAGAAACCTCTGTTTAGTGTAAATATTGGTTCCTTAGCTATATAGCTAGCTATATATTAACTTCCGAAACATATGTTCGTAACAATGTTTGATAGCTCGATCAGTATGGTATTGGACTGTGGCGCTCGCGGTCCAGGATCAAACCCCCATGGCTGACAATTTGTCGGTGGTGCGCATAATTGCGATTTTTATAATAGTGGGGGGAACCGCAAGAACCCCTCCGCTCAGCAAATTCACCCACAATATTGACTTGTGGTTGATACATATTTTCGTATCACCCACTGGATTAATTATTGTGGGTGTGATTTTGCTGAGCGTACATGTTTGTACTGTCCTTAGTTAGTGCCGTTTCATTCATAATCTGAGCTCGCTAATACACTCGATAGGGGCTCTTCATTCATTGTATATAACCATTTCATTGTATATAACCATTTCATTGTATATATCCATTTCCTTAGTTAAGTTATATGTTTGTACTTCATTCATGATCTGAGCTCGCTAATACACTCGATAGGGGCTCTTCATTCATTGTATATCATTCATTTCATTGTATATATCCATTTCCTTAGTTAAGTTATATGTTTGTACTTCATTCATAATCTGAGCTCGCTAATACACTCGATAGGAGCTCTTCATTCATTGTATATGTTGTGCTGTCCCTGAAACATCCCGACGAACTCGCTAATACACTCGATAGGTGTTCTAGGGATATTTTTTTTATTTTAAAGATTTATATATTATATAATGAACCATGAAAATATCAATGATGTAATTGTCGCTATTAAAAAATTAAAAAAAGATGGAATTAATATATCTGATGAACTTAATCCTGCAAAAATAGTTTCTGACTTTGAGATTTTACAAGAACGTAAAACCATGGGGACACACACACTATCATCTGAATACAGGCTCATGAAACGGATTCAATCGGCAATGTTTCAGTCGCTAGCTACCGTAGAAGATGATCATGTGAAGGAGTTCGTTCCTCTTTCTACCGCCGTAGAAAGAATTAAGTCGTTATTATCCCACGAGTATGAGGCAAAGAAAACGATTAGTACTCGCATAAGACTATTAAGAAAAATAATGTCAGATCGTGAAACGATCCAAGGTAACCCCGTTACTGGTGAAACGATCCAAGGTAACTTCGTTACTGGTGAAACGATCCAAGGTAACTTCGTTACTGGTGATAATGAAAATGAAAGTTTTGGTAACTGGGGTCCAAGTCAACGCTGACCACGTGTATTGGTAGTCAAAATCAAGAAAGTTCTAACCTTGTCAAATTTGTTCCTAATAAATTTTATTTATTAATAATATTATTTTTACTGAATTAATTTATTTTTTTTTTACTAAAATCAAGAAAAATGCACAAATTACTTGATTCTGACGGGGTAGTTGGTAGTCAAAATCAAAGAAAAATGCACGAATTACTTGATTTCTGACGGGGTAGTTGGTAGTCAAAATCAGGAAAATTGAGCAATTTCGTTGTATTTTAGTAAAAAAAAAATAAAAATCTCAGTAAAAATAATATTATTAATAAATAAAATTAATTTATAATAAATAAAATTTGTTAGGAACAATTTGACAAGGTTAGAACTTTCTTGATTTTGACGGGGTAGTTGGTAGTCAAAATCAAGTAGTTCGTGCATTTTTATGTTTCTGACGGGGTAGTTGGTAGTCAAAATCAAGTAGTTCGTGCATTTTTATGTTTCTGAGGGGGTAGTTGGTAGTCAAAATCAAGTAATTTGTACAATTTCAGTAAAAATCAGGAAAATTAATAAATATTATTTTTTTTTGTGATAGAAATTTTAATTTTACTTTCATCGACTAGCTTTTTTAGTTGCCTAGGCCGATTAATTTGTACCAAACACAAATTTGTGCTAGTAATAATAAAATATTTTTTTAAGTTGATCGAATTTGATTCTGAAGATCTACGACAGAAATCCTTAAGACGGAAGTCTTTACGACGGAAGTCCTTACGACGGAAGTCTTACGACGGAAGTCCTACGACTTTACATACAGATTTATTACAAGCTCTTCTTCACGTATGTCAATTAAGCGATTAAGGTGGTCTGTGAGTTTAAAATTGATTCGTGTTAACATATTATTGTGACACCGCAAATACACGGGATTAGTTGGTTCTTGCACGATTAAATTTCCAGGGGGAACTTGTGGTGTGAACGTGTATAGGATGTATCCTTGTTGAGCCTGATTTGATCTTCCGAGATCTATTTGATAGCTGCCATCGATTACGTCACAAACCAGATTGACCGCGACCGTCGGTGTTATATTAACGATCCGCGGGGATACGTGTCTTCCGCCGCCATGTGGATCATTATCATATCTGAGAACGGTTGGAGGTGGTACTAGTTTTTTCCACGCATCGAGTATTTTATGAAAAAACTCATCAATGACATCACTGACAGATTTTCTTAACTCAGTTACACTATACCCGGGAAATTTAAAATTTGGTACATCGGCTTCTGTTAATTTATATTTTTCTAACCATTTATATGCATCAAATTTTTTAAATGATCCTAAACTAACCATCGCTTGAACTATTCGGTTATTAAAATATTCCATATCTGATATAAGCTGATTTAATATTTCCACACGCGTGATGATTTTTTCATGCGATGACGCTGATATGTCAAACATATGTTCGTTAAAATATTGATTCAGTTGATCTAGTTGTTTTTTACACTCTTGATTGATTTCCTGAAAATATATAATAATATCACTCCGATCAAAACCCAAAACATGTCCTGT
Source organism: Sinohyriopsis cumingii (assembly GCA_028554795.2). Taxonomy (NCBI): domain Eukaryota; kingdom Metazoa; phylum Mollusca; class Bivalvia; order Unionida; family Unionidae; genus Sinohyriopsis; species Sinohyriopsis cumingii. Next base: position 99,781,895 of record CM068824.1, read on the forward strand.
TTCCCCCTCCCGACTTAGAAAAGTCCATGCCTCCATGGGGGGATGAAAGAGAAAATGGCTAAATATTAATTTATTTTTAAAAATACGTAGTTTTTCCCCGTATGATGGATTAATTTCATGATATGATTGTCTATCCGTGACATAATCAGACTTTTTCGGTTCTGGTGGTATCGGTGTTATCGGTGGTGATATTTCAGGCCATCCTAGCACGGATCTGATTGAAGATTGATAAATATCAACGGCATAATCAGGCGAGTTTATTTCAACCGTCGAGGACAACGTCGGCTCATGAACGTTTATTGATATTTTTGATTCCTTTCCCGTTATTGATTTTATTCTACGCGCAAATTCCTCACCGATCTCTTCAATCTGGTAACTGCCGGTTGGTATTCCAACAACAACCCAGTCAGGTGTTCCATCGGATTTGTTCTTGTTAGTAAATACGAGCGAATTATTTGCTGGTGTACCATTAAATGATTTTGATCTGATATTTGGCCAGCTGTAATATACCCGTAATTGTGCTAGTGCTATTTCTTTTACTGGAATTGCAGTAGGAAAATTAACACTAAATTCAGGATTAGTTGAACTTACCGAGATCATCGTTATCTTTGGCGGAGTTGTGTTGGTCACGATCTGCTGGAGTAATTCTGTCATTATTGATACTTGTATCTTTAATACCTTCATCGTATATTTTGGTCATCATTGAAAATTCGAAATCAGATATAATTCCATCACTGAGACTCGCTGATAACAACGAGGATAATTTCGAGTATGCTACCGTCGCTGTATGTAATTTTATTTTGTAATCGGATAACTTTTCGTTCGTACAAGTACATATTTTTTTTGTGATGATACCAAGCACACCTGCAATAGTTGTTGCTGCTGAAATACAGATAGTTACAGCTACTGGTGCCATCGTTGTCAACGCTGATAATATTACACCGGTTCCAGCAACAACAGCGGATACTGAATAAACAATCACATCAACGATAACCAATCGTCGTCGATATTTTTTTACTTTTACTGTATATTGATCGACTTGATCTTTTAGCGTCGCCTGCCATTCACGCGCTTGATTGTATCTGTATTGTGCACCGTCCATATATATTTTTATGCAGTAACCAATTGAGGTGTTTCAGCTACAAATTCCAAACACCACCAGTAAGATGTTGCGGTTAATGTCTTATCATCTGCATCCAGGATAAATATTTCTTCGGTTCCGCTATTTAATACAACAGATACAACCCCGGAAAACCTGTCGGTGGAATGACGCCATGGAAACATTGTAAATATTTTAAATTTTGCAGCACTAAACACAGATAGCCTGTACACGCCAGTGACTGTTGCGGTATATTTGATAGTATTATTTTGCTGCGACCATGTTGCAAATCCCGATGATACCGTGTATACGATGTTTGTGATGTGCCCGGGAGTTATTCCAGCTGAAATTTTAATCAGATTGATTTTATTGATAATCTCAGGAATTCCCGCTACGATGTCTTGCTGTGTTCGTTTGATCGTGTCTAGGTTAGTTTTGATATCAACGAGTTTCATGTCAATGGCGTGTGGAGTACCGAAGAATTTATTTATGGAATCATCGGTTTTTTGAAAATTTCTTCGAATTCTTCCAAAAGCGCCCACGTGAACATCATATTCGGCCCGTAGCGTGGATAGTTTTCCATCCACGTCGTCGACGTATAGTTTGTTTGCGACGTCGTTGTCAGATTTTGGAACTGTTACAGCTACTATTTTGTTCCCGTTCATGCTAAGTTCACCTGTCATCGTGTCACCGGTGTTTCTCACGCGATTAGCAACACTTTTTGCAATTTCATCTCTGATGGTTTTAAGTGACATACTTGAATCTCTGATTCTACCACCGTCAGTAAACACGGGAATATTATCCGTAACTGCACCGAGTACTCGCCGGACTATATCATTCCATTTGATATTGCTGGTTTTTAGTTTACCATATCGATCTTGAAAAATAACAACTTCATCTGGGTCAACTCCAGCCAGGTTCATGATATCAGCGAGGTCATCTTTAGTCGCATACTTTGACAGATCAACGTCGGATTTTATTTTCTTACTAGTAGAAGATCTTCCGTAAATATCAACCATTATATAAGATCCGTTGTTTAAAATGCTTTACGCGCAACATATCGGTTGCTTGTATAATCGTGCACGACTTTATGTGGCGGCCTGGATGATTTTGATATAGCGTCGAGTACATTAATTACTTCACGGCCGCATATTGGCGGATCTGTCATTGTTTGTGTGGGTAGCGTTGAATACCAAACTTTGGAACCTCTGGTTGTTGCGTGGAGTGGTGCGACATACTTGATAAATTCAACAGGTGGAGCTAACCCGTACAAATCAAAATAAACAATTCCACGCGGATCAATCGCGTATGATACCCAATGAGTACCAGGTCCGGAACGTTTGTCAAGATTAATAATACCTGTTTCTAGTTTGTTTGGTTGTTTCGGTAATTGATCTCGCATAAAAACACCTCTAAAGGCGGATATTTTTAATTTTTTAGCAGCATCAAGTAAATCAAAATTTGATGCTGGAGCGTCTAACGAAGTGACCCTGGAAGCCTTAGGCCTCTCCCCCAACGAGATCCCGGTAATCTTAGACCGCGTCCCTTTTTTTTGTACCCCTTTCCTACTGCTTTCTTTAGAGCCATTCCAGCGGCTGTTCCAACAGCACCTAACGCGGCCGCTTTTATGGCTGGAGCAGCCGCAGCTAGTAATGCCGGAATGGCCGCAAGTAGTGGGAATATACCACCCGTTTTAACCATGTCTTTGATGGCGCTCGGGGAGAGATGGAATTGAACTCCAGTTTTTGATTCTAGGGCTTTATTGAAATGTTTAATCTGATTATTTGTCAACGATAATTTGTTTGGACCACCACTAATCTGATCTCGTTTTAGTGATATTTTAGTTCCGCATTTGTTGGCGGTTTTTGATTGAAGCTTTTTTACCTGACCCGGGGTCAGAGTAACATTAACATGACTGTACGACATTTTTATATAAAATATATTTTTCTAAATAACACGATTAAAGATTTTCCACCGGTGCATCAACGACCCTCATTCGACCACTGCCACCTTCAAGTAACATGGCCTTGTCGCTAAGTATGACCGCGATCGCTCTGTAATCAACACCAGCAGTATTTAATGTTGCTTTGAGATGTATATCAACGACAGATTGTTTTGATAGATCAAGATGTTCTAATGAAAAATAATAAATCGGATACAATTTTTTAAAATCTAGTTGTGATATTTGCAACCCGGTATCAACATTTTGATCACGTCCCATAAATGACATCAAACGATGATATGCACGTCCTATGTGATTTAATGCATAATTTAGTTGTACATTTTCTGTTGGTTCCTGTTGTCCGTTTATCCGTAAGGAAATATCTGTAAGACCTAGTTGGTCAAATATCATATGAGAGTGAATTTGTGAGTTTAAACGATTACGGTTCTGAAACGCAATAAAAATATGCCGTGGTGCAGAAACACCTTGTTGTGATGCTATATGCCATGTAAACTGACCGTTAACGTTAGTTTGCATGCTATCCGTGCTTGTTGTTAACCATGACAACAAGGATTTACCACCTGCATCCATGAAAGAAATTAATCGCTGTTCTTCTGCGATCGTTGGAGTCATTACCGGCATCCACAATGAAAGTTTCGATAATATTACTTTACCAGCGTCACCAACGGGTCTCCACAGAGCATCATTATCATCGTTCTTTCTTACAAGAACAACCGTGTGTCTAGCTCCAAAAATAACCTTTTTAACATTCCTGCAAAATCCAAAAATATGCGATAGTGGAATTGTACATGAAAAACCTCTATTGCCTCCTAGCAACATATTTCTACGTGCTGCAAATCCCAAGTTGAAATTTTCATTAACACTTTTAACCACTGGCTCCACATCAACATCAGCGTTATCGGCAAAATTTCTTGGTCGTCTTATATTATACAGATCACTTTCAGGGTGATCAGAATTATCTTTCACAAACATCATTGTAGGACCTGCTGATCTTGTATAATCATCAGAATATCTTGCTAATCCTATTATTGTTGCAGCAACGTCGACATCATTCTGAATTGATTCAATATTTTTTCCATCAATCATATATGTGGCGCCACTAAATAATGCTATGATCCCGTTGTTGACAAAACCAATTTTTACTGGATCTAAGTAATTAGTATCATCCGTTTTTATAATTGTACCTTCTACCTCAAGAAAGGCATCAGCGGGTAAAAAGTATCTACTTGTGTCATGAACTTGTAGTTCAATTCTTCCACGTTGATCTGGTTGTTTTGCGTCATAGGAATAAAATTGATAATCACGTACAGATTCATCCTTAAGGACGGGTGCTTCCATGTCAAATGCTGTGTCGGATACGCGCTTGAACATTTTATTATAATTATTTTTCGTCTAACACGTTGATCACCGCCGCCGGAAAGTTCCACCTCGGAAAGTTCCACTTCCTGATATCAAACTTGAGATATTATTTCCAGATTCACCGAGTCCTTGATCTGCTAACGCCGTTAGTTTTTGATTTGCAGCCTGATTTATTATTTTACTTACGTCTGCAGGCATCACCTCAGTACTTGCCAGTTTCACCGGTGGTTGTTGTTTTCGTCGCAATAATCGTGCTAGTCTTTCTTTGATTGCCGAGAACGCCTTACCAGCAACATTGACAATTGCTCCAGGAGCTTTATCACGAACAATATCAATAGCCTTCATCGATAATTGTTTTGCAACTGGTGCTACTTTTGGAGCTATCCTCGTGAATAATCCCCGAATGACATCACCAAGTCCATCTCCGTAAATAACACTATAGATTGGTAATCGTGAGTTTACCGCTCTAACCTGTGTGGGTTTGCGATGATTATCATGCACAATCATCTTATTTTATTTACCATTTATCTAACAACTAGTCATCAACGAGCTCATCAATAAGTTCTCGGTAAACGCCAATATCCATGATACCACCTTGAAATAGTCGCCGACAAATATCAGCTGCTTCATTGGTTATTTCTGGTGAATTATTTCCGGCACGTTTTCCTCCTATGAGAACTTCTAACCGTGATACGTCATTGATGATATTAACAGGACATAAACCAGATCCTGTTTTAGGTTCATCTTGGGGTGGTGGTTGCATTACCGGAGTAGGTACTTCAGTGGTGTCCGGGGGTGAGTCACCTTCTCGAAATCCATGTGGTGAACCTGTCGGTGTAAATGTCATTTTCGGTGCAGAAATTTTCTTCGAGAAGGGTGATTTAAGTGACTTTTTAGCCTTTTTAATTTTCGACATCAACCCTTGCTGTGGCGAAGAAGATTGTTGTTGTTGTTCTATTTGTTGCAGAGGTGGAGGAAGCTGATACTGGAAGGACTCTCCTTGTTTTGGTTGTTCCCGTCCCCCTCTAAATCTTTCTACTTCTTCTTTAAGTCTTTTAAATTCTTGACCTCTAGCTTGTTTTCTGTTGTAATATACGCGATATATCCATTTAATGAAATTATCATCACTTGTTTTTTCATGACCGGGTTTTAAAAAATTAGATTTATTAGATATATTTTTTGATATCATCTCAGGTAATCTCTCTCTTTCAGTGTTTCTAATTTCCTCAACAATTCCTTCGTTAAATCTTGCAATTAATCTTAAGCTCTCTTCTGCTGTTTTGGGTTCAGATGCAAGTTTTTTTCTCACATCGGCGACTTCGGTACGAAGTTCTCCAATACCTTCAAGTATTTCCTCACCAACAGGTGGAGGCTGAGCTGCAGCTATGTCAGTTGGAAGGTCTCGTAAAATCTTCTTTGTTTGTTTGGTTCTTCTTGCTGTTTTTTCAGCCTGCACTGCAGTTTGTTCTAATACCGGAAAAATACCCTTTTTCCTCTTCTCATCTTCCTCCGCAATATCTCCCCATATAGTTTTTTCAACAGCCGCTGCAGCTTTCTTAGTAGCTGCAGTGACGGGTTTAAATAGTTTTTTAGTGTCTTCTTCGTACTCAACTTTTGATTCTTGCTGCGCTTGCAGATTTTTTCTAAATGAGTCTCTGACAGGAAGAAATTTTTTAATTGTTTCTAATCGTTCTCGTGCTGTTCTTGCAGTATGAGATTCTGGATGTACCATTTTATTATAACATAATAATTTAATTAATATCAGCAGAAGAGGAATACAGAAGTTTGATGAACTATTACAGAAAAAGAAAAAACATAAATCCCAAAATAGAAAAACCACCATCAGAACTTGAATATTACTTGAAACATAGAACAAATTCCGAAGATTTAGATGAAGATGAAACAGATGAAGATTCCCATGATTCAGATGATGATTCCCAATATTGATAGCAGCAGAGAGGGGCGTCTACGGTTCTGTTTGGGACAAACAATAATCGTAGACGTGGTAATTGACCTCTATGAGTGGTCACTATTTTTTTTGGTAAAACACAAGGGTGACCATTCCCCTAAGTGGTCTGTTCACCCTCTCTGCTGCTACTTGTCAGTGAGTTTCCTTTTTGTGGTCTTTTTTGCAGCAGGAATATTAATGGAGTAATCTTTTATAGCACAAATATGGCCCCGAAAAAATACAATTTATTTCCAAACAATGACCACGTGAGTTTGATTCGTTCAAGATAACGAAGGCTATACGCCGGGATAGATAGATACATAGATATATCACATATATTAAAATTAACTTGACTTTTAAAGTGTCGGTGTGAAGCAATTTGATATACCAATACTGGTGGTATGACTACGCATATAATTATTGTTTCCACGGTTGATTATTTCTCTTGATAAGTTATGAATTTTCATTTATGAAATCATTTATAAAATAATAAAACAGAAAGAAAAGTAATTAATATATACCGATTTAAAAATGAACTTAACAGAATTTCCTCATATTTACCGATTTAGAAAAGAATTTGATCGGAATTTCCTCTGATTTCCCCTATTATTTAGGGGAGAGAAAATAACTTGGAGATTATGGAGAGTGAGAGGAAATGCATTTTGAAGGTATGAAAACTGACCTTACACAAGTAACCTAGATGAACCCGGGTCGTTATTATCTTCGGCATACACTTTCCATGAGATTTGTCTACAATGTTACTAAGTTACAATAACGTCTCGAGATGAGATAATGAGATAACTGAAATTTTTTGGGTTGGTGGCATACGCATACATATACTTTATTTTATGCAGAGCCATGAATTACTAATTTTTCTAAATGAAATATTTGTGATATTTCACTGAATATATATATATATATATATATATATATATATATATATATATATATATATATATATATACCGCGTCGATCATACCTTAAGCTTGAAGTGTGCGTGTGTGTGTGTGTGTGTGTGTGTGTGATTTGGATTTTTAATGTAGCTTTAACAATTCTTCAGTCATATCGCAACAATGTCTGCAGTGTGACAGCTTATAGTGATGTCTAGCACTGGGGCATCATGTCGCAGACATGTAGCAGACATGTAGCACGATGTCCCACCCAGTCACATTATCCTGACACCAGGTTGACCAGTCCTAACAATAATCTCTTAATGCTGAGCGCCTAGCGAGGCATTTGCTAGTACCATTTTTTATAAGTCTTTGGTATAACTCGACCGGGGCTCGAACCCGCGATCCCCCGCATCCGAGGCAGAAGCTCTAACCACTAGGCCACCTGAGCGGTCCTTGAATAATGCAGCAGTAAGCATGCGCGAACAACAACCAGAAGAACCAAATTCAAAATAAAATTAATATGCATACATTTTTTCTTCATTATTTTGTATTGTGTTGTTTTGCCTTGCATTAGGAAGCAGAATTAGATTTCTACTGATATTTCCTGTATAAATATGCAGAAAACATAGTAGAATTTAAACTGTAAACCGCTGAGTTTGTTGCCATGGATACAGTACGATATATGCTATCAGTCTGTGATACATATTTTTAACTAATACATTTGAGCATACACAAGACGGAAGTTTGTTGAAGCGAGTGAGTAACGGTTATATTTTATCTGGTGGGTGAAAATCCAGAGTTTTTCTTCCACTCGACGAAATATATCCTGTATTCACTCATTTCAGGCAAACACAATCTCTTAAATCAGTCTATCGCTCTGTGACACACATACTAGTGTACTCTGCTCTCTCTCTCTCTCTCTCTCTCTCTCTGGTGGTAAAAATACTTATTCCACCAATAAAGAAACCGAGACGGACAACGAACCAATCTTACAGTCAGTTCCCAACCACTCCACCACCCTTGGTTTGTCTACACGCAGATTCGTTTACATTCTATAGTTCTCTCTCTCTCTCGATCGAGAACAGTTGCAAAACACAGAAACAAAAATCCATAAAATGGAACGTAGCAGATTTTTGCCCGTGGCATGGTACGATGTATGTGGACCTTTGATGATGAAACTGACCAACAAACAGACCAGCAAAGAGAGAGAGAGAGAGAGGGGGGGGGGTGGTGGTGGTGGTAAGGAGGATAAAAACAGTCTGAATGTGATTAGCAATAGTAAGTAAAGCAAGCCTCGTTTCCATTCATTGATTAATGTATACACCACTTTGTACATCAAAAGATAACAGCATACATACATACATACATACATAGACAAACAGACAGACAGACAGAGATAGATTGTGTGTGTACGCCTTGTTACTGATATACCACGAGATGTATAAATTTTCCATTAAAGGACTCACGGTACTAATTCATTTTCCATAGTAAACCTATGCAAACACCATGATATTAAAAATTCAATAACTAAAAGATTTTGAGTGCTCATGATCAAACCTATATTTATCAGTATAGATGAAACCTGGATGTCAGCTTCTGTAGTAAGGATTGGATATGAGCCGCGGCATTTTTTGGACCTGCATTTGTTTGAAACATGTGCTTTCAATTCCGCACAAAAGAATCAGGTGCTAATTTTAACGATGAGTGTTCCAAAATCAAGACTGTTAAATGACTGAAATTCCATCAATAAAACAATGTCTCTAAATGTTCTCACTTACAACTAGGATAAGCTCTCAAAAGATTCTTTTCGCTCAAACATAACTTGCATTATTAACCAATCCTGGTCAGCCAAACCCAATATACACTATTTTCACTCATTTCCAGACTGGTTCCCACTTTTCCATACCATTAGTACCGTGTGTCCTATAGGGAAACGAGGCTTATCCTACAGGACACACGGTACTAATTATACGGAAGAACTGTGAACCAGTCTAGAAATGGGTGAAGAAATAATATAGTATTTACAGGTTTGGTGGTCCATAATTGGTTAATAATGAAAATTAAAATTTTAGGAAAAATATCTTTTGAGAGCTTATCCTATATGTAATGTAAAAAAAAATATTGACAAATTTCTACTGATGCAATTTTAGCATTTTTACAGGCTTGACTCAGGAGTACTCAATACTGAAAGTAGCACCTGATTCATTTGGTGCAGAATCAATAACCCGTGTTTCATGCACATGTATGTAAACAAATTGCCGCGGGTCATATAGTGTTCTCCACACATAAGCTTGCACCAAGGTTAGACGTGCACGAAAAATTATAGGTGTCATTATCAGCACCCATAAATTTTAAGATATTGAATTTTGAATATGATAGTGTTTCCATATGTTTACCATTGGAATGGAATTAGTACCGTGAGTCCTACAGCAATAGCTCTTTTTACCGTTTCCGTTGGTCGGTTTCATTGAACTTTTACCGCCATTCATAGGACGAGACATAGTCCCATGACTCAGTCTAAAAATAACGTGTTAGGTGGCCCAGAGAGAGAAAGAGAGAGGGAGAGAGAGAGAGAGACAGGAGGGGGAAGGGATAATTACCAAAGGGCATTTCTGTTCTTGGTAATCCATATGTTACTCTGTAGGTGGATTTGTCTGCAGCCTGACCAACCAACACAGAGATAGTGGGGAGGGGCATCTTTCGGATATTTTGATATTTAAAAATTTATTTTGTTTTACAACCTAATTATATGTTTAAGAAAGAAAGAAAAGAAAAAACAGCAACAAAGACAAGCATTAAATAGATTACAGTGTGTGTGCCTCATAAACAAGAAAATTACCTTATAATTTCGACAGATTATTGCGAATTTGTATCACTGATATTATGAAAACTAGATAAATCACATGGAAAGTGTACACATGCCGTTATAACGATCCAGGTTATAGTAGGCTACTTGGTGTAAGTTTCAGTTTCAAAGGGTTTCTTCAAGAGGTTGGGGGGGGGGGGGAAGCGGGAATTCATAATATTTGTATCGTTATTTCCTTACTTCGCTTGTGATTAATCAGTGGAAATTATTGACTGATCTATATAATTGATGACATAGATTCGAAACAATGTTCATAAATGCCAGGGGTGGATCACAATTTAATAAATCAATAACTTACACACACGAGTGTGTGTGTGTGTGTGATATGTTCGAACAACAGGAGTCTAACGTCCTGATGATAAAACGTCAGATTCTGGCCCAACCGACATCGAACTGCTGGAGGTCAAGGTGTTAAATGCGTTTTGGTCATCGAACCTTATTAGACCTGGCAATATGAGGCGCCATTTTATTTTATTTTTTCTTCTTTATTTTATGATATTATATTTATCTTGTGATATCATTTTATTGTATTATATCAATTAACTGAATTTGTAGTTAATATTTGACGAATATAAAATCTTAATTAATTAGTGCACAGAAAATTTCTAAATTTAAGTTTTAGTTGCGAGTTTTTCTTCACACTTGAATTCTCTTTTTAATATTGGAAACAATCGCCTATATGCAACACATTTTATTCAGTTCCGACGGAATGTAAATCATTCATTAGACAATTTAAGATATCATGCATTTCATTTTATAAAACAATAAATTGAAAGTTCTAACAATGTAATGAATTTGAAGTTATGCTATCATACAGGAGACTACGTATATCATACATTGAATGTATTATACAGCATACAATAATAAAATGGCACCTCATATGATTACATGATCAATGCAGTCTTGTGTTGCCTTCTTGGGGACACATGCTTGTAACAAATAACAATATTAATAACAATACAAGTTTGAGATTTATGCCAACAAAGTTGACCATATACTGAATTGGATGACAGGATTTCTTTTACGCACGATCTTGCAAAACATGTTCTTGGAGGCTTTAACTAGAAGGCTACATTATTCCTCAACGAAATTCTACTCAAATATGAACAAAATGAGACTTTTCAGTTTAGGTGTTCGTCAGTTGAAAACATATATATACAAAGTTTTATTTTTGTGACTTCTATTTTCCAATCTTTAAAAAACACGCATGCATAAAATCTGTATTAAAAGGAACAATGTTTTCTTGAATCTACTTTGTACCAGAGACAAACAACACGTCTGTCTGGGGATGCTCTATCATCAACAAAATCGTCGTCATTGTTACCAGCCTTCTTTGTGTTCACAATATTTATACTCCGTAAAAATAGCTTTTAGATCGAGATCATCTCAAGAAAGGTAGTCTGAAACTCTTCCGTGCAAGAAAAAGAATGCATATATATTTGACCCTTTTCTTATAAAAATCTAATACCTCTCCACAGGGCAGAAATTTTGACCCTATACATAAAGGTAAATAATTATTTAAGCTCGGTAAAAACTAAACCTAGCATTCCGGTGGTAAGATTACCTGCCAAGACTGACAAAAGCATGTTCATACCTGTCACCACACAGTCACAATCGCTATTGGTCGGTTCATATTGCATATGAATACACATTATGTAGCCACACACTACAATGAACAAAGAGTGGTGTCAGTTATTAATCTCTTTTATAAGAGAGAAAAAGACTACATGCATTTGTTATGACGGGACTGTCTTTGGGTTCGTTCTTTGTATATACTATATTTGTATGTTTGTTTGATACACTACAGGATTTTACGCTTTAAAGCGAAATAAAAATGTTAATTCTAAATGCAAGTTCTGTGTATAACCATTAGACTTTATCATCTTACAGAAAGCCAGTACAATAGGCGTCATGGTGAAAGGTTACACGCATATCCAATGAAAAGACTTGCATTGCAGCCAGTTGGAATATCAAATTACCAAAACCTGAGCTTATGGTTTTACATTGTAGTTTTTAGGTTACTTAGTAATTTCATATTTAGGTTTAGCCAGCTCTGATGCGTTTCCTACTTGCTGTTGTATTGCTATTACGCACGGTCTTTCCTGTCTTTCCTTTCTAAAATATGTATTAAAAACATATGCATGCAGGGTATGAAAATATTTACTGACATATCCCATTAAGTATGTCCGACGTTAGGTAACAATAGAGTATGAAACTAAGATCGAAATTCAAAGTATTCACTGAAATATTCCAATAAATATGCCAGACTTGTGTGTGCGTGCGCGCGCGCGTGTGTGTGTGATTTGGATTTTTAACGTAGCTTTAAAAAATTTTCAGTCATATCGTTACGATGTCTGCAGTGTGACAGTTTATAGTGATGTCTAGCAGACATGTAGATTGATGTCCCACCCAGTCACATTATCCTGACACCAGGCCTAACACTAACCTCATAATGCTGAGTGCCAAGCGAGGTAGCTGTTAGTACCATTTTTTTTAAGTCGGCCGGGGATCGACCCCCGACCTCCCGCATCCGAGACGGACGTTCTAACCACTAGGTCACCGGAGCGGTCCAGACTTATGTAACAAAGTCTATGAAAATATGAAATTATTAACTGTTATATTCCATTAGGTATGTCAGACTTAGGAAACAAATGAGTATAAAAGAGACGCTGAGATTTTCCACTATGTAAGGAATATATTTCAAGTATCAGTATGCAGGGTATGAAAATATTCACTGACAAACTCCACTGGATTTTTATATTTAACTTATGGATCACTTACTGTTTTTTTCTAGCGCCAGAGTCCCAACCTTGGCAAGACTGTAACCAATTTTTTCCTCTCCTCCTGTGGCCATTTTATATTTTTATATGATTGTGCTTCAGGGTATGACTCCAAGTGAAATGAGTTTTCAGCCTACCACAATGCTGACACGAGGACTGGGCTGCAAAATACTGACAGGAATATTCTAGCCGTATCCATTTAATATAATAACTAATATTTAGTTTATGAATTAGTGTACAGATATCAGCTTGCTTGTAATATGAAATATCTATACCAATGAAATGGCATAAACATTTTGGCGTGTAAAGATCTTATCAAAGCTGCAATTGAATACACTCTTTTTTTCACGCAAAATGTAATCATCTTTAAATTCCCTTGTTATGTGAGAGGTGTTGTGTAATCTTAGTGGTTTTGTGTGATCTTAGAGGTGTTGTGCGATCTTAGTGGTTTTATGTCATCTTAGAGGTTTTGTGTGATCTTTGATGTGTTGTGTGATCTTAGTGGTTTTATGTGATCTTAGAGGTGTGTGCGATCTTAATGATCTTGTGCATCTTAGAGGTGGTGTGTGATCTTAGAGGTGTAGTGTTATCTTAGAGGTGTAGTGTGACCTTAGTGGTCTTGTGTGATCTTAATGATCTTGTGCATCTTTGAGGCGTTGTGTAATCTTAGTGCTTTTGTGTGATCTTAGAGGTGTTGTGTGATCTTAGTAGTTTTGTGTGATCTTAGTGGTCTTGTGCCATCGTAGAAGTGTTGTGTGATCTTAGTGGTTTTGTGTGATCTTAGTAGTTTTATGTGATCTTAGCGGTGGTGTACGATCTTAGAGGTGTTGTGTGATCTTAGTGGTTTTTTGTGATCTTAGTAGTTTTATGTGGTCTTGGAGGTGTTGTGTGATCTTAGTGATATTGTGCATATTAGAGTTGCTGAAGATTACTATGAATGGGCGAAGCATTGTACTTTTGTGTTTGGGAAGTTATTGGTTAGTGCTAATAATGTAGGTGTGAAGTTATTGGTGGGTATAAATACTGTAGATTGGGAGTTAGAGGTGGAAAAATAGTATAGATTTGGAGTTAGTGGGTGTAAATGATGTGGATGGGAAGAGCAGTTTTAGGGGTAAATGCTAATTTATATGAGTTAATAAGTGATAGGTGTAACAGTAGTAAAGGGGGATACATTAGCGACAATGGGAATTAGCATTACAGACCCCCCCTGGGACAGATTAGCGACAAGGGAAATTTAACATGGAGAAAAATCGTGGGTCAGATTAGCGACAAGGGAAATTAACATGGGAATAAATCGTGGGTCACTCTAGCGACAAGGGGAATTTAACATGGAACTATAGTGTGGGTCTGTCTAGCGACAAGGGGAAATTAACATGGGAATAGGGGACTGTATAGCGTCAAAGGAATTTAAACAGGGTGGGTCTGTCTAGCGACAAGGGGAAATTAACATGGGGAATAGAGTTTGGGCTTTTGGGATTTTTTTTTTAAATTTAAATTTAAATTTAAAAAAAGGGGTAGGCAATGGAAAGGCTATCTCTTTTCGAGAAATATGGGGGCCCTGAAAAGGGCCTTTGGATTTATGTTAATATGCCCTTAACATAAAGGGCATCTGTGGCATCTTCTTGTCCTCAAGCTGCGTCTTACAGCAGGGCCATACATCAGAGTCCTCTTGAGGCAACCTTGTCTCTCTATGTAGACTCTTCGTATCCACAAACTGCTGGTGGTCCTGTGGACAACGGTCCACTTGGATCGGACATACATGAGCATGTCCGTCCTGAACATCATTGAAGACACGAAGGTGGAAGATTCAACGTCAGTCCACATCTTGCGGCTACGAGAATAGCTGAGTGAGTGATTGCACTGAACTGCGCTTATTTATAGGTACAGGTAGGATTGAAACGGATTGAGTTCATTCACCAATCCAAACACGCGTTACAAAATTCAGTCAGCCCGCATCCAATCCGAAGAGAGCAGTCTGTGACGTCACGTAGTCTATATAGATTTGCTAGCGCTTGTGTGCAGTCAATCTATGCGACAGTGATTCAACATGACGGAAACTCAGAAAACGATCCATTGGGGTGCACCAGCAGGAGAGACTGCCCAAGGGAACCCGGACTTACTTTCAGAAGAGGTACATTGGGATTTTGTGGATTTTCTTACCTCGCAAGAATTTGTTCCGGAACCTTCGTTACCATCTTCATTACCGCAAGTGGAGAATTTTAGACAGAGACAGAAAGAAGAATTGGAGAAATTTATGCAACGACAAAAGGAAGCGGAACAAGCTTTTCTCCTACAGCAACAGCAACAGCAACAAGAAGAGGTAAGAAAAAAACAACAGCAACAACAGCAAGAAGAAGTAGCAGCAAAGAAACAAGAGGGTGAAAATCAAACGGCTACGGTACTGTTGGACATTTTAGCGGAGTTAAGAAGTCTGAAACAAATGTATCAGACTTCTTTATCACGACCGAAGAGAATACGACCTTCCCGAGCTAAACACGCCAACCCTGTGACTAAGCCTATCGTACCACCCTTAGTGATTTCAACCCAATCATCAGAAGTAGGCCTTGGCCGTGGCAAAGGCTTAAGGCAGTTAAAGTTGATTGGTTAAACTCACCCCTACACCAAAATAAAAAGGCCCTTTTCAGGGCCACCCACATTTCTCGAAAAGAAATACAATTTCAATTTGCCAATCACTCAAAAATAAACCCCACCCATTTTACCTTATAGTACGTGTCTGTGTATGAGTGCGTGAGTGTAGCTTCTTATTTTAAAATCAAAACTCAAAGACACTTACCTTATATCATTCATGTATTCTTTTATCCATTTTTTTACAATCCAATTCACAATTCACCACAGAACACTTTAATTAAAAGTTCATTGACTTCTTCTTTCTCCTTGTTTAGTCTCTCTGTTTTTTGAATTTCTTCACCGTTTTTTCCTCATTTTCTTCCCTTCTTCTTTTCTTCTCCTGTTTCTTTGCTTCTTTTAAATAGAATTGTCTTCTTTCTTCCTCTTCTTCCTCTGAAGAATCCCTCTCTTCTTTCGAAGAATCCCTCTCTTCTTCTGAAGAATCCTTCTTTTCTTCTGACTCCTCTTGTTTCTTTTTTGGGCAATCTGGAGACCAATGTCCTTTTTCTTGACAATAATAACAGGTATCTTGACTTTTGTCTTTTTTAGCCCCTGTTTTTTTTTCTTTTTTGACGGTCTGGACACTCTGAAGACCAATGCCCTTTCTTCTGACAGATATAGCAAGTATCTTGACTTTTATCTCGAAAGGAAGGAGAGTAGTCCGTCGGCTGGTCTGAAGAGAATTTTCTAATGACCCCTCGCAAAGCTCTGACGAAACGTTCCATCTGGGTAGTCTCTTCCATCGTTGTGCTCGGCTTGAGAGTGAAATGAATAGTGAAAGGACAAGACACACACCCTTTTTATATACGCTGGTTTGCCAAGACTATAAATTAGTCTATGGTGTTTAAACTTGAGTCATTTGACGTTTTGCACTCAAGATGAAACGATCCCATTCATTCGAGAAGAAAGAAGAAGAAGAAGAAAGTAAGAGGCAGAAACGTGATCTATCTCCTCGTACCAGGGCTGAAATCTTGGCACAAATTCATGCCAGTGATTTTGAAGAGGACATGAGTGAACCAGAATCCGAACCCTCTAAACCAAGTTCACCACCCTTAGTCAACCCTGAAAAGTACTATTCCATTCGAGAGACGGAAAAGCGCTCCTCTAGAAAATTTAGAACCACGGCTTACACCTACACGGTGAAGTTTAAAGATTTCAAGGCCGACGTACCCTTGGAGAAAGCAGAAGGGTTTATCACCGAGATGTGGGATTCTTTGCTCACCGCACTCAAGCGACAATGTCAAGCCAAAGAAGACGATCGCTTGACACTATCGATAGATCACGACGGTTTGAAATCCCCTGTTTGGATCGAGTTTAGCAGACCCGCAGAACTGACCCCTTCCAAAGTCATGGACAAGATTCAACACGTACAACAATCTAATGACCAGTTTGACATCACCGATGGTAAAGCCACACTGAAAATGGCCCACGTCTCCTCCTCAAGGAAATGGATGCAAAAAGATGTTATTGGTGGACGACCTTCGCAACACCAAAAAGAGTCTCGTCCGAATTAACAACCCTCAAGACCAGATGTGTTTAGCCCGTGCCATCGTGGTGGGACGAACCTATGCCAACAAGAACGACACGGTAGAATGGAAAAGAACCTGGAAAACTATTCAACGATGCGATCGAGCCAAACAACGAAATGAAGCAGAACTCCTGTTGCAACAAGCCGGACTGTCCAAAGACACACCCTGTGGCATTCCTGAGATGCAAAAATTGCAAGATGCCCTAGCTCCACGCTACACCTTGAAAGTTCACCCTCAAGAAATGCGCGGGTCTCTGTTGTTTCGAGGCCAAGACTTTAAGGACGGAAAATACATTCATGTCTATCATCACGATGACCATTTCGATACCATTACCAGTATCACTGGATTCCTGGGATACGGTTATTACTGTGAGAAATGTGACCATGGTTATAACAATCGAGAGCAACACAAGCATTGTGGATTGAAATGTTCAGGATGTTTGGCCTCTTCATCCTGTCTGAGCGAAGAACCAGTGCCT
The DNA here is from genome assembly GCA_028554795.2 of Sinohyriopsis cumingii. Lineage (NCBI taxonomy): Eukaryota > Metazoa > Mollusca > Bivalvia > Unionida > Unionidae > Sinohyriopsis > Sinohyriopsis cumingii. The sequence goes on from CM068824.1 coordinate 99,799,438, forward strand.
TGTTCAACTTGTCTGCGCACATTTGTCAGCCCTACCTGTTACCAACAACATCTGAAAACGCAAGGTTCACAGAAGAAATGTGCTTGTCAACTCCTGAGATTGTGCTCTACGTGTGAACAAGTCATACGTACCAATAATACCAAGGCACACGTATGTTCAGGAAAGAAAAAATGTCACATTTGTCACCACATCGTGGACTTGGAACACCAATGCTACGTGCAAAAATACCAACCCCCACCAGAGAAAGAGGACGGTCACAAGAAGAAAGGCAATTTCATCTTTTTCGATTTCGAATGCATGCAAGAGACTGGCATTCACATTCCTAATTTCTGCGTGGCTCATCGAGCGTGCGAGAAGTGTATTCAAGAACCTATCTTCAGTCATTGCCCTCACTGCAGCAAGATTCCTGGAGGACGTGAAAAAATCTTTCGGGGACCAAACACGTTAGCCGATTTTGCCCAATGGGTCTTAGACCCCATCGACAAGACGTGGAGCCAAGAGGACATCGAACGTTACGGAGATTGTCATCGTCATGCCACGGTGATGGCTCACAATTTCTCCGGATACGATGGACAGTTTCTTCTCAGATACTATACGGAACAAGGCACCGAACGTCCTAAAGTGACTTTGAACGGAGCCAAAATCATTTTCATGCAAGTGGGACAAGTACAGTTTAAAGATTCGATGAGTTACTTGGCCATGCCTTTGAGCCGAATGCCTAAAACGTTTGGAATGACAGAAATGGCTAAAGGGTACTTTCCACACTTTTTCAATACGGAAGCCAATCAACACGCCGTTCTACCCCATTTGCCTGAGGCTCACTATTACGATCCCGACAACATGCGTACCGAACAACGAGAAGCTTTCTACGCTTGGTACCAGGCTCACGCCTCGGACCCTTTCGACTTTCAGGAAGAAATGCTAAAGTATTGTCGTTCCGACGTGGACATTTTACGGCGTTGCTGTGGAAAATTTCGAGAACTGTTCATGGAACACGGAGGGGTCGATCCTTTGAAAGAAGCTTGCACCATTGCCAAAGCGTGTTCCTTAGTGTACCGCCAACGATTCATGCCTGAAAACACCGTGGCTGTCATCAGTCCTCAAACGACCCACTATGTCAAGCGTCAATACTCGGTCAAAGCCCTACTTTGGTTACATTACTTGTGCGACAAGGAAGACAAATGGATTCAGCATGCCCGCAACGGAGGAGGCGAAAAGACCATCGGAACGTATTCGGTCGATGGCTGGGACTTAGAAAACCCCAAGATCGTGTACGAGTTTAACGGTTGCTTATTTCACGGATGTCCCGTCTGCTACCCTGACCGTGACACTAAAAATCAGTTTTTGCAACGAACCATGGAAGACTTGTACCAGGACACTTGTCAGCGACGCCTAAAGTTAGAACAGCAAGGATACCAAGTGGTGGAAATGTGGGAACACGAGTACGATCACCGTTTGAAAACCGATCCCGAGTTTAAACGCCTCGTGGAAAGTTACCAGTTCATGGACCCGCTGAACCCGAGGGATAGTTTGTACGGAGGAAGGACCAATGCCACCTGTTTGCTGTACCAAGCCAACGAAGAGAAAGCAGAAGAAATCAAATACTTGGACGTGTGTTCGCTGTATCCCTACGTGTGCAAATATTGTCGCTTTCCTGTAGGGCACCCGCAATTGTTGACGGAACACATCGACCTGAAAAACATTCGACAATACGAAGGCTTGATCAAGTGCAAAGTTTTGCCTCCCACGAACCTATACCATCCCGTCTTACCTCACCATTGTCAAGGCAAACTGATGTTTCCCTTGTGCCGTACTTGTGCCGAAACGTGCAACCAGGACCAACCTTGCCATCACAGCCAGGAAGAACGTGCCTTGACGGGAACCTGGGTCAGCGTGGAATTATTCAAAGCTCTGGACATGGGATACCAACTGTTAGAAGTGTACGAAATTTGCCACTTTCCCAAGACACAACAGTACCACAAGGGTGACCCTACTCAGAAAGGCATTTTCGCCGACTACGTGGATGCCTTTTTGAAACTGAAGCAAGAAGCCAGCGGCTATCCTTCCTGGTGTCACACTCCCGAAGACCAAATACAATTCAAAGAGAAATACTATGCACAAGAAGGCATCTCTTTAGACCACATCGAAAAAAACGAAGGCAGGCGATCGTTTGCCAAAGTGATGTTAAATTGCTTGTGGGGTAAAATGGCACAACGACCGTGTTTACCCAAGACGGAATATTTGACAGAACCTTCCCGCTACTTCCAGATGATTCACGACAAAACCAAATACATGAAACACGTGGACGTCGTTCGAGAGGATTTGATCTTGGTCAATTACGAAGAAGATCTGGACTTTGTACAAGACGACCCTTTTGGAAATGTCATCATTGCGGCTTACGTGACAGCTCATGCTCGCTTAAAATTGTACGAAGCTTTAGAACTGTTAGAAGAACGCGTCCTGTACTTTGACACGGACAGTTGCATTTACATCCATCACCCGATTCAACAGCACCCTGACATCGAAGGAGACCGTTTAGGAGCCTGGACAGACGAGCATCCCGACGACAAGATTCTAAGTTTCGTCAGTGGCGGTCCCAAAAATTACGGCTACGAATACCGGGACAAACAAGGAGAAGTGCACACGATGTGCAAAGTGAAAGGACTGACTCTGAATCATCGTACCAGTCGAGTGGTCAACTTTGGGGTATTGAAAGAAGCCTTGCAATCGGGAGAGGATGGAAACTTTAAAGTGACCACCTATCAACCAAACAAGATTGTACGTTTACCCACTCACCACATCGTCAGTCGACCCTTGGAAAAAGTCTATCAAATTGTATACCAGAAGCGAGTGCGACTTCCCAATCACTTCACCTTACCGTACGGTCACGTCGGTATTGGTCTGTATATGAAAAGGAACCCTAGGCAAAATCGATAGTTCATTGTTCATTGAAGTAACTTACCATGTCGTTGACGAAGAAGAAACCAGATTGGTTAGGAGTCAAATGTTGGACATCACCGAGACCAGGGTTTTGAGGCTTGGACACAAGAGGTGGCTCAGTATGCACGAGAGTTATTCAAGGAAAAAAGTTACTTTTCAACCTGTGTTAGTGACGGTGCCAGAAGAACCCGTCACCCAGGACAGGACTGTCGTGGACAGGCCTGAAAGACCCTTTCGGGAGGACACTTGTGTGACCTTACCCCTACTGTAGAACTGGTTAGAACTTTACCCAAAACATGTTGTACAGACACTTGTGTTTATTCCACGTTCATGGTTATCATGTGCCTTTTATTCTTGTACTTAAGCCTTTGGCTTTTATGCATTTTTGTCTTTCGTATTCATGTTTGAAAAAAAAAATTCAATAAACGTATTCTGAAAAAGTATATAAACTCTTGTCTTGTTTGTTTTTTTCGTGTCACAAGTGACATTTCTCACACCATGGCTACCTCTGCTGTCTCTGCTCCCTCTTCCTCTACTGTCAAAGTCATCGACGAACACTTAGATCGTGCCAGTTGGGAGGCTTTGTATCTTCGCCATCCCTTTAACATGCTCATTGCTGGACCTAGCGGTTCAGGCAAAACCGAATTCGTCAAACGTTTGATTGAACATAAACATCATTTGATCGATCGACCCCCTCAACGAATCGTGTGGTGTTACAAAGAGTGGCAATCGGCGTACAGCCTCTTGTTAGAAAGTCAAGGCGATTCCATCGTGTTTGTGGAAGGCATTCCTAAAGAAGACGACGGCATCGTCTCTGACTCCCGTCTAACCCATTTGGTCATTTTCGACATGTTAGGAGAAGACGAAGAAGAAATTAAACTGTGGTTCACGCGCAAAGGGCATCACCGTAATGCCAGTGTCGTTTACATCACCCAAAATTTGTTTCAACAAAGTAAAGCCCATCGCACCATCAGTCTCAATGCGCATTACGTGGTCTTGTTTAAAAGCCCTCGAGATAAATCGCAAGTGCAAGTCTTAGCCAAACAGTTAGGAACGCCTTGGCTGACTCAGGCGTACGACGATGCCACTCAAACACCACACGCCTATTTACTCGTCGATTTGAAACCTACGACTCCCGAGGATTTGCGATTTCGTACCCACTTGTTTCACCACTGGTGCCAAGACGGAGGGCCTGTCCTGTACACGTCTCCGTCCTCGACTTCATTTCACTCCCCATAAAAAAATCTATAAAAACCTCAGACCCTTTTTCGTCTGTCTCACTCTCAGTGCGAACATGACGTCCCTTCAGTCGCATCTTCCCGTCAAATTGATTCGTGCCTTGTATGGCATCAGTCGAGAAAAAGATCCACAAACACGAGCTCGTGTCTTAGAAGCTAGTCTCAAAGAAGTCTTACGATGGTTCACGGTGACGGCACGTCAATTACTCCAAGGAATCATTCAGATTCCTCATCAAACCCAACGCTTTTTCGATCGAAACAAAGTTGCTTTGGTCCAACTGGCCGATCCCCGCATCGACACTCAAACCAAAAAACAAATCATTTTGAAACCTGGAGGGAGCGGTACTCTAGGAGGGGTCATCATTCGCTCACTTTTAAGATGGGATCCTAATGCCCCCAAAGTTATCCCCAAGACAAAAGTCCAAGGAAGCCCCAAGAAGAAAAAGAAAAAGACCAGGTCCCCAAGAAGAATAACTTCTCCAGTGGCAGGACCCTCCTCTGACCAGACACCACCACCCCGGAAAAAGAAAAGAAGCCCCCAGAAAAAGAAACAGAGAAAAAGTCCCCAGAAAAAGAAAAGTCCACAGAAGAAAACTAGTCGCAAGAGAGGCACCTCGGCCAGGACGCAACCTTACACTCGCAAACCACGACCTGCCACAGCGGTGACTGCGTCTCCGGCATCCTCACGTTTGTCCACTTCTCCGTTAATGACACCAGGAACTGAAGAGTACTTGGAGACGTTGATCACACCAAGAACTTCTCCGTTGATGACCCCCAAAAGAACTTCCCCAGTGGCAGGACCCTCCCATTTAGCGGCAGTGGCTGCTGCTCACAAAGTACCTTCTCCCAAAATCAAAGTCCATGAAAGATCGGGCATGTTACAAAGTTTACTGGATTTGTCCAAACAAGAACTGGCTCGATTTAGGCCGTTGCGTACCCCTGCACGACGTGTCATGCCTGTCCTCAAACTAATACGACGTCAAGACAATCAGTGGCGACGCGTTCCAGTATAAAAAAGACCTGTGACCAAGTCGGATATCAGTGTTTTTTGGTGCTCCTGAAGACTCAAAGATGTCACCCTCCAGAAAACCCCAAGGAAAGAAAAGGAAAGGATTGCCACCACGTTTAGCCAAACATGGGGACATGTTATCTGTCCTGTCCAAAGCTTCTCCACCCCTACGAAAAAAACTCATTCAAACGGCCTCCAAAGAGGTCATCGATACCGTGTGCGAATGTTGTTTGAACGTTTTGAAAGGCACGATCCCTTTGTCCAAACACCAGAAACAATGCTTAAGCAAGCATCGTCACGTTCTTCGCCAAATGGTTCGAAAGAAAATTCCCATTCGTCAAAAAAAGAAGATGTTAGTGCAACGTGGAGGTATTTTACCTCTCTTGTTAGGCCCCATACTGAAAGGAGTCTTGGGAACCATGTTGGGAGGACTGGTGGGAGCAAGATAAAAAGGCCTCGGAAGTTCCAAGATCTCAGAATCGACCCCTGACAACCCCATGGAAGGACGAAAACTAGCTTTAGTACCTTACAAACGATGGATGGAATACCATCGGTGGCAAGAACAACACACCCCGCATTTACCTCCCAATCCCCATTTGAGCGAGATGTCCCAGTTACAACACGAATTGCAGTCCTTGATGGATCGCCAAGATTTGTCCGAAACAGAAAAATCGCAAAAGTACGGTCAACTCTTGCAACGACTGCAACTCTTTCACCAGAAAGCTTTAGACGAAACAGCTCTACCCACTCTGAAAGATTTTAAGACCTTGATGAAAAGTCCAGCACCATCACCAGTACCAGTACCAGTACCAGTACCACCAGTACCCGTGACCAAGACAGAAATAGGAGAAGAAGAGGAAGGGTTTCAAACTCCACCAGAAAAAGTACGCAAGTTAACAACACCACCTACCTCCAGAATTGGATGGATTAAAAAGACGATGGCCACCCCTTCTTCCTCACAAGAGAAAAAGAAAGTGAAGACAGAAGTGAAGACAGAAGTGAAACAAGAACCGATATCCCCCGCTCAGACATCCTTCTCCTCTTCGACACCTATTGCTGGCCGCACACTCAAAGCATTACAATCCAAGAAAATACCCCAAGAGAAAAAGAGTAGCATCCTCCAAGAGTGGGTGTCTTATTAACACACCAACCAACACAAAAAAATGGAAAAAGTCTTAGCCAGCATTTACTATGATCCCTCCCATCCTGCAGGTTACGCAGGAGTTCAAAAATTGTATCGTGCTGCCAAAACGCGACTGAAAAGTCTCCGTTTACCTCAAGTGCAACGATGGTTACAAGAACAAGCTACCTACACTGTACACAAACCCATTCGACGCAAGTTTGCCAGAAGTCGCACCCGAGTGGAAGGCATCGATCATCAATGGCAAGCCGATTTAGCCGACGTCTCTCATTTGGCCAGCTACAATCGTGGCTACAAATATTTGTTTTGTGTCATCGACGTCTTCTCCAAATTTGCCTGGGTCGTGCCCTTGACTTCCAAATCGAGCAGCGAGTTAGTGCGAGCCCTGCAACGGGTGTTGAAACAAAGCGGTCGTCACCCTCTTCGATGGCAAACGGACAAAGGCACCGAATTTCTGAACCAAGCTTTCCAAAAAGAATTAAAGAAACGTGACATTCATTTTTTTACCACCGAGAATCCCGAAACCAAAGCCAGCATCGTGGAACGTTTTCAACGCACTTTGAAAGAACGCATGTGGAAATATTTTACGCATCACCACACTCTGAAGTACATCGACATCTTACCGCACCTGGTGCAAGCGTACAACCAATCTTACCATCGAAGCATCGGACGTGCCCCGCAAGACGTGACTCCCGACAACGAAGTGCTGGTGTTTGAGCGCCTGTTTGGTACGTCCCCGACGAGGGCTGTCCCCAAGAAAAGTGGAGAGTTGGTCGTAGGAGATTGGGTGCGCATTGGCAAAACCAAACGCACTTTCGACAAAGGTTACTTACCTAACTGGACGACCGAATTGTTTCGCGTCACTGGACGAGTGCATGGCCGTCATCCTGCCGTCTATAAATTGGAAGACATGAACGGAGAAGTGCTCAAAGGAACGTTCTATTTGCCCGAGTTACAACGTGTCACCAAAAAAGAAGACGACGTGTACGACATCGAAAGCATTCTCGAACGCAGAACCCGTAAAGTGGGCAAACGACGTGTCAAAGAAGTCAAAGTACGTTGGAAAGGATATCCACCCAGTTTCGATTCTTGGATCGACGCTTCGCAAGTCATCGACTATAAAAAGAAGTGACCATCATGCCCTTTCACACAGCAGACGCAGCTACGTCGACCACTCCTCCTTCACCTAGTTCTTCTGTGCAAGATTTACAAAAACAACCCTTGTGGGTGTGGTGTGGAGAACGTGTGCCTAAAACGCAAATCGTCTTTTTCTGCCAAATCTTCGTGGTGTATTGTGTCATCGGGGCAGCCATTGCCAATTTGAGTTTGCAACAAGGAGACAAACAATTGTGGACCATTTTATTGAGCAGTTGCATCGGTTACCTGCTTCCTAATCCCTCCCTGAAATTCACCTCGAACGGGAACCCCGGGAACCTTGTGTCCAGTGCCAGTGCCAGTCACCACTTCAATCACAACCAGAACCCCATTTTGGGCGGAGACACGCCTCTGACGTCCACTAACCCCTCGGACAGCCACAGAACTCTGGAATTATGAGTCACCAAAACCAATTTTACTTAACCTTACCCAGTGACAGTTCCATGGAGGTGTTTCCCAAGAACACGTTGTGCTGTTACACGGCCAAATTACCTCAAGCCATCCAGTTAGATCACGAAGCCCATTGGGAAGTGGCTTTAGTAGAAATGATTCACCCGACCCAAGTCCTCAATGTCCTTCCCAATCAAAATTGTTTTGATGTGGAAGTTCATGACGAGCAAATGCAACAGTGGATGGATAGCAATGTCAAATATGACAAGAAAACCCGTACACAAAAGTACACCACCTATCACTTGTTCATTCCCCCAGGCTATTATTTTAGTGGTCAACATTTGGTCAGCACCATAACCTCCAGGTTTAATGTCGTGTTTCTGAAAGCTTTGGAGCATGTCAACAAAAATGTCACCATGGAGTACCACAAAGCAGCTCGTCGCTTCTTGATGAAATTTGAACGGAGTAAAATCCTGTCCATTTTATTTTGTCCTGAATTGTATGACATGTTGGGCGGAGACATGGACATGAGAAAGACCATGATCAAGAAAAACGAATTACCCATCGTTTACGACAACGAGTCTTTTAGCAAGTTATTTCGTGCCCCGGTAGAACTGAACCAAGGACTGAATTTGATGTTCGTGTATTCCGATGTGGTGGAGTACAACGTGGTGGGACACACCTCCGTACCGTTACTGCGTGTCATTCCTTTCAAAGTGGATTCTGCCACGAACACTGACGAGGAAGGTGGAAACACTTACCACGTCCACCGCGAATTTGTCCATCCTCACTATTTGCCTGTCAGTAAGTCGTATTTGGACACGGTCAACATTGCTATAAAAGGAGATCTGGGACAAAATATTCCATTCACCAAAGGAAAAGTCACGGTGAAACTCCATTTTCGAAAACGGTTCTCTCACGACTCTTAAGTCATGTATCCAGTGTACCGAGGGGTTGCTCGACAGCGAGGACACGGCTTAGGAGACATGTTAAAATCGGCCTTTCGTTCGGTGGCCCCGGTGTTGAAACCGATGGTGACACGCGGATTGCACGCCTTGAAAGATGCGGCACTGACGCAAGGCAAAGAATTTCTCCAAAATGTCATCATCGACAAACAAAACCCTAAAGAAGCCTTCATGAGGGCAGGCAAAAATGTCTTGCTGCAAACGGGAAAAGACATTTTAGGCCAACGAGAAACACCTATAAATGCCCTGCACGCTACCGAGTCAGGCATTCAGCAAGGACAAGGCAGAAAGAGACGACGAAGAAAACACCCTTTCACCAGACTTCAAGCGAGAAAGGCCAAGAAAAGAAGAACCGTTCGAGACTTAGACGTTTTCGATTATTGAGAAAAGAGACAACAAAAAATGATGCACCGAGAATCTTGCGCTTGTTCCAAGACGGAACTGGATCTGTTTGCCATGCCCCCCACGATGATGACGATGCAAGAATCCCAGTGGGTGGAATTTCACCCCGTCTCCTCACTGACCGATTCCGCTCCCATCGAGTTTGAAATCAAAGGACAGCCCGAAGATTACATCGATCTGAATAGCAGTTACTTGTACCTGAAAGTCAAAATTCTAGATAAGACTGGAGGTGCTATAGACGATGAAGCAGTAGCTCCCGTCAACAATTTCATGCATTCCTTGTTCAGTGGAGTGGACTTGTACTTGAATAACAAACTGGTCAGTAGCAGCATGGATACTTACCCTTATCGTGCCTACCTGGAAAATCTCTTGACGTACGGAATAGATGCCAAGAACACTCATCTCAATGCCTGTGTGGTATGGGAAGCTGACGAACCTACCAAGTTTGAAATATTGGAAACTGATGAAAAGAAAGACAACAATGATGGATTTGTAGAACGAAGAAAGAGAATCACGGGAGCCGACACAAGTTTAGAACTGATGGATCGTTTGCATTTGGACATGTGGTTGCAAGAAAAGTATTTGCTGAACGGGGTGGATGTCCGCCTGAGACTGAATCGTAGCAGTGCCGCTTTCCATTTGATGGCTGATAGTGACGGTTACAAAACCAAAATCCTAGAAGCCAGACTCTACGTACGCCGTGTGGAAGTGTTACCTAAAGTGGGAAACGACATCATCAGACGTTGAGCAGAACGACTGCCAAGTATCCCATACGACGCGTCGAAGTGAAAACCTTCACCATTCCCAAGGGACAGCAATCCATGATCGAAGATCATCTGTTCCAAGGACAGTTACCCAAACGTTTGATCGTTGGTATCGTCGAGAATACAGCCTTCAACGGAGCTGCCGAAAAAAATCCTTTCTACTTTCAACACTTTGGCGTGTCCAAAATCGAAGTCAGTCGCGATGGCAAGACCTTGTGTACCCGACCTTTCGAACCTGACTTTACCAAGAAGAATTACTTGAGATCGTACTTGTCCCTGTACGAAGGCACCGGACAGTTAGGAACCAATACCAGTCACGGTATTACGTACAAGGATTATGCAGGAGGCTACGCTTTGTGGGCTTTCGATTTCACTCCAGACCAAGGCAGCGACGAGGGACATTTCCACCCTATAAAATCCGGCCAGATTCGTGTGGAAATTCAGTTTAAAGACCGAGACCCTGATGAAACGGTGAACGTCATCCTGTATGCAGAATTCGATAATACCATAGAAATCAACAGTTTGAGAGAAGTCATCCTAGATTACTAGAAACCATGGAAGACTGTTATCCCTCTTTACCTAGTGGAGAAACGTTTAGTGTTGGATTATTGTTAAAAAATGTTAGAGTTCTTGTTGTTTAGTGTTAAGTGATTTTTGAATAAAAAAATGTTGTGTTTTGAAAAAAATTGTTTGATGTTATATTGTTGGATTATTGTTAAAAATGTTAGAGTTGTTGTTTAGTGTTAAGTGATTTTTGAATAAAAAATGTTGTGTTTTGAAAAAAATGCCTGTCTTTTGTTTAGCTATAAGAATGTTGGATTGATGCTCTTTCATTTCTTACTATCCCTCTCATGACACTCACTAAACGTTGCGACTCAAAAACCGTATGGGGGATGTTTTCCTTCACGTCCGCGCTTTGACTTTAAGAACCGGGTTGTTTCCAGTCTAACCATCCATTGTCGACTCATCCTCCTAAGAAGATGTGCTCCAAACTAGCTAAACTCAACGAAGCCTACGTAAATTTGCATAGGGTCAGACACAGTCTGATACCGAAGCCAGAAGAAATAGAGAATGTGAGAATGTTAAAAATCACTGAAGACCTGATAGAAGAGCTCTTCAGAGAAGAAATGAACAGGGAAAAAGAAGAATGGACAGAGAAGTACAGACTTCAGAGACAGCAGCAACAACAACAACAACAAGAGCAGCAGCAGCAGCAACCTGAACCTGACAGAGGCTTTGTCGATTGCCGTATCGACACCAAAGAGTTCATCTTTTCTTTCCGAAGAAGCAGACCTATCGCCAGAAAGTCTATCCTCAGAGGACATCGCATTCTTAGAAACTAAAAAAAGAATGCCATAGCAAAAAAAAAAAAAAACAGCCCTTTTCAGGGCTATCCCAATACTCTAGAAAAGAAATAACGATCCATTTGCCAATGTGTGTAGGTAGAATAGTGTGAAAATAAACACTAACTCTTTCTTAAAAAATGTGAGGGTATGTGTTTGTGTGTTAGTAAGTGCTTAAGTAAGTTGGTATGAATAGTAGATTAAAATCATGTTTTTTTTGTGTTTGAGGTGTATATTTGGAGTTAGATTGGATTGCTTTGCGTATGTGGATAGTCTAATGAAGTGATTTATAAAAAATTTTAAAATAGTGATGGGTAGCATAAAAAAGTGAGTGAGTGTTTCTTTTAGGTCCGCGCGTTGTTGTTTTTGGTCATGATGTAGGTAACATCAATTTTATGTTTTTTAGGGGGATGTTTTCCTTCACGTCCGCGCTTTCACTATAAATTGAAACTCGCTGGGCAGTCTAGCTACCCTTGTTGATTGATCAACACCAAAAATGAACACGAGACTGTCTAAACTGTTGGAACTTCATGTGCATCTGGAATATGCCAGGCGCCTGTTGAATGAACTGGCCGCGGAAGCCATTGTGGAGGAGGGAAGGATAAGAGAGGAGGAGGAAAGAATAAAAAAAGAAGAGGAGGAGAGAAGATATAAAGAAGAAGAAGAGGAAAGAAGATACAAAGAGGAGGAGAGAAGAAAAAAAGAAGAGGAGGAGGAGGAGAAGGAAAAGAAGAGAAGAAGAATAAATTTCAGAATCCCAGAGAGCGAAAATTGGGATTCTGAAGCGACATATCCTGCCTCTGCTCTCTCCCCCCAAAAAAGTAAAAAGTAGCTGGGGGATAAGATGTGTATGTGGCGCCAGGCCTGGAAGTTGCCACCATTAACCAGGTGTCCATGAAGTTCCAAAAAAACAGCCCTTTTCAGGGCTACCCAATACTCTAGAAAAGAAATAACGATCGATTTGCCAATGTGTAGGTAGAGTAGTGTGAATATAAACACTAACTCTTTTCTAAGATAGTGTGAGGGTATGTGTTTGTGTGTTGGTGCTTGTAAGAGCTCAGGTATGTTTGTGTGAATAGTAGATTATGGGTTTCTTTATTGTTTCTTAGCGTATGTGGAGAGTATAGTTTGGGTTTTGTAAGCGCTCACGTACGATTGTGAGGATAGTAGATTATGGATTTTGTTTATTGTTTCTTAGCGTATGTGTTTGTGTGTTTGTGTTTGTGTGTTTGTGTTTGTACCCGCTCACGTAAGATTGTGTGGATAGTAGATTATGGATTTATTTATTGTTTCTTAGCGTATGTGTTTGTGTGTTTGTGTTTGTGTGTTTGTGTTTGTACCCGCTCACGTACGATTGTGTGGATAGTAGATTATGGATTTGTTTATTGTTTCTTAGCGTATGTGGAGAGTATAGTTTGGGTTTTATTATATGAAATGAAAAAGTAAGGGATGTTTTCCTTCACGTCCGCGCGTTGTTTGGTCATGATCTAGGTAAGATCAATTTTACGTTTTAGGGGGATGTTTTCCTTCACGTACGCGCTTTAAGTATAAGAACCCACAGTATTCGTCGTTCAAACCATTCTGCAAAGAATAAAAAAAGAAGATGGCTTCTAACCAAATGGACAAAATACAAACATTACAAGACGTTTTAGACAACTTAGGAATGATGGAGCAGATGTTGATAAGACTGGTTGAAGACCATTATTCCTATAGTCCCCATCGTGTAAAGATGGAAATTAATAACTTAAAAAAGGTAAAGGACAAGATTAGTGGTGTCATGAAAGAGATAAAGGAGGAGAAGGAGGATGAAGAGGAAAGAATAAGAATAAGCAAATGGAACGAAAAGATTGAAAAAGAAGAAGAAAATGAGAAGAGGAAGAAAGAAGAGGAGGAAGAGAAGAAGAAAGAAGAGCAGGAGAAAAAGAAAGAGAAGAAGAGAAAGAGTGTTGGAGATAAAATAAGAACTTGGTGGAGAAAAAGAAGAAATTAGAAGCAGAAGAAGAAGAAGAAAACCCAAAGGCCCTTTTCAGGGCCAGCCATATTTCTCGAAAAGAGATAGCCTTTCCATTGCCTACCCCTTTTTTTAAATTTAAATTTAAATTTAAAAAAAAAATCCCAAAAGCCCAAACTCTATTCCCCATGTTAATTTCCCCTTGTCGCTAGACAGACCCACCCTGTTTAAATTCCTTTGACGCTATACAGTCCCCTATTCCCATGTTAATTTCCCCTTGTCGCTAGACAGACCCACACTATAGTTCCATGTTAAATTCCCCTTGTCGCTAGAGTGACCCACGATTTATTCCCATGTTAATTTCCCTTGTCGCTAATCTGACCCACGATTTTTCTCCATGTTAAATTTCCCTTGTCGCTAATCTGTCCCAGGGGGGTCTGTAATGCTAATTCCCATTGTCGCTAATGTATCCCCCTTTACTACTTGTAACTAATGTAGATGAGGAGTTAGTGGGATGTGCAAATATAATGAACATGGAGTTAGCGGTGTGTGTACATAAGGTAGATGGGGTGTTATTGGTGAGTATAATGATAGTGGAGGTTAGCAATCCGTGTAAATACCAGTGATGATTTCTGCTAAAGAATCTTTGTCTACTCTTATTGACCTCACGGTCACAGGAAATGACGTGTACATGATAGTTTACCTTATACTCGCACTCGCTAAAAATAAATAACTTTCTGTGCATGAAATGACCTTGGTGTGAGTTAACTGATTTAATATGTGAACATCTGACTCACTGAGATTGTACAATTCTCTGCATCATCACTAACTATCTTTGAATATTTAAAAAACTGTGAATTTAATTACCGATGTATCATCAACTGTACAACTCTCAGAGAGTGTCTTGTGACCTAGATTTGAGTAAATGTAGGACTCTGCACATTCAGTTCAGCGTTATTCCATTTTCATACATTGACGCAATAGGAATTCATGTTTCATAAAAGTAAATGGTAGACTGATACTTACAGAATATCTATACATCCCTTAAAATGCAAGTTTCCCAAGTTAACCAGACTGTATTCTCTGTAATGTTTGTACTTGTCTCCAAGCAAAGTCTTATTATCATACACAAAACCAACCAATCATTGCATGACAACAAAGCTGTGTTATTAAGTGTTGACTTTACCTAGCAAGCTATTGGCGTGTACAGACAAATACTACGATGGATATTCAAATGGCTTTAGTCACGACATGAATATCTTGTTCTTCAGGTTTACATGAGCAAACAATATGGCTGATAGAGAGAATACATCTGAAAAATAATTTCAAATAATAACGGAAATGTGTAGTACTGGCATGCGAGTATCCATGTGTAATAGTAGTTACCTAGGTCCATTGGTCTATGTATCTGTCAGGTTAGTTGCCTGGATAGGTAACTCAAGGGAGTGTGTTTTGGGGTGTTGAATTTTAACGTAGCTTTAACGATTTTAGTCATATCGCTACGATGTCTGCAGTATGGCATTTTATAGTGATGCATAGCACTTGGGTATCATGCACTGTGGCAGTTTATAGTGATGTTTAGCACTGGGGTATCATGCAGTATGGTAGTTTATAGTGATGTCTAGCACTGGTTCATCATGCCCTGTGGCAGTTTATAGTGATGTCTAGCACTGGGGCATCATGCCCTGTGGCAGTTTATAGTGATGTCTAGCACTGGGGCATCATGCCCTGTGGCAGTTTATAGTGATGTCTAGCACTGGGGTATCATGCAGTATGGCAGTTTATAGTGATGTCTAGCACTGGGGCATCATGCCCTGTGGCAGTTTATAGTGATGTCTAACACTGGGGCATCATGCCCTGTGGCAGTTTATAGTGATGTCTAGCACTGGGGTATCATGCAGTATGGCAGTTTATAGTGATGTCTAGCACTGGTTCATCATGCCGTGTGGCAGTTTATAGTGATGTCTAGCACTGGGGCATCATGCCCTGTGGCAGTTTATAGTGATGTCTAGCACTGGGGCATCATACAGTATGGCAGGTTATAGTGATGTCTAACACTAGGGCATCATGCCGTGTGGCAGTTTATAGCGATGTCTAACACTGGGGCATCATGCCGCAGACATGTAGCAGCTGCTAGTGAGAGGAAGCTGCTAAGTACCTTATTTTTTAATATAAACCTATGTTTTAATTCTGCTGAGGTTCGAAACCGCGACCACCGGCATCGAGGCACTGGAGCCGTCTAGCTAGCTCGCAATCATTCTGTTTACTGCTACTGCTACCACCACCACTACTACTACTACCACACTGCTTTTCCTACTTATATACTCTTACTACTACTACTACTACTACTACAACAATTACTATCTGACTGCTGCTGCTACTACTACTATATTATTGCTGTTGCTTCTATTACTACTATTTCTACTTCATCTACTACTACTAGTACCGTACTGCTATACTACTTATATACTTTTACTACTACTACTATCTTACTGCTGCTACTACTATTTCTACTTCATCTACTACTACTACTACTAGTACCGTACTGCTACAATATCTATATATTTTACTACTACTACTATCTTACTGCTGATACTACTATTTCTACTTCATCTACTACTACTACTACCGTACTGCTATAATATCTATATATTTTACTACTACTACTATCTTACTGCTGCTACTACTATTTCTACTACTACCGTATTGCTATCCCTACGTCTGATCTACTACTACTATTACTACTACTACTACTACTATTTTGATAATGAGATGCTGTTGCAACTGTTACCACGCTGGTTACATATAGAAATTACCAACTGGTAGATGCATACTAATTCTATACTTATTCTATTTTAATACTAATAAAGAGAAAGGGTAGAAAATCATGACGACACGACTTACAATTACATATAGCAGTTACCAACACATATATACATAGAGACAGACAGATAGTCATGGATTTATTATCATTATTATTATTTATTATTATGTCGGGCCTTACTGTTCCAGCGTTACCCCACCAAATCGGTTCCAATTATTTGGCGACGGCTACAGCCTCATATCCATATAAAAAGGCAATATGGCCTTCCCTACTGGGTAAATGATGGTATATCTGACGGGTTGAGAAAGCAAAAAAATCATAAATGATGACATTACGCTGTAATTTTAAGGACATTTTTATTATCCATTCTGTTATAAACGCTGACAGTGTTATGTTATCCTAATTTTGATTGCGTTATCGTTATATATAGCATTCATTCGGATTCGTAATCGAAGGATAGCTAGGTTATCTTTATATACAGCATTGATTCGGATTCGTAATCGAAGGATAGCTAGGTTATCTTTATATACATCATTGATTCGGATTCGTAATCGAAGGATAGCTAGGTTATCTTTATATACAGCATTGATTCGGATTCGTAATCGAAGGATAGCTAGGTTAGCTTTATATACAGCATTGATTCGGATTCGTAATCGAAGGATAGCTAGGTTAGCTTTATATACAGAACTGATTCGGATTCGTAATCGAAGGATAGCTAGGTTATCTTTATATACAGCATTGATTCAGATTCGTAATCGAAGGATAGCTAGGTTATCTTTATATATAGCATTGATTCGGATTCGTAATCGAAGGATAGCTAGGTTATCTTTATATACAGCATTGGTTCGGATTCGTAATCGAATGATAGCTAGGTTATCTTTATATACAGCATTGATTCGGATTCGTAATCGAAGGATAGCTAGGTTATCTTTATATACAGCATTGATTCGGATTCGCAATCGAAAGATAGCTAGGTTATCTTTATATACAGCATTCAGTCGGATTCGTAATCGAAGGATAGCTAGGTTATCTTTATATACAGCATTCATTCGGATTCGTAATCGAAGGTTAGTTACGTTATTACCGACTAGGTAAAGCCTAGGCCGATAAATCAGCTCTTCACCCGTGATGATATTGATTTTCGGACATCGGACATCAGTATCAACGCAGATTTGTGGGGTTGATTTATCGGACTAGGTAAAGCCAGGTGGATTCCATCTTCTTGCGAAGGAAACTTAGGGGTCTCGTCCCTTATGAATTGGCTTGTTCGATTCACAATCGAAAATTCCCAGGCCTTAAGTATTTTATACTCAGAATTTAGCTAAGCCTTGGAATTTGAATTTTTGTGTGGATTAAGTGTAGAATATTGGACAATTTAGTAAAAAGGTTGCAAACACTAAATCATCATAAGACAATAAACGTATGTAAAGAGGATAATTATTTTCAACAAAAGGGATATATTTGGTGAAACTAATACCAGGGGAAAATACTTTATTCACAATTTATCCACACTTCGATGCTTAACCGGACTCTCGTAACTCGTATCGCCTTCCGTACGGGCGTGGTAGGCTCGACCTGTCCTGCGCATGCCCATTGAGGTATAAACAGCGATCGATGCGACATAGGAAGGCTAGATGCAGTGATAGAGCTGATTAAACCCAGTATGTTGTATAAGAAGCTGTGACATCTATTAAATATCATCTCTAGTGATCACACATTGTCTCCGCAATCGGTTCCCATCGAGAATATGTCTCCTTATAATGTCAGACTTTTGTGTCTTTCGAAATCACCAGAAGGTTTCCTGTACATGTAGACGCATCTATAATCAGCTGATCTTTACTTCCGGAAACCTTTATTAGGGTAATTTGAACTCTTTTCTTCCCATCAGAAAATTGTTTATCGTTTTTAAAAAAGTTAAGTCGTCAACACTGATGCGGCAGTGATATCAGATTCATTTCATTCCGTAATTAATATCAACGTAGTGTTAGGTGTTGATCATAGTGATTGTCGAAGAGACTTGGTCTTCATTGGGCAGGGTGAAATTACCGTAAAGACTAGAAAATTACCTGTTTCAATATTCTCATTTTTGCATGCAATGTCCTTTTTTATTTATATCTTTTACTGAGCGGTACGAAATAATTTCTTATCATAATATAGAAGTGAAAAGGAAATTAATGCATCTATTGAATGGTTTCCATGTATGTGTGTGCTGATGGCATAATTTCAATGGCTGTATATGTCGCTTGAATGGTTTCCATGTATGTGTGTGCTGATGGCATGGTTTAATGTCTGTATGCCTCTGTTGAATGGTTTCCATGTATGTGTGTGCTGATGGCATGGTTTCAATGTCAGTATGTGGTTATGGAATGGTTTCCATGTATGTGTGTGTTGATTGCATGGTTTCAATGGCTGGATGTAGTTAATGGAATGATTTCCATGTATGCATGTGCTTAGGGTATAGCCCTTTTTGGTAACCATATTATCTGCCTTTTTTTCTGATATATGTAGTGTATGGAGGTTGTACTAGAAGCATTTCCAGTAGTTATTGATGCTGGTCGATATTGACAAATTGTAAGACAGAATGAAGTGAATTACACTAAAAGCATTTCCACTAGGTATTGCCACTGGTCGATATTGACCAATTGTAAGACAGAATGAAGTAAATTACACTAAAAGCATTTCCACTAGGTATTGCCACTGGTCGATATTGACCAATTGTAAGACAGAATGAAGTGAATTACACTAGAAACATTTCCAGTAGGTATTGCCGCTAGTTGATATTGACCAATTGTAAGACAGAATGAAGTGAATGTAACTATATTTCTCTCCATGGGCAAACTCTCCAATTAAATGCCCTTGATAAATGCATGATAAAGTAATTAACAGATAATTGTTAGACACAATGATTATTAACCATATATCAAAGGGTATTTGTAACCAGTGCAGGTACTTGTAACTGAAATTATAAAAAAATATAAAAGATAATTTGGAAATAATAAAATAGTGTGATAATTAGGCTAATCAACAACAGCAAAACAATCAAATAAAAAAAAGTTAAACTGAATATTGAAAATAGCATTTTATTTAATTAAGTCAATTATGAACTTTGATTCAAGATTATGTTATATATTATGCATAATGCTTAGAATATGCACCTGATGATGAAATACATCTGTTAACCTTCCTTAATTTAAAAAAAATCATTTACAAATAAAATAAATAATTGCCATTATGTACTTTGTTTCCATTTTGCTAAAGCTTTGTACTATAAAAAAATTTGGCAGTGGACATTATTTCATGAGTGATGATTTCCATTTGCATTCGACGATTGCGTACTTTCTCAGATGCACATATTTCATACAATTATTAGTGTTATTGTGAAAAGTTTTTAATTCTATTTTCAATTGTGCAATTCATACTGACATGTATGCATCTGATGTTTAAAACTTCTTTTAATTGTTTTTCAATGAGATCATTTAAAAGCAAACAGAAATCATTTCAGTTGCTTATTTTATTTCCATTGCCATTGTTTTCCATTTTTTCACTGGGTATTTTAGTCAGAATGATCTATAATCCACTGATCATGTTCTAGAATAACTAGATCATTCATCAAGGTTATTTTACAAATGATGAATTGTATACTGTTTTATTTGTGGGAACTTCTCATTCTTTAGCTATGTTAAGCTACTGGCCTTTGAAGTGTCCCCCCCCCCCGCCATCCCAAAACTTGAAAAGCTTTTATATATTTCTGTGCCCCCCATAGTGTATGTGTCTGTTTTTTGTGAATATATATATATATATATATATATATATATATATATATATATATATATATAATTTTCTTTATTGCATCAGTGTATACATATGTATTTCGAAAGTCCTTTCCCCCATAGTAATTGTATACTGTGAGAGGGGTTAGAAATCATTTAGCACTGCATCATGGTTAACATAACTACACACTAAACACTTTGCAAAGACAGATTCATTAGCAATAACATAACTACACACTAAACACTTTGCAAAGACAGATTCATTAGCAATAACATAACTACACACTAAACACTTAGCAAAGACAGATTCATTAGCAATAACATAACTCACACTAAACACTTAGCAAGGACAGATTCATTAGCAATAAAATAACTACACACTAAACACTTTGCAAAGACAGATTCATTAGCTATAACATGACTACATGCTAAACACTTAGCAAAGACAGATTCATTAGCAGTAATATAACTACATACTAAACACTTAGCAAAGACAGATTCATTAGCAGTAATATAACTACACACTAAACACTTAGCAAAGACAGATTCATTAGCAATAAAATAACTACACACTAAACGCTTTTCAAAGACAGATTCATTAGCTATAACATGACTACATGCTAAACACTTAGCAAAGACAGATTCATTAGCAGTAATATAACTACATACTAAACACTTAGCAAAGACAGATTCATTAGCAGTAATATAACTACATACTAAACACTTAGCAAAGACAGATTCATTAGCAGTAGTATAACTACATACTAAACACTTAGCAAAGACAGATTCATTAGCAATAACATAACTACACACTAAACACTTAGCAAGGACAGATTCATTAGCAATAAAATAACTACACACTAAACACTTTGCAAAGACAGATTCATTAGCTATAACATGAGTACATGCTAAACACTTAGCAAAGACAGATTCATTAGCAGTAATATAACTACATACTAAACACTTAGCAAAGACAGATTCATTAGCAGTAATATAACTACACACTAAACACTTAGCAAAGACAGATTCATTAGCAGTAATATAACTACATGCTAAACACTTAGCAAAGACAGATTCGTTAGCAACACCATAACTACATACTAAACACTTAGCAAAGACAGATTCATTCGCAATAACATAACTACATGCTAAACACTTAGCAAAGACAGATTCATTAGCAGTAATATAACTACATACTAAACACTTGGCAAAGACAGATTCTTTAGCAATAACATAACTACATACTAAACATTTAACAAAGACTGATTCATTGGCAATAACATAGCTACACACTAAACACTTAGCAAAGACAGATTCATTAGCAATAACATAACTAGATACTAAACACTAAGCAAAGACAGATTCATTAGCAATAACATGAATACATGCTAAACACTTTGCAAAGACTGATTCATTAGCAATAACATAACTACATACTAAACACTTAGCAAGGACAGATTCATTAGCAA
This sequence comes from Sinohyriopsis cumingii, assembly GCA_028554795.2. NCBI lineage: Eukaryota > Metazoa > Mollusca > Bivalvia > Unionida > Unionidae > Sinohyriopsis > Sinohyriopsis cumingii. The sequence continues at coordinate 99,820,799 of CM068824.1, forward strand.
TAACATCACTACATGCTAAACACTTAGCAAAGACAGATTCATTAGCAATAACGAATACATGCTAAACACTTTGCAAAGACAGATTTATTAGTGATGGTATCAATTATCTTCTTATCCAGTGGCTTAATCACCTACTGGATGTAACAAATACTACTAGAGGGATATAATTAGGATAATGAATGTGTATGTAGTTCCATGTCTGTGTGTGCTTTTGGCATGGTTCAGTGTGTGATTGTAGCATGGTTCAATGTCTGTGTGTGCTTATGGCATGTTTCAGTTTGTGTGCTTATGGCATGATTCATTGTCTGTGTGTGTTTGAGGCATGGTTCAGTGTCATTGTATGTTTATAACATGATTCAATGTCAGTGTGTGCTTATGGCATGGTTCAGTATGTGTGTTTATGGCATGGTTCAATGTGTGCTTATGGCATAGTTCATTGTGTGTGCTTGAGGCATGGTTCAGTGTCAGTGTGTGTTTATGGCATGGTTCAATTTCAGTGTGTGCTTATGGCATGGTTTAATGTGTGTGCTTATGGCATGGTTCAATGTGTGTGCTTATGGCATGATTCAATTTGTGTGCTTATGGCTTGGTTCAGTGTGTGTGCTTATGGCATGGTTCAGTGTCTGTGTGTGCTTATGACATGGTTCATTATATGTGCATGCTTATGGCATGGTTCAGTGTCTGTGTGTGCTTATGACATGGTTCATTGTTTGCATGCTTATTGCATAGTTCACTGTCTATGTGTGCTTATGGCATGCTTCAGGACACACGGTACTAATTACACTGGTCAACAGTGAAATCATTACTGACTTGAAAAGGCCCTAATCTGTAGTATTTTGGTGTGCCGAACACGAATATAACCGTGAAAAATTTGTATTGGCTCTCGTTTTGAAGATATTCATATACCTCATTTTCTATGTTTCACTGTGTAAATTTCTCCAGTAGGACTGCAGCAACATCCGGAATAATGATGTAACATTGCATAATACCATCATGCTCACATCATCCACAGTTGATTGCATCATTTTCTGATGCAATGCAATACTAATGCCATGCGGCTGCTGAAGTAAGTTGACGTCAGCAGTGTACTATACATGTGTAGGCCTATTATACTAATGCCAGGCGGCTGCTGAAGCTGACGTAAGCAGTGTACTATATAAAGCCCAATCAGATAGGTTCAGCATTTAAAATATTTTAGACGTTGTGCGAGACAGTTCAAGCTACTGTTACGTAAAACTTATTATTTTATCCATTTACGTACAATAAAGAACAGTAATGCCTCGAAAGTGTGTTAATACCGCGGACAATTTTTGCTATATTTGTGGGGAAGTGACATTTGCCAACCAGAAGAAAAGTATCAATTCTCAAGTGAAGAAGGCATATCATCTTTACTTCGGATGCAAGGTTGGTGACCAAGACAAGCCTTGGGCTCCGCATATATGCTATGCTACATGTACAACACAGCTTTCACAGTGGTTGAATTGCAAAAGGTCATCAATGCCGTTTGCAGTCCCAATGGTGTGGAGAGAGCCAAGCAACCACCTAAATGACTGTTACTTCTGCTTGGTTCCTCCTCTTTCCGGCGGAATAACGAAGCGAAAGAAGTCGAGAATAGTCTACCCAAACATTCCGTCTGCATTGAGACCAGTTCCACATGGTGAGGGACTTCCTATTCCAGAACCTCCAGCAGAATATTCTCTTGATTCATCTGACGAAGACAAAGGTGAGTCGACCTGTTCTTCTTCTGGTCCATCAGCATGCAGTGATCCAGATTTTCACTGTGGTGCATCATCAACCCCACACAGAATAACACAGGAAGAACTAAATGACCTGATTCGTGATTTGGACTTATCAAAGAACAAGGCAGAATTGCTAGGATCAAGACTCCAACAATGGAATCTTCTAGAAGAAGATGTCACAATTACTGCATATCGAAAGCGCCACCAGCAATTGGAGCCTTTCTTCAGAAAGGAAAGTAATCTGATATTCTGTTCCGATATTGAGGGCCTCATGAATGCTTTAAAAATCACTCATGACCCACAAGAATGGAGACTATTTGTGGACTCTTCGAAACTGAGTCTCAAGGCTGTGCTTTTGCACAATGGAAACATTCTTCCATCTATTCCAGTAGCGTATGCTGTCCACATGAAAGAGACATACGATAACTTAAGGCAGCTACTGAATTCCATTGAGTATAACAAGTACAGCTGGCACCTCTGTGGTGATTTGAAGGTAGTTGCCCTTTTAATGGGACTGCAGCAAGGATATACAAAATACATGTGCTTCTTATGCGAGTGGGATAGCCGAGCAAGGGAAATGCACTACATGAGAAAGGAATGGACTCACAGGCAGAATGTAGCCATTGGAGAGAAGAATATCCAACACCCAGCTCTGGTTGAGGCTCAGAAAATCTTGCTACCACCCCTTCACATCAAACTAGGTTTGATGAAGAACTTCGTGAAAGCCATTGACCGGACTTTGCCAGCATTCCGATACCTGCATGAAAAATTCCCTCGACTCAGCGAAGCAAAGATTAAAGAGGGAGTTTTTGTGGGTCCTCAGATTCGAGAGCTTTTCAAAGATGACCGGTTCAACAACTTGCTGGAAGGTGACGCGAAACAAGCATGGAATGCTTTTCGCCTAGTTTCTACAAACTTCCTCGGAAATGTTAGGGCAGAAAACTATAAGGAACTAGTAGAAGACATGTTGATGAAGTATAAGAAACTTGGCTGCAATATGTCTCTAAAGATTCACTTCCTTCATTCCCATTTGGATTTCTTTCCTAGCAACTGTGGTATTGTTAGTGATGAACACGGCGAACGTTTTCATCAAGATATCGCAACAATGGAACAAAGATACCAGGGAAAATGGTCCACTACAATGCTGGCTGACTACTGCTGGACACTCCTCAGAGATGCTCCCGAACAGCTGTACAAGAGACAGGCGAAGAAATCTAAGATGTAGTCAATGACTTGATTTTTTATAGGTAGGCTATTACAGTTGACCTTTTACTATTGGAATGCATTTCGTTATGTAAACATTAATTTCTTGCAGATTACAAAAAAACTAGAGCCAATTTTGCAATTTGACTGTCATATTCGTGTTCAGCACATAAAAATTGATAAGAATTGACTAATTTTATTTCAGTAACATGACTTTTGTAAAAATTTGTTGTCCAGTGTTATATGGAAGAACTGTGAACCAGTCTAGAAATGGGTGAAGAAATAATAGAGTATTTACAGGTTTGGTGGTCCATAATTGGTTAATAATGAAAATTAAAATTTTGGAAAAATATCTTTTGAGAGCTTATGCTATATATAATGTAAAAAAAATATTGACAAATTTCTACTGATGCAATTTTAGCATTTTTACAGGCTTGACTCAGGAGTACTCAATACTGAAAGTAGCACCTGATTCATTTGGTGCAGAATCAATAACACGTGTTTCATGCACATGTATGTAAACAAATTGCCGCGGGTCATATGGTGTTCTCCACACATAAGCTTGCACCAAGGTTAGATGTGCATGAAGAATTATAGGTGTCATTTTATCAGCACCCATACATTTTAAGTTATTGAATTTTGAATATGATAGTGTTTCCATATGTTTACCATTGGAGTGGAATTAGTACCGTGAGTCCTTCAATGTATATGTGTACTTATGGCGTGGTTCAGTGTCTGCATGCTTATGACATGGTTCAGTGTCTATGTGTGCTTATGGCATGGTTCAATGTCTGTGTATGCTTATGGCATGGTTCATTGTCTGTGTGCTTATGGCATGTTTCAACTGTCAATGCTTTTGACATGATTCAATATGTGTGCTTATGGCATGGTTCAATTTGTGTGCTTATGTCTTGGTTTGATGTCTGTGTGCTTGTTCCTTTTTGATGTCTGTGTGTGCTTGTGGCATGGTTCAATGTGTGTGTGTGTGTGTGCTTGTGGCACGGTTCAATGTGTGTGTGTGTGCTTGTGGCTTGGTTTGATGTCTGTGTGCTTGTGGCTAAGGTTTCATGTCTATGTGCTTGTGGCATGGTTCAGTGTCTATGTGCTTGTGGCATGATTCAGTATTTGTGCGTGCTTTTGGCTTGGTTTGATGTCTGTGTGTGCTTGTGGCATGGTTCTGTGTGTGTGTGTGCTTGTGGCATGGTTCAGTGTGTGTGGGTGTGGGTGTGGGTGTGGGTGTGTGCTTTTGATTTGGATTGATGTCGTTTGACATGTAAAAATGTTAAAAGCAGTGTCCTTGGTACACAAGCTCTTTTGTTGGTGAAATTCTGTTTTATTTGATCCACTTCTCACAAAGCTATCATCAGCCATATATAGTATGCAAGCTACCAAACAAAGTGTAGGTGATTGTAATGTGATTATGTAAAACCATGTATAGTATGCAAGCTACCAAACAAAGTGTAGGTGATTGTAATGTGATTATGTAAAACCATATATAGTGTGCAAGCTACCAAACAAAGTGCAGGTGATTTTAAATGGGATTATGTAAAGCCACATAAGTTAGATCTTAGCAGACAAGGATTTTAATTGATTGCTGGTTCCTAATGATCAAATGCATGTATGATTTGATACCTTCCAAATAATTATTATACAACACAGTGCTAATCCATTGGATTAAAAATCCTTACATAATGTTTGGAATACTTGCGTGTTATTCTTGACCCTATGTAAAAAAATATTGCCATGATATTAGGATTATCAGCTGTTTTTTCAGTGGCATTTTCAAGTGATTTTCATATATGTACTTTTCCAATTTGTATTATTTTACTAGTTGTACTATTGTATTATTGTACTGTTTGTACTATTGTACTCTTATACTGTTGGTACTGTTCTTCGACTTCTACTATTCTAATTTGTAATATTTCACTATTTGTACTATTCTACAATTTTATTATTGTATTCTTTTCTGTTGGTACTCTTCTACTATTTATACTGCTCCAATTTGCACTATTCTACTATTGGTACTATTATACTGTTGTACTCTTATACTATTTGTACTCTTCTACTATTAGAACTATTCCAGTTTGTACTCATACTAATTGTACTCTTATACTATTTGTACTCTTCTACTATTTGTACTATTCCTATTTGTACTTTTCTACTATTTGTACTATTACAATTTGTACTATTCTGCTATTTGTTTATTCTACTTTGTGTGCTGGCTGAGTCATACCAAAGGCTTATAAAGTGGCACTAGCAGCTGCCTTGCTTGTGCTCAACATTAAGAGGCTATTGTTAGGACTGGTTGGCCTGGTGTCAGGATAATGTGACTGGGTGGAACATCATGCTACATGTCTGCGGCATGATGCCCCAGTACTCAACATCACTATAACCTGCCACACTGCAGACATCATGGCGACGTTACTGATTTTTTTTAAAGCTATGTTAAAAATCCAAATAACACATACTCTTCTACTATTGGACAGATACTATTCTACCTTTGTACTGTTCCAGTTTATACTGTTGTACTATTTGTACTATTCCAGTTTATACTATTGTACTATTTGAACTACTGCACTATTGTTTTATTCTCATTATTTGTTTGACTTGTTGCCATCTTATACTGCTTTATATTGGGTATTATTTATTTTGATTTTGACCATATGTAGTCTGTATATACTCTCCTTAAGTGGGCCTCAAGGGAGAATAGTCCTTGACTAATGAGTCACCTTCATTATTTTCCTTGGCACGAAATATGACTTAGATTTTGATCATATCCTAGTCTGCATATACTCTCCTTAGGAGGGTCTCAAGGGAGAATAGTCACCCTCTGTAAATAAAGCATTATTATTATTGTTATTATTATTATTATTATTATTATCAGCCTGGCCATCAGTTCCTGCACTGTGCTGTTTATGCAGAAATGAGTTAATAAGTACTGTTATGGTGATGTCTCATACAATCTAGGTTTGTTTATGCAGTGTGGAGTTAATAAGTACTGTCTTGGTGATGTCTCGTACAATCTAGGTTTGTTTATGCAGAGAGGAGTTGATAAGAACTGTCTCGATGAGGTCTCGTACTGTCAACTTGTGTCTGCAGGGAGTTTATAATTACTGTTTTGGTGAGGTCTCACTCAACTTGTTTCTGCAAGGAGTTGATAAGTACTGTCTTGATGAGGTCTCACTCAGATTGTTTCATCAGGGAGTTTATAAATACCGTTTTGGTGAGGTCTCACACTCTCAACTTTGTTCTGCAGGAAGTTGATAAGGACTGTCCTTATGAGGTCTCACACTCTCAACTTGTTTCTGGAGGGAGTTGATATGTACTGTCATGATGAGGCTTCACACTTTCAACTTGTTTCTGGAGGTAGATGATAAGTACTTTCTTGGTGAGGTCTTGTACTGTCAACTTGTTTCTGCAGGGAGTTTATAAATACTGTTTTGGTGAGGTCTCACACTCAACTTATTTCTGCAGGGAGTTGATAAGTACTGTCCTTATGAGGTCTCACACTCTCTTGTTTCTGGTGGGAGTTGATATGTACTGTCATGGTGATGCCTCACACTCTCAACTTGTTTCTGCATGAAGTTGATAAGTACTGTCTTGGTGAGGTCTTATATAATCTACGTTTGTTTATGAGAAAGTGACATATGTAAGGTGAAGTTGTTTGCATTTGAAACTTGCACAGTGGAGATAATGTTGTCTAAAAAATCTCAGCCTGAATTAGTACACCCCTCAATCATACAATAACATAATGCTTGTTTTGCTCTTGATGACATAATATGCTATGAGGCAGTAATGTGTGAGTAGTGAACTTAATTATTGGGAAATTAGAAGTCTTTGACTATAGGAATGAAGTCAACTTAATTTAAAACTGTTACATTAAGTAAAAAGAAATATATAGTGAAAATGTTTCTTTTCATTTATTTGCAAGAAAATTAAAAAATAAATGATGATGCAGCAAATTTGTGTTATTCCATATTAAACAGCAAGCAAATATTGTACGCTTTGGCCTTTGACCTTTGTGAACTGCATCTGTTCCATCCCTTTTCAAACTGTAAAATCTATTGGTGACATCTCAGGAATAATTCTGACAGGTTTCTTGTTCCTCAGTCTTTCAGCATAATATTGGTTGCTTTGTTGACAAATATAATGTGCATTCTCAAAATAGCTCACTTTTCATCATAAGGGGTGTGGTGTTTATAAATGATCACTACCTTAAGGTATAATCTAGGATCATGGATAAAAGTTAGTTATGTAATATGCTGTTTATCAATGACCCTTACATTATAAAATCATGGCTGAAAGATAAGCACATATTATATATATATATATATATATATATATATATATATATATATATATATATATATATATATATATATATATACAATGATTGTTTTTCTTGAAAGTCTTTGAGACCCTGTTTTGAACAAGTTTAGTTGGTGCAAATGTCCCCAATGACAATTAACAAAACTTATTAACTTTCACTGCTAACCATGGACACACCCTTTGAATCAGTGTAGTAAATTCAGCTGTCCCAATAGTCATTTAATACACTTAAAGTGTCACTGCACTAATTGAACCAGTCAGCATGTCCCACATACCAATGAACTACACTTAAGTTATCACTGTACTAATTGAACCAATCAGCATCTCCCAAATACCAATGAACTCCACTGAAATTATCACTGTGTCAGTCAGATTGTCCCAAATGCCAATTAACTACACTTAATGTATCACTGTACTAATTGATCTAATTAGCTTGTCCCAGTCATCAATTAATTACACTTAAAGTGTCATTGCACTAACTGAGTAAATCAGTTTGTCCCAAATGCCATTGAAGGTCACCTGTATTAACACTGAACTGAACCAATATAGCTTGATTTGTATCAAATTGAAGTCATTAATGATTAAATCTCTATGAACCAATATAGCTTGATTTGCATCAAATTGCAGTCATTAATGATTAAATCTCTATGAACCAATGTAGCTTGATTTGCATCAAATTGCAGTCATTAATGATTAAATCTCTATGAACCAGTATAGCTTGATTTGCATCAAATTGCAGTCATTAATGATTAAATCTCTATCAAATTGCAGTCATTAATGATTAAATCTCTATGAACCAATGTAGCTTGATTTGCATCAAATTGCAGTCATTAATGATTAAATCTCTATGAACCAATATAGCTTGATTTGCATCAAATTGCAGTCATTAATGATTAAATCTCTATGAACCAATATAGCTTGATTTGCATCAAATTGCAGTCATTAATGATTAAATCTCTATGAACCAATACAGCTTGATTTGCATCTAATTGCAGTCATTAATGATTAAATCTCTATGAACCAATATAGCTTGATTTGCATCAAATTGCAGTCATTATAGTTTTTTTTTAACTTTGCAGCACATTATTTTGTTTTATAACTTTGCACAACATTGTAGTTCCTTAACTTTGCAGCACAATGTTTAGCTTTTTTAACTTCATACAACATTGTAGTTTCTTAACTTTGCAGCACATTGTTTTGTTTTTTAACTTTGCACAACATTGTAGTTTTGTACACATTGGGGCACATTGCTTTGTTTTTTACCTTTGCACAACATTGTAGAGCTTTTTAACTTTGCACAACATCTTAGTTTTTTAACTTTGCACAACATTGTAATTTTTTAACCTTTTAGCACATTCTTTTGTTCTTTAAGTTTGCAGAACATTGTAGTTTTTTAACTTTGTAGTGCATTGTTGTTTTTTAAATTTGCACAACATTGTAGTGTTATTTTAACTTTGCAGAACATTGTATTTTTTCAACTTTGTAGCACCTTATTTTGTTTTTAATCTTTGCAGAGCATTGTAGTTTTTTTAACTTTGTAACGCATTGTAGTTTTTTAACTTTGCAGCACAATGTTTTGTTTTTTAACTTTGCACAACATTGCAGTTTTTTCACTTTGCAGCACATTAACATTGTAGTTTTTTAACTTTGCAGTACAAAGTTTTGTCTTTTAACTTTGCACAATATTGTAGTTTTCTAACTTTGCAGAACATTGTTTTGTGTTTTAATTTTGCACAACATTGTAGTTTTTAACTTTGCAGCACATTGTTGTTTTTTTAACTTTGCACAACACTGTAGTTTATTTTTTTCTTTGCAGAACATTGTATTTTTTAAACTTTGTAGCACATTGTTTTATTTAACTTTGCACAATATTGTAGTCTATTAACTTTGTTGCACATTGTTTTCTTTTTTAACCATGCCCAATATTGTAGGTTTTTTTTATCTTTGCAGCACATTGTTTTTTAAACACTACACACCATTGTAGTTTTTTAACTTTGCAGCACATTGTTGTTTTTTAACTTTGTAGCACATTCTTTTGGTTTTTGAGTTTGCAGAACATTGCAGTTTTTTAACTTTGTAGCACATTGTTTTGTTTTGTTAACTTTGCACAACGTTGTAGTGTTTTTGTAACTTCGCAGATCATTGTATTTTTTTAACTATGTAGCACATTGTTTTTCTAATAACTTTGTAGCACATTGTTGTTTTTTAAGTTTGCAGCACATTGTTTTGTTTTTAAACTTTGCACAACATTGATGTTTTTCTTAACTCTGTAGCACATTCTTTTTGCTCCTTAAGCAGAACATTTTAGTTTTTTAACTTAGTAGCACATTTATGTTTTTAAATTTGCACAAGATTGTAGTGTCTTTTTAACTTTGTATCACAATGTTTTTTTTTTAATTTTATAGCACGTTTTGTTTTTTAACTTTGCACAACATTATACTTTGTTAACTTTGTAGCACATAGTTGTTTTTTTTTAACTTAGCACAATATTGATTTTTTTTACTTTGTAGCACATTGTATTGTGTTTTAACGTTCCACATTGCTTTTGTTTACTTTTTAGCACATTGTTGTTATTTTAAATTTGCACAACATAGTATTTTTTTAACTTTGCAGCGCATTGTTTTGTTTTTGAACTTTGCACAACATTGTAATTATTTTAAACTTTGCAGCACATTTTGTTTTTCAACTTTGCACAACATTGTAGTTTTTTAAATTTACAGCACATTGTTTTTTGTGAAACTTTGCACAACATTGTTTTTTTTTTAAGTTTGCAGCACATTGTTTTATTTTTAAACTTTGCACAACATTGCAGTTTTTTAAACTTTGTCGCACATTGTTTTTTTTTAAATTTGCATAACATTGTAGTGTCTTTTTAACTTTGCAGAACATTGTATTTTTTTAAAACTTTGTAGCACATTGTTTTGTTTTCTATCTTTGCAGAGCATTGTAGTTTTTGTAAACTTTGCAGCACATTATGTTGTGTTCTAACTGCACAACATTGTAGTTTCTTAACTTTGCTGCACAATGTTTTGTTTTTAACTTTGCACAACATTGTAGTTTTTTCCACTTTGCAGAATATTGTTTTGTTTGTTAACTTTGCACAACATTGTAGTGTTTTTAACTTTGCACAACATTGTAGTTTTCTAAACTTTGTGTCACATTGTTTGTTGTTTTTCTAACTTTGTAGCACATTGTTGTTTGTTAAATTTGCACAACATTGTAGTGTTTTTGTAACTTCGCAGATTATTGTATTTTATAAATATCTAGTACATTGGTGTATTTCTTTAACTTTGTAGCACATTGTTTTGTTTTTAACTTTGCACAACATTGCAGTTTTTTCACTTTGCAGCACATTAGCATTGTAGTTTTTTAACTTTGCATCACATTGTATTTTTTCAACTTTGTAGCACATTGTTTTATTTTTTAAACTTTGTAGCACATTGGTGTTATTTTATATTTGCACAACATTGTAGTTTTTTAAATTTAAAGCACATTTTTTTTTTAACTTTGCAAAACATTGTTGTTTTTTAAGTTTGCAGCACATTGTTTTCTTTTTCAACTTTGCACAACATTGTAGTTTTTTAAATTTACAGCACATTGTTTTTTTGTGAAACTTTGCACAACGTTGTTTATTTTTTAAGTTTGCAGCACATTGTTTTATTTTTAAACTTTGCACATCATTGTAGTTTTTTAACTTTGCAGAACATGGTATTTTTTAAAGTTTGCAGCACATTGTCTTGTTTTTTTAGCTTTGTAGCACATTGTTTTTTTAAACTTTGCACAACATTGTAGTTGTTTAACTTTGCAGCACATTGTTTTTTTTTATTTTTAACTTTGCACAACATTGCTGTTTTTTTAAACTTTGCAAAACATTTTCTTTTTTAACTTTGCACAACATTGTAGGTTTATTACCTTGCAGCACATTCTTCTGTTTCTTAACGTTTCACAACGTTGTACTCTTCTTAACTTTGCATCACATTTTTTAAAACGTTTTACAACACTGTTGATTTTTAACTTTGCAGCACATTGTTTTGTTTTTCAACTTTGCACAACATTGTAGTTTTTTAACTTTGTTGCACATTCTTTTGCTTTTTAAGTTTGCAGAACATCGTATTTTTTATAACTTTGTTACACATTGTTTTTGAACTTTGCACAACATTGTAGTCTTTTTAAACTTTGTAGCACATTGTTTTGTTTTTCAACTTTGCACAACATTGTAGTTTTTTAAATTTACAGCACATTGTTTTTTGTGAAACTTTGCACAACATTGTTTTTTTTAAGTTTGCAGCACATTGTTTTATTTTTAAACTTTGCTGAACATTGCAGTTTTTTTAACTTTGTAGCACATTGTTGTTTTTTAAATTTGCATAACATTGTAGTGTCTTTTTAACTTTGCAGAACATTGTATTTTTTTAAAACTTTGTAGCACATTGTTTTTTTGTTTTCTATCTTTGCAGAGCATTGTAGTTTTTGTAAACTTTGCAGCACATTATGTTGTGTTCTAACTGCACAACATTGTAGTTTCTTAACTTTGCTGCACAATGTTTTGTTTTTAACTTTGCACAACATTGTAGTTTTTTTTCCACTTTGCAGAACATTGTTTTGTTTGTTAACTTTGCACAACATTGTAGTGTTTTTAACTTTGCACAACATTGTAGTTTTCTAAGCTTTGTAGCACATTGTGTTTTGTTTTTTTAACTTTGTAGCACATTGCTGTTTGTTAAATTTGCACAACATTGTAGTGTTTTTGTAACTTCGCAGATTATTGTATTTTTTAAATATCTAGTACATTGTTGTATTTTTTTAACTTTGTAGCGCATTGTTTTGTGTTTTAACTTTGCACAACATTGTAGTTTTTTAAATTTACAGCACATTGTTTTTTGTGAAACTTGGCACCACATTGTTTTTTTTTTTAGTTTGCAGCACATTGTTTTATTTTTAAACTTTGCACAACATTGTAGTTTTTTTAAACTTTGCAGCATTGTTTTGTTTTTCAACTTTGCACAACATTGTAGTTTTTTAACTTTGTGGCACATTCTTTTGTTTTTAAGTTTGCTGAACATTGCAGTTTTTTTAACTTTTTAGCACATTGTTGGTTTTTTTAATTTTTGCATAACATTGTAGCGTCTTTTTAACTTTGCAGAAAATTGTATTTTTAAAAACTTTGTTGCACATTGTTTTGCTTTCTATATTTGCAGAGCATTGCATTTTTTTAAAACTTTGCAGCACATTATTTTGTGTTCTAACAGCACAACATTGTAGTTTCTTAACTTTGCTGCACAATGTTTTGTTTTTAACTTTGCACAACATTGTAGTTTTTTTCCACTTTGTAGCACATTGTTTTGTTTGGTAACTTTGCACAACATTGTAGTGTTTTTTAACTTTGCACAATATTGTAGTGTTCTAAACCTTGTAGCACATTGTTGTTTTTTTAAAACTTTGTAGCACATTGTTGTTTGTCAACTTTAGACAACATTGTAGTGTTTTTGTAACTCGCAGATCATTGTATTTTTTATGTTGCACATTGTTTTTTTATAACGTTGCTGCACATTGCTGTATTTTTCTAACTTTGTAGCACATTGGTTTGTTTTTTAACTTTGCACAACATTGAGTTTTTTTTAACTTTGCAGCACATTGTAGTTTTTTAACTTTGTAGCACATTGTTTGTTTTTTTAAATTTGCACAAGATTGAAATGTTTTTTAACTTTGCAGAACATTGTATTTTTTTAAAACTTTGTAGCAGATTGTTTTGGTTTTTGTCTTTGCAGAGCATTGTAGATGTTTGTAAACTTTGCAGCACATTATTTAATTTTTTTAACTTTGCACAACATTGTAGTGTCTTACATTTCAAGCACAATGTTTTGTTTTTAACTTTGCACAGCATTATAGTTATTTTAAAACTTTGCAGCACATTGTTTTGTTTTTTAACGTTGCACTACATTGTAGTTCTTTTTCACTTTGCAGCACATTGTTTTGTGTGGTAACTTTGCACAACATTATAGTGTTTTTTTAACTTTGCACAGCATTGTAGTTTTCTAAACTTTGTAGCACATTTTTGTTTTTTATAACTTTGTAGCACATTGTTGTTTGTCAACTTTGGACAAGATTGTAGTGTTTTTGTAACTTCGCAGATCATTGTATTTTTTTAACTATGTAGCACTTTTTTTTAAAGACTTTGTAGCACACTGTTGTATATTTTTAACTTTGTAGGACATTGTTTTGTTTTTAAATTTTGCACAACATTGTAATTTCTTAACTTTGTAGCACGTTGTGTTTTTTTTAAACTTTGCACAATATTGTATATTTTTAACTTTGCAGCACATTGTTTATTTTTTTTCAAGTTGCACAACATTGTAGTGTCTTTTTAACTTTGTAGTTCATTGTTTTGTTTTTTTAATTTTATAGCACAATGTTTTGTTTTTTAACTTTGCACAACATTATACTTTTTTAACTTTGTAGCACATTGTCTTTTTTTTTTTAACTTTGCACAATATTTTAGTTTGTTTACTTTGTAGCACATTGTTTTGTGTTTTAACTTTGTACATCATTGTAGTTTTTTAACTTTGCAGAACATGGTATTTTTTCAACTTTGTAGCACATTGTTTTGTTTTTAACTTTGTAGCACATTGGTGTTATTTTAAATTTCCACAACATATTAGTTTATTTTAACTCTGCATCACATTGTTTTTTTATAAACTTTGCACAACATTGTAGTTTTTTAAATTTGCAGCATATTGTTTTTTGTGAAACTTTGCACAACGTTGTTGTTTTTTAAGTCTGCAGCACGTTTTGTTTTTAAACTTTGCACAATATTGTAGTTTTTAAACTTTGCATGACATTATTTTGTTTTTTAACTTTGCACAACATTGTAGTCTTTTAAATTTTCACCATAGTTTTTTTTTGGTGAAACTTTGCACAACTTTGTTGTTTTTTAAGTTGCAGCACATTGTTTAAAACTATGCACAACATTGTAGCTTGTTAACTTTGCAGCACATTCGTTTGTTTCTTAAGTTTGCAGAACATTGTAGTTGTTTTACTTTGTAGCACATTGTATTTTTTAAGCTTTGTAGCACATATTTTTGTTTTTGTCTTTGCAGAGCATTGTATTTTTTTTTCCTTGCATCACATTGTTTTATTTTTTAAATTTGCACGTTGTACTTTCTTAACGTTGCAGCACAATATTTTATTTTTTAACTTTGCACAACATAGTAGTTTTTTCACTATGCAGCACATTGTTTTGTTTTTTAACTTTGCACAACATTGTAGCATTTTTTCACTTTGCGCAACATTGTAGTTTTCTAAACATCGTAGAACATTGTTTTTCTTTTAACTTTGTGGCACATTGTTGTTTGTTAACTTTGAACAACACTGTAGCGTTTTTGTAACTTCGCAGAACATTGTATTTTTTAACTATGTAGCACATTGTTTTTTCTTTTTTTTGGTAGCATAATGTTGTATTTTTTTAACTTTATAGCACATTGTTTTTTTTAACTTTGCACAAAATTGTACTTTGTTAACTTTGTAGCACATTTTTGTTTTATTAACTTTGCACAATATTAAATTTTTTTTACTTTGTAGCACATTATTTTTTGTTTTAACTTTGCACAACATTGTAGTTTTGTAAATTTGCAGCACATGGGTTTTTTTTAAACTTTGAACAACATTGTTGTTTTTTACGTTTACAGCACATTGTTTTGTTTCTAAATTTTCCACAATATTGTTGTTTTTTTTTATAACTTTGTAGCACATTCTTTTGTGCTTTAAGTTTGCAGAACATTGTAGTTTTTTAACTTTGTAGTGCATTGTTGTTTTTCACATTTGCACAACATTGTAGTGTTCTTTTAACTTTGCAGAACATTGTATTTTTACAACTTTTTAGCACATTGTTTTGTTTTTTTATCTTTGTAGCACATTGTATTTTTTAAACTTTGTAGCACATTGTCTTGTTTTTTTAGCTTTGTAGCACATTTTTTTTAAAACTTTGCACAACATTGTATTTTTTTAAATCTTTGCAGAACATTGTTTTTATAAACTTTGCACAACATTGTAGTTGTTTAACTTTGCAGCACATTGTTTTATGATTTTTAACTTTGCACAAAATTGCTGTTTTTTTAAACTTTGCAGGACATTTTCTTTTTTAACTTTGCACAACATTGTAGGTTTATTACCTTGCAGCACATTCTTCTGTTTCCTAACGTTTCACAACGTTGTAGTCTTTTTAACTTTGCATCACATTTTTTAAAACGTTTTACAACATTGTTGATTTTTAACTTTGCAGCACATTTTGTTTTTCAACTTTGCACAACATTGTAGTTTTTTAACTTTGTTGCACATTCTTTTGCTTTTTAAGTTTGCAGAACATCGTATTTTTTATAACTTTGTTAAACATTGTTTTTTAAATTTGCACAACATTGTTGTGTAATTTTAACTTTACAGAACATTGTATTTTTTAAACTTTATAGCACATTGTTTTGTTTTTTATCTTTGCAGAGCAGTGTAGTTTTCTAACTTTGCAGCACATTGTTTTGTTTTCTAACTTTGCACAACATTATAGTTTCTTAACTTTGCAGCACAATGTTTTGTTTTTTAACTTCGCACAACATTGTAGTTTTTTTAACTTTGCACAAGATTGTAGTTGTTTAACTTTCCAGCATATTATTTTGTTTTTAACTTTGCACAACATTGTATTTTTTTACTTTGCAGTACATTGTTGTTTTTTTAACTTTGCACAACATTGTATTTTTTAAACTTCGTAGCACATGGTTTTGCTTTTTAACTTTGTAGCACATTGTTGTTTTTTTAACTCTGCTCAAAATTTTAGTGTTTTTGTAACTTCGAAAAACATCGTATTTTTAAGTATGTAGCACATTCTTTTGTTTTTTTTTAACTTTGTAGCACATTGTTGTTTTCTAACTTTGCACAACATTGTATTGTTTTTTAACTTTGCAGAACACTCTAATTTTTTAACTTCGCAGCAGATTCTAGACTGTCACCATAGTAAAATCCCCATTTAACTCTTTTCCATCTTTGCTTTGGTTCATCCTAGAAACATGCTGGCACTGAAGGCAAAATGATTTCTTGCTGTAAATATGGTTTTAGTCCATGGTCTGTCAATTTGGTCCTAGGAACTTTTTGACATGGAGGCAGTAAATATGGTAAATATCTTAGGTTTTTCTAATTTTTCATATGAAGTCTTTGGTATGGAAGGCAGTACATCTGGCAAATATCTTAGGTCTTTCTAAGTGTTCCAATGAACTCTTTGACATGGAAGGCAGTAAATTTGGTAAATGTCTTAGGTCTTTCTAATTGTTCCTGTGAACTCTTTGGTATGGAAGGCAGTAAATCTGATAAAAGTCTTAGGTCTTTCTAATTGTTCCAATGAACTCTTTGGCATGGACGGCAGTAAACCTGATAAATATCTGTCTTTCTAATTGTTCCAATGAACTCTTTGACTTGGAAGGCAGTAAATCTGGTAAATGAATTAGGTGTTTCTAATTGTTCATATGCATTCTTTGAAATGGAAGACAGACCTACATCTTGCATTGAATCTGATAAATATCTTATGTCATTCTAATTGGTTCTGTTTCCCTTAAAAACTATTAAATCAATGTTAGACTATGGAGTCTTCGTTCCTTGTAATATGTAATACTTTTATTCAATGTCTATGAAAGTTCTGTCCTTACTTTCTGATTCATGCAAATTCACAACTGATAATATAGTCACAATGGATGTTTGGCTCATATACATTCACCACTGATAATATGGTCACAATAGATGTTTGGCTCATGGACATTCATCACTGATAATATGGTCACAATGGATGTTTGGCTCATGTACATTCATCACTGATAATATGGTCACAATGAATGTTTGACTCATGGACATTCACCACTGATAATATGGTCACAATGAATGTTTGGCTCATGGACATTCACCACTGATAATATGGTCACAATGGATGTTTGGGTCATGTACATTCACCACTGATAATATGGTCACAATGGATGTTTGGGTCATGTACATTCACCACTGATAATATGGTCACAATGGATGTTTGGCTCATGGACATTCACCACTGATAATATGGTCACAATGAATGTTTGACTCATGGACATTCACCACTGATAATATGGTCACAATGGATGTTTGGCTCATGGACATTCACCACTGATAATATGGTCACAATGGATGTTTGGCTCAAGGACTTTCACCACTGATAATATGGTCACAATGGATGTTTGGCTCAAGGACTTTCACCACTGATAATATGGTCACAATGGATGTTTGGCTCAAGGACTTTCACCACTGATAATATGGTCACAATGAATGTTTGGCTCATGGACATTCGCCACTGATGATATGGTCACAATGAATGTTTGGCTCATGTACATTCATCACTGGTAATATGGTCACAATGAATGACTGGCTCAAGGACATTCACCACTGATAATAATTCACCACTGATAATATGGTCACAATGAATATTTGGCTCATGGACATTCACCACTGTTTTATGGTCACAATGAATGTTCGGTTCATGTACATTCACCACTGATAATATGGTCACAATGGATGTTTGGCTCAAGGACTTTCACCACTGATAATATGGTCACAATGGATGTTTGGCTCGTGGACATTCACCACTGATAATATGGTCACAATGAATGTTTGGCTCATGGACATTCACCACTGATAATATGGTCACAATGGATGTTTGGCTCAAGGACTTTCACCACTGATAATATGGTCACAATGGATGTTTGGCTCAAGGACTTTCACCACTGATAATATGGTCACAATGAATGTTTGGCTCATGGACATTCGCCACTGATGATATGGTCACAATGAATGTTTGGCTCATGTACATTCATCACTGGTAATATGGTCACAATGAATGACTGGCTCAAGGACATTCACCACTGATAATAATTCACCACTGATAATATGGTCACAATGAATATTTGGCTCATGTACATTCACCACTGTTTTATGGTCACAATGAATGTTCGGTTCATGTACATTCACCACTGATAATATGGTCACAATGGATGTTTGGCTCAAGGACTTTCACCACTGATAATATGGTCACAATGGATGTTTGGCTCAAGGACTTTCACCACTGATAATATGGTCACAATGGATGTTTGGCTCATGTACATTCAACACTGATAATATGGTCACAATGAATGACTGGCTCAAGGACATTCACCACTGATAATATGGTCACAATGGATGACTGGCTCATGTATATTCACCACTGATAATATGGTCACAATGGATGTTTGGCTCATGGACATTCACCACTGATAATATGGTCACAATGAATGACTGGCTCAAGGACATTCACCACTGATAATATGGTCACAATGAATGTTTGGCTCATGTGCATTCATCCCTGGTAATATGGTCACAATGAATGACTGGCTCAAGGACATTCATTACTGATAATATGGTCACAATGTATGTTTGGCTCATGACATTAATCACTGGTAATATGGTCACAATGGATGTTTGGCTAATGCACATTCACCACTGATAATATGATCACAATGAATGTTCGGTTCATGTACATTCACCACTGATAGTATGGTCACAATAGATGTTTGGCTCATGGACGTTCATCACTGACAGTATGGTCAAAATGGACGTTTGACTCATGGATATTTAACGCTGATAATATGGTCACAATAGGTGTTTGGCTTATGCACAGTCACCACTGACAGTATGGTCACAATAGATGTTTGGCTCATGGACATTTAACACTGATAGTATGGTCACAATGGATGTTTGGCTTATGCACATTCACCACTGATAGTATGGTCACAATGGATGTTTGAAGTAGACTGACCTTAAAGTAACCATTCTAGTTTGCAAAGCTTGTTTCGTGTTGACTCAGAAAGCACTAACTTAATGCTTCTGTCTAGATTACAGAATGGAACAGAGTAGATGATACATATGACATAACCTAGATTACAGAGTGGAACAGAGGAGATGACAAGTATGACATAATCTAGAGTACAGCATGGAACAGAGTAGATGACACGTATGACATAATCTAGAGTACAGCATGGAACAGAGTAGATGACACGTATGGCATAACCTAGATTACAGCATGGAAAAGAGTAACTGAAAAGGCGATTACTATATATAACTTCGATTTGAGCATGAAACAAGCTGCAAGTATGACATAACCTATATTCCAGTGCTATGTATATTTAATTTGCATAATTTGTTCGTTTTTAAAATTCTAAATGTACCTCAAATAAAACTAGAATTTGAATAATATCTTTTATTTTGAGCACACCCCTTGATCAAACTTTGTGAATTCTAGAGCACATCACTTGACTAAACTTTGTGTATTCAGGAGCATATCCCTTGACCAGAATTGGTGTATTCTAGAGCACATTCTTTGACCAGATTTTGTGTATTCTAGAGCACATCCCTTGACCAAAATTGGTGTATTCTAGAGCACATTGCTTGACCAGACGTTGTGGATTCTATATCACATCCCTTGATCATAATTGGTGAATTCTAGAGCACATCCCGTGACCAGACTTTGTGGATTCTAGAGCACATCCCTTGACCAGACTTTGTGGATTCTAGAGCACATCCCTTGACCAGACTTTGTGGATTCTAGAGTACATCCCTTGACCAGACTTTGTGGATTCTAGAGCTCATCACTTGACCAGACTTTGAGGATGACTTGTTCTAAGGGTAATAAAGCACTTTTTTAATATATGGCATAGAGGTCAAAGGTCATCCTTATGATAGGACGAACAAAATTGCTTCTGTGCAGAAACGATAAGTCAAGACTACATCCCTTGACCAGAATTGGTGTATTCTAGAGCATGTCCCTTGACCAGACTTTGTGGATTCTAGAGCACATCACTTGACCAGACTTTGAGGATGACTTGTTCTAAGGATATTAAAGTACTTTTTGTATTATGTGGCCTTGAGGTCAAAGGTCATCCTTATGATAGGACGAACAAAATTGCTTCTGTGCAGAAACGTTAAGTCAAGACTACATCCCTTGACAAAAGGTCTAGGTCATTGATACTCATTGCCCAGTAATCTCCCAAGTTAGCCATGCCCTATTAGTTTCCAGACTGAGGTCAGTTAAGTATAGGACAGACATATATTAACCTCCCAAGGTAGCCATGACCTATCAGTTTCCATGCAGAGGTCACTTAAACATGAGACAGACATATATTAACCTTCCAAGTTTGCCATGCCCTATCAGTTTCCGTGTTGGGGACAATTAAACATGGGACAGACATAGTAATCTCCCAAGTTAGCCATGCCCTATCAGTTTCCATGCTCAGGTAAATTAAACATGGGACAGACATATATTAACCTTCCAAGTTAGCCATGCCCAGTTAGCCATGCCTTATCAGTTTCCCTGCCAAGGACAATTAAACATGGGACAGACACATATTAACCTCCCAAGGTTGCCATTCCCTATCAGTTTCCATTGTGAGGTAAATTCTACGTGGGACAGACATAGTAATCTCCCAAGTTAACCATGTCCTATCAGTTTCGATGCTGAAGTCAGTTACACATGGGACAAATATAATAATCTCCCAAGTTAGCCATACCCTATCAGTTTCCACGCTGAGATCAGTTATACATTGGACAGACATATAGTGTGTAATTCATGGTATTCTTGTATAATTTGATATGACTGGGGGTGGGTGAGGCTTCTGTTCTCCTTCTTTCTGTCTTTACGAAGGGGAAAGTTTGGTCAAAAATTTATTCTTTTTTTGTTTTTTGTTGTTGTTTACTACTGCTACTACTACTACTACAACTATACTGCTACTACTTCTGCAACTGCCACATCTGCTACCGCTGCTGCTACTACTACTACTACTACTACTGTTGCTAATACTACTGCTACTACTACTAATGTTACTACTACTACTATTGCTACCATTACTGGTGCTACTACAAATTCTACTACTACTGCTACTACTACCACTGCTGTTACTACTACTACTGCAACGATTAACCGCTCCGGTGGCCTAGTGGCTAGAGCGTCCGCCTCGGATGCGGGAGGTCGTGGGTTCGATCCCCGGCCGAGTCATACCAAAGACTTACAAAAATGGTACGTACAGCTGCCTCGCTTGGCGCTCAGCATTAAGAGGTTAGTGTTAGGGCTGGTCGGCCCGGTGTCAGGATAATGTGACTGGGTGGGACATCATGCTACATGTCTGCAGCATGATGCCCCAGTGCTAGACATCACTATAAACTGCCACATTGCAGACATCGTTGCGATATGACTGAAAAATTGTTAAAGCTACGTTAAAAATCCAAATCACATCACACGACATCACTGCAACGATTACTGCTGCTGCTACTGCTAATACCATTTTATTCATGATGAAATGCGCATACCACTACTATATTATTCGCACACTCACCCGTTTATTTATAAGTAGACAAATCTACCTACATACCTGGGTATTTTATTATTGTTATTGTTATTATTATTATTATTATTATTGTTTTTGTTGTTGTGGTACATCCCGATGGATAGAATAACACAAGCAATTCGATTTAGAAGGCACTGAGGTCCAATTGTAAGTTCAAAAGTATTTACTCTATGTCCTAAGCGCGGACAACGTTATATCATTATAATGTTGATGGCGTTATCTATAGATATAGATTCATTCGGATAGGCGGGGGTGGGGGCTACTTTTTCTTGTGAAGGGAACATGGCTTCCACTTCTGTGGCATCTAATATTTTTTAAAGTGTAGTCAAAACCCACCCAGCAAGAACAACTACCGTTATTATTCTAAGTGTGCCAATAATGGTCAAATCATTTTGTTTCGTTTGAAATTTGTGAAACCATAATGTTAAAAATCAAAATAAAAAATCACGAGACGAGGGCTACTTTTGTATATTTAGAGACTCATTAATGTTACCAGTCCTTTCATACTGAAGTGCAAGTAAATACAGCAATGTGGTTTGCTAGAAGTATGCAGGTAGAGAAACACCTTAGGTTTCGGTTTCTCGTCAGACTAGACAGAGAGAATTTTAAATCATAAATGGCATGAATGAAGAATTAATTACATCAAGGCGCAGCAAGACAAGTTTTCAATAAATATGTCAATATGGACTCTTGTCTATACAATTAGGAATAATGTAAATTGGTTTTAGATTGTAATGGACTCTTGTCCGAACAATTATGAATAAGGTAAATTGGTTTTAGATTGTAATGGACTCTTGACCGAACAATTAGAAATAATGCAAATTGGTTTTAGATTATAATTGACTCGTATCTGAACAATTAGGAATGATGTACAACATAGGCAACAACAATGCAGGAAAAAGGGACAAACACGGTGGACAAAGAGCAGAAATAAAAAAGACCAGGACATCAGAAGGAAAAGACAAGACACCGCAAGGACAGAGAATAAGGAAGACGCTAGAAAGGAGGGAGTTAAAAGAAAAACACCAGAAAAGAAGATTGATAATACAACAATTAAATAATACGAATTCATCTGGAAAGACGAGTCAACGAAGGGCCCAATATTTTACCTGCGGACTAAAAGAGAAAGAAATTGCCAACCCAAATAAAATAAAATCGACGTACAAACAAACAAAACAAAAAAAGCAACAACAACAAAAAAACAAGGAAAATACCCCTACCCCACCCACACACATTGGCACATAGGATAATATCTGTAGCAGTCATATTATAGAACTCATAGGATAAGACCAAGGAAAAGGACATACACATCTATTGCACACACAGTATAGCACTCATAGTAGAAGACCCAGAAAATGGACACGTGCATTTTTGGCACACACAGAATAAGACTCGTAGCGCAGAAGACCCAGTAAAAGGACGTATAGCACACACAGACACAGAGTAAAGCATACATATCAACACACAGAAAAAGTATAGCAGACACAGGCAAAACATAGCACTTCACCTCCCCCCATCAGAAAAATATAGCAAACGTAACACAATTATCAAATACAGCTGTCATTCTGACTCAAGAAATTCCTCTTTAAGGCGAAAACTCTGTGGCCATGAAAAACAATCCGGACTGTCATGTTGCTAGTGACGTCACCTAAAGGCGACGCGAAAACCAAATCAAGAAAAACACAAGAATCGTATGGCCACCATAAGCCAACCTCATTGGTATCTTTCTGGAAAATAATAAGTACACTAAGTACAAGAAACGAAACAAACAACCTTTTAGGAAAATTCGCAACTCGATTATTGTATCCGGGAATGTAACCATTGTATTTAGCAACGTTAGGGTAGTGAGCGCCCACATATATAAATAACTGGGCATAGAATCGACATAACCGTGTAACAGCTGAAAGGCAAACTTGAGGATTGATGGACGGAGGAAGGACAAGAACATGTATTTGTGGAGTGGAGGATACGAAATCCCTAGGGCTCATTTCTCTACCGGAGGCAGGACGGGTGTCGGCCATGTTGACGCCCTTTCTTCCCTGGGTTGCTTGGGCGGCATTGATAATAAGCGGATAATCAGAAAAATGAATCTGTGCGTAATCCCTACAAATTAAGGGGTTGCGCATGTCAACGATTTAAATTCAAAGCAGCAACAGCAGTGTGTGTGTGTGTGTGTGTGTGTGTGTGTGTGTGTGTGTGTGTGTTTACTGAATGAAACAATTACTCAGATAAAGATAGCACGCATGCTATTTATACATATGGGCTCCTGAATTCGGTAATTTCCGACATGACTATAACCAGTTCAGTATTACCAAATAGGCAGAGCAGGCGCAGGCCTATGGGCCCTGTGAAAACGGATCAAAATACTATTGTTAAAACGTATTAGGAGATAATTGGATTTCGACTACCTAAGGGCCTTAGAGCCTGAACAGGGTTTAAGCCGGCAATGACTATAACATTGACTAGGCATACAACTTCTGTATGCAGGTGTTTAAGCCGGCACTGACTATAACATTGACTAGGCATAAAACTTCTTTATGCAGGTGTTTAAGCCGGCATTGACTATAACATTGACTAGGCATACAACTTCTGTATGCAGGTGTTTAAGCCGGCACTGACTATAACATTGACTAGGCATAAAACTTCTTTATGCAGGTGTTTAAGCCGGCACTGACTATAACATTGACTAGGCATACAACTTCTGTATGCAGGTGTTTAAGCCGGCACTGACTATAACATTTACTAGGCAAAAAACTTCTTTATGCAGGTGTTTAAGCCGGCACTGACTATAACATTGACTAGGCATACAACTTTTTTATGCAGGTGTTCAGATGTGAACAATATTATCGCCATGTACATGTTATGAATGGGAACGACAGTCTTGTCTTAATCGATAAGTCTTCATTATACGTAACTTGATATCTCGTATCTCATCTCTCTTGTAATAAAAGCAACATATTGAAGCTTGTGACATGATCTAGTTTATGCCGACTGTATTGTAACATTAAATGTTCATTGTTCTGATAATAACATACATGAGGTAGTTTATGCCGACTGTATTGTCACATTGAACTGTTCATTGTTCTGATAATAACATACATTAGGTAGTTTATGCCGACTGTATTGTCACATTGACATGTTCATTGTTCTGATAATAACATACATGAGGTAGTTTATGCCGACTGTATTGTCACATTGACATGTTCATTGTTCTGATAATAACATACATGAGGTAGTTTATGCCGACTGTATTGTCACATTGAACTGTTCATTGTTCTGATAATAACATACATGAGGTAGTTTATGCCG
This sequence comes from Sinohyriopsis cumingii, assembly GCA_028554795.2. Lineage (NCBI taxonomy): Eukaryota > Metazoa > Mollusca > Bivalvia > Unionida > Unionidae > Sinohyriopsis > Sinohyriopsis cumingii. The sequence goes on from CM068824.1 coordinate 99,845,808, forward strand.
ACTGTATTGTCACATTGAAATGTTCATTGTTCTGATGCTAACATACATGAGGTAGTTTATGCCGACTGTATTGTCACATTGACATATTCATTGTTCTGATACTAAGATACATGATGTAGCTTATGCCGACTGTATTGTCACATTGACATGTTCATTGTTCTGATAATAACATACATGAGGTAGTTTATGCCGACTGTATTGTCACATTGACATATTCATTGTTCTGATACTAAGATACATGATGTAGTTTATGCCGACTGTATTGTCACATTGACATATTCATTATTTTGATACTAACATACATGAGGTAGTTCCCTTTGCATACTGTCAGTTTGACCACCTACCAGGAATGCTTTACATACTGTCAGTTTGACCACCTACCAGGAATGCTTTACATGCTGTCAGTTTGACCACCTACTAGGAATGCTTCATTCCAAGGTACAATTATGACTGTGTCAAAGATTAACGCTGCAAATGAAATTTGAATGCACTAATGATCGACATCTAATATCACGTCTTTTCTGTGCGTTCACTAAAGCACATATATGCTAATATAAAATAAAATTGGGAAACACGTGTTCTTCCTTATTTAAAGAAAATTTATATAGTATAAATTGGGCCTCATTGTTCCTGTCATATTTAGTACAAGAGTGCGAGAGCAACAATGAGGGATAAATATTGTACTCTTCTACAACAGGGTGATAATGGGGTTTTATTGTGCGTTTTGTTTTCTCTGTTGGGCAGTTACGAGAAGAAAGATATCGCCATATCAATTAGCTAAATCCTTCTAGAACACCAGACCTCATGTATCATTTAAAACACACATTCAGCCATTCAACAAGCATCTAGGGTAACAATGAGACAAGTATTTAGGGTAACAATGAGACAAGTATTTAGGTAACAACGAGACAAGTATTTAGGGTAAAAATGAGACAAGTATTTAGGGTAACAATGAGACAAGTATTTAGGGTAACAATGAGACAAGTATTTAGGGTAACAATGCGACAAGTATTTAGGGTAACAACGAGACAAGTAAAAGAAAGAATAAGGAGCTGAATTGTTGATTTTACATATTGGCAAATTTGCTTTCTTGAAACCTTTATACGACAACCCGATTTTCAGGCCGGGCATGGACGTCAAGTTAATTACTTCCACAGCTTTGATTTTGATTGCTCTGTGCAAATGGGCAATGGAATGCTTATCACACCCACCCACGCACACACACACGCACGCCAGTACGCGCACACGCAAGCAAGCGCTTGATTTAGAGACCATTAGCGTAGTCTTTCTCTTCTCTTTCGCTTTGTAGATTCATGCAGTTTTTTTTTTATATTCTTATCCACAAAAGATAAAACTTCCAAGGGCACATTAGATTTCGGTGTATAAATAAGTACCTATTTACCGGGTATTTGTCTTTAGTACATTTATGAAAACAATTTAATTCTTTCTTCTCTTAACATACACATCAAATGTCCGTTGAAATTGTCTAATAATTACGAAATTGGATGTGGACGATATTATTTACATAGTATAAACTAAAATAAATAACTGTTGAAACTTATTCAGAAATTACAATAAATAATCAATACACCTGCTTTTTGGTATAGCTGTCTAATCACGTGATTAGAATCTACACTCATTAACCGACTCAGAAGGAGAGAATAATAGGTTGTCTCGGCAAGCATGTGTATGAGACAAATTATACCCGCAAAAGTAATACAGGGTTTGTTGTGTCGAAAGATCATGCTTTCCCAGTTCAATTGTCATGTAAACATATATACAATTTACTTCTAGCAGAGTTTTTTTTGTTCTTTTAATATTTATATGAAATTAGAAGCTAAGCACATTTCAGCAAACCAACCGATTGTATAGGACTTTAAAAACCACTACATATGCACCTAACTTGTTTCATTCTCCACCGAAAGATTCAGCACTGATTTTTGTCACGTCTTGAATATGATAACAAGAGGACCAAGAGCGCCACGTGATAGGCGCTCCGTGTATGATAGTCGTCTAGATGGGCTTTTGTATGACATGGCTGATTCGGCGATTACTTGACTAAGGGGTTTCAATGACTGGTCGATGTATGCGATTTTGAATTTAAGTTAGTGAACAGAAAGCAGTAGTTTCATATTAATCTTGACTTTGACCTCTAGAACACATAATTTATGAATTTTTTTAAATTACCTTTTTGTACGGGGCCCCGAGTGGCCGAGTGTTCTAAAGCGCTCACCGTTACGGATCACTGCCATCTCACCTCTGTCTGCGTGGGTTCGAGTCGCGGATTCGGCCTATGTTGGATGAGAGAAAGCTTGCTAGAAGCTTCTCGTGGGTCGGTGGTTCTTTCTGGGGTTTTTCCGGGTTCTTCCTCCACCAATAATACTGGCCGCAATGTATAGCCTATGTTGTGCTGAAAAATGGCGTTAAACCTAACAACAACAACAACAACCTTTTTGGAAAGTTAGTTTTGTCAAGAAACTGATTTAAGCATCAAAGGTATTTCGCAAAGACAATTCGTATTTGAGTCACAGCGACCAGACCATTGACTCCTCGACACTAGAGTCAACAGTCTTCTTCCATGTATTGTATACGAACCCCAGAAGTAAAGTTATTATGCAAAAACAAACTATTTCTTTCCTTCAGTCGATGTGATCTTGACCTCTGACCTTTCACCACAAATTCGAGGACATTATATCTTATTCAACTTGCAAGTCATTTAAAACTTTGTTGAATCTGCGTGGTCAAGTACTGAATGTTTTGTACAGAAACCATTTTTCTACTGACACAGTGACCTTGCCTCTTCATTATTTCATCCCCAAATCGATAACTTTTTTTCACACCCATGTGCTAGGCATACATACAGTTTGTCTAGGTATGTGATACATAACTAATTTTATTGTACTGATGTAATTTTCTTTCTTCTAGCGATAGTAAATTTAACCTTTGGCCTACTGACCACGAGATCAAAAGTTATCGCTCTGTGCTATCTCTTCAGGCTATACACGAAGTTTAATCAGGGTATGTGTTGTAAAAGTAATATTATTGTATAGAAGTTGTTTTACTTCTCTTAGACCTAAGGGACCATGTTATTTATCTTTTTATCCAAAATTCGGTTCTTCCTTACCACGAGTGCAAGTTATCCACAAAGTCTAGTAACAGCAGATGACGGAAAACTAAAGCTATCGTGCAGAAACGGAAAAGTGAATGGACATGACAGATGGATGGTCATAGCAGTATACACTCAACCATAAAGTGAATTGACAGATGGACATGACAGACGGACATAGCATAGTTCTATACAACCCGCCATAAAGTGGATGGACAGATGAATATGACAGACGGACAGAGCATAGCAGTATACACTCCGCCATAATGTGGATGGACATGACAGACGGATAGAGCATAGCAGTATACACTCCGCCATAAAGTGAATGGACAGATGGTCATGACATACAGACAGAGCATAGCAGTATGCACACCGCCATAAAGTGGATGGACAGATGAATATGACAGTTGGACAGAGCATAGCACTATACATGCCGCCATAAAGTGGATGGACACGACAGACGGACAGTCATAGCAGTATACATTCCGCCATAAAGTGAATGGACAGATGGATATGACAGACGGATAGTCATAGAAGTATACACATCGCCATAAAGTTAATGCACAGATGAACATGACAGACGGGCATAGCACTATACAACCCGCCATAAAGTGGACCGACAGATGAATATGATAGACGGACAGAGCATTGCATTATACACTCCGCCATAAAGTGGATGGACAGATGGACATGACAGACTGACAGAGCATAGCATTATACACTCCGCCATAAAGGGGATGGACAGATGAATATGACAGACCGACAGAGCATGTCACTATACAACCCGCCATAAAGTGGATGGCCAGATGAATATGACAGACGAACAGAGCATAGCATTATACACTCCGCCATAAAGTGGATGGACAGATGGAAATGACAGACTGACAGAGCATAGCAGTATACACCCCGCCGTAAAGTGAATGGATAGATGGACACGACAGACGGACAGTCATAGCAGTATACTTTCCGCCATAAAGTGGATGGACAGATCGATATAACAGACGGACTGTCATAGCAGTATACACTTCGCCATAAAGTGAATGCACATATGGACATGACAGACGGACAAAGCATAGCACTGTACAACCCGTCATAAAGTGGATGGACAGATGAATATGACAGACGGACAGATAATGTCATTATACACTCCACCATAAAGTGAATGGACAGATGGACATGACAGGCGGACAGAGCATAGCAGTATACACTCAGCCATAAAGTTGATGGACAGATGAAAATAACAGACGGACAGAGCATAGCATTATACACTCCGCCATAAAATGAATGGACAGATCGACATGACAGACGGACAGAGTCATATCAAGATACAATTCGCCATAAGGTGGATGGACAGAGGAATATGACAGACTGACATAGTCATATCAGTATATACTCCGCCATAAAGTGAATGCACAGATGGACATGACAGACGGACAGAACATAGTAGTATACACTCCACCATAAAGTGCATTAAACATCACCTTGTACTTCCCCTCACTGTAGTTCTTCCAAAGCTCAAGTTGGTTCGTGACAAGATTTGCCATACAGATCATAAAACTCATTTGTTATGTATCCAACATTTGACATATTTTATCATTTATATCTGGCCTATTCTCTATTTTGTTGAGCTAAACACTATTTGAAACTCAAGAAAACTTCTTGAATGGTACAGTGCGATGCGGATTGTACTGTTATTTTTTTCTTTTGTTAGTTTCTCCTTACATTGGACACATGAGCGATTTAATTAAAATAGGATTAAAAAGATTCCCCTACAGAGAACATTTGAAAACTATGCTAATACTACGCTGGACTCATAAGAGGCAAAATTTCCACTACGATTGAAATGACACCCTGCATTACATAGAACACATTGTGGACTATGCCAGTACGACGTTGGACACATTAATGCCTCCCTCCCCTACAAAGAACACATTAGAAACTATGCCAGTATGACGACGGACACAAAACATGAGCCACTCCCCTACAAAGAACACACCGGGAACTATACCAGTGTGACGTTGGACACAAAAATGTACCCCCTCCCCTACTGAGAACTCATAAGAAACTATGCCAGTACGACGTTGGTCTCAAAGATAGAACACAGAGAACTTCGCCAGCACAACTTTGGTCTTTAAGCTCTATTTATTGACATTGTTTTCCATATAAAAAAATATTTTATGTGGCATGTGATTAAAGTAGAGTGAAACACACACACACACACACAAACACACACACACACACACACACACACTGTATATACTGTTTAATTCGGGCTAGTGTATACAAACAAATATAACCTCACTGTGTACTGTATTGTTCAGGCTAGTGTAGACATACAGACACACAGACAAAGCACACACTGTATGCTGTATTGTTTCAGGCTGACGTAGACATACAGACACACATACACAAATAGACACACAGTGTATAGTGTATTGTTCAGGTTGGTATAGATATGCAGCCACGCACACATACACACACTGTATACTGTATTGTTCAGGCTGGTGTAGACATACAATCATACAGACACAAATACACAGGCTGTATACTGTATTGTTCAGGCTAGTGTAGACATACACAAACACACTGTATACTGTATTGTTTAGGCTAGTGTAGACATATACACACACACACTGTATACTGTATTGTTCAGGGTAGTGTAGATATATATGTGATGCATGAGAATTATATATCTTTCAACATTGACCTTTAAATGTCCAAACTGTGTAGGCAAGATAACCTGAACATTCCAATTGATCTCAAAGATTTGTCTTTTGTCTGTGTTGGATTTAACAATATTTCTGGTACATTATTGGCTATGTTATGGCAAGGAAATGATACATAAGTGCCCATCTCAATGACATACAGAAGCAGCCAAACCGAGTTGAGCAGGATGGTTATTGAACCTGCAACTTCTGTATTACGAATCCGGCGCTCTTCCAAGTAAGATATCTCGGCTCCTTTGCATAGAAGATCACCTACATCAAAATTAAATAGCTTTAAAAGTGGGCAGAGGAATTTAATTATATATATATATATATATATATATATATATATATATATATATATATATATATATATATAACTCTTCCACTTGTATTGTATGGGAATGTAATTAAATATATAACTCTTAAACTTGTATTGGATAGGAATCTAATTAAATATATAACTCTTCCACTTGTATTGTATAGGAATCTACTTAAATATATAACTCTTCCACTTGTATTGTATAGGAATCTAATTAAATATATAACTCTTCCACTTGTATTGTATGGGAATCTAATTAAATATATAACTCTTCCACTTGTATAGGAATCTAATTAAATATATAACTCTTCCACTTGTATGGGAATCTAATTAAATATATAACTCTTCCACTTGTATTGCATAGGAATCTAATTAAATATATAACTCTTCCACTTGTATTGCATACGAATCTAATTAAATATAAAACTGTTCTACTTGTATTGTATGGGAATGTAATTAAATATATAACTCTTAAACTTGTATTGTATAGGAATCTAATTAAATATATAACTCTTCCACTTGTATTGTATGGGAATGTAATTAAATATATAACTCTTCCACTTGTATTGTATAGGAATGTAATTAAATATATAACTCTTCCACTTGTATTGTATAGGAATGTAATTAAATATATAACTCTTCCACTTGTATTGTATAGGAATCTAATTAAATATATAACTCTTCCACATGTATTGTATAGGAATCTAATTAAATATATAACTCTTCCACTTGTATTGGAATCTAATTAAATATATAACTCTTCCACTTGTATTGTATAAGAATCTAATTAAATATATAACTCTTCCACTAGTATGGGAATCTAATTAAACATATAACGCTTCCACTTGTATTGCATACGAATCTAATTAAATATAAAAATGTTCCACTTGTATTGCATAGGAATGTAATTAAATACAGAACTCTTCCACTTGTATTGTATAGGAATCTAATTAAATATATAACTCTTCCACTTGTATGGGAATCTAATTAAATATATAACTCTTCCATTTGTATTGCATAGGAATCTAATTAAATATATAACTCTTCCACTTGTATGGGAATCTAATTAAATATATAACTCTTCCACTTGTATTGCATACGAATCTAATTAAATATATAACTGTTCTACTTGTATTGTATGGGAATGTAATTAAATATATAACTCTTAAAGTTGTATTGTATAGGAATCTAATTAAATATATAACTCTTCCACTTGTATTGTATGGGAATCTAATTAAATATATAACTCTTCGACTTGTATTGTATGGGAATGTAATTAAATATATAACTCTTCCACTTGTATTGTATAGGAATCTAATTAAATATATAACTCTTCCACTTGTATTGTATAGGAATCTAATTAAATATATAACTCTTCCACTTGTATTGTATGGGAATGTACTTAAATATATGACTCTTCCACTTGTATTGTATGGCAATGTAATTAATTATATAACTCTTCCACTTGTATTGTATAGGAATGTAATTAAATATATAACTCTTCCACTTGTATTCTATGGGAATGTAATTAAATATATAACTCTTAAACTTGTATTGTATAGGAATCTAATTAAATATATAACTCTTCCACTTGTATAGGAATCTAATTAAATATATAACTCTTCCACTTGTATTGTACAGGAATGTAATTAAATATATAACTCTTCCACTTGTATTGTACAGGAATGTAATTAAATATATAACTCTTCCACTTGTATTGTACAGGAATGTAATTAAATATATAACTCTTCCACTTGTATTGTATGGGAATGTAATTAAATATATAACTCTTCCACTTGTATTGTATGGGAATGTAATTAAATATATAACTCTTCCACTTGTATTGTATAGGAATGGACTTAAATAGATAACTCTTCCACTTGTATTGTATGGGAATGTAATTAAATATATAACTCTTCCACTTGTATTGTATAGGAATGTAATTAAATATATAACTCTTAAACTTGTATTGTATAGGAATCTAATTAAATATATAACTCTTCCACTTGTATAGGAATCTAATTAAATATATAACTCTTCCACTTGTATTTTATGGGAATGTAACTAAATATATAACTCTTCCACTTGTATTGTACAGGAATCTAATTAAATATATAACTCTTCCACTTGTATTGTATGGGAATGTAATTAAATATATAACTCTTCCACTTGTATTGTATGGGAATGTAATTAAATATATAACTCTTCCACTTGTATTGTATAGGAATGTAATTAAATATATAACTCTTAAACTTGTATTGTATAGGAATGTAATTAGATATATAACTCTTCCACTTGTATTGTATAGGAATCTAATTAAATATATAACTCTTCCACTTGTATTGTATAGGAATGTAATTAAATATATAACTCTTCCACTTGTATTGTATATTAATGTAATTAAATATATAACTCTTCTACTTGTATTGTATAGGAATCTGATTAAATATATAACTCTTCCACTTGTATTGTATAGGAATCTAATTAAATATAGAACTCTTCCACTTGTATTGTATAGGAATCTAATTAAATATATAACTCTTCCACTTGTATGGGAATCTAATTAAATATATAACTGTTCCACTTGTATTGCATAGGAATGTAATTAAATATAGAACTCTTCCACTTGTATTGTATAGGAATGTAATTAAATATATAACTCTTCCACTTGTATTGTATAGGAATGTCATTAAATATATAACTCTTCCACTTGTATTGTATGGGAATCTAATTAAATATATAACTCTTCCACTTGCTCCACAAGATACATGAATATACTAATCTTTGTATTCCTGGAAAGTTCCCTAATTAAAAGCTAGATAATCATTTATTTTCAAAAGAATTATATATATATATATATATATATATATATATATATATATATATATATAGAGAGAGAGAGAGAGAGAGAGAGAGAGAGAGAGAGAGTGTGTGTGTGTGTGTGTGTGTGTGTGCTTATTCTTCAAGGCATGACCATGTCACATTCTTATATGATAACCATTCTTCATGACACAGTCATGTCACAATCTCATAAAGTAAATATTCTTCATTATACGATCATGACAGTCACATATGGTAATTATTTATGGTGACATAACCAGGTCACAGTCTCATATGGTAATCATTCTGCATTTCATAACCAGGTCACAATCTCGTATGGTAATCATTTTCATGTCATAACCATGTCACAATCTCTTATTGTAATCATTCTTCGTGGCATAACCAAAACATAATCTCAAGTCAGTTTTCATGAGGAAAGAAGTGTCCTGTTTTTTATGCATCGCGCCTACAACACAAATACGTAGGTTGAAAGCCAGTTTTAATGAATATAATGAAAAGGGAAAGTGAACACTGTGTACACAGCTTATAACATTAGCATCAGTCATGGAACACTTGCCAGACATTTGAAGAAATAAACCACTGTGTCAGCTAACAAGACATGACATCAATCATTGAACACTTATCTGTTATGCTAAGAAACTAAATCGTTGTGTCAGCGAACACATTATTAATTTTGTTATTGATTTACAATTAAGATCACTTAAAATGCAATGAAAGTACATATGTGAAACATAGATCGAATCATTCTCACTGAAACGTGTTCTTGTATTATATTGTATTATGTGAGACCTGCTGACTCAATGACAAACGCGTTCGTGTTACATTATTTTAGTCGAGACTTGATGACTCAACGACAAACGCGTTCGTGTTACATTATTTTAGCCGAGACTTGATGACTCATTGACAAGCACTTTCTTGTGTTATATTATTTCACGAGAGACTTGATGACTCATTGACAACCCCTTTCTTGTGTTATATTATTTCACGAGACTTGATGACTTATTGACAACCGCTTTCTTGTGTTATATTATTTCACGAGACTTGACGACTCATTGACAATCGCTTTCTTGTGTTATATTATTTCACGAGAGACTTGATGAATCATTGACAAACGCTTTCCTGTGCTATATTATTTCACGAGAGACTTGAATGAAACAACTTTGAGCATAACTGTTTAAAGTTTTTAACTAAAATCATATTTAAAGATTTGTTCATTAACATTTTTTAAAAATAAAATAGTAGAACAGCTCACTGAGGATGAGTATTATGTATTTATTGCAAATATTATTATTAAAAGAACAAATGTTTTTTTGAAAAATAAAGCCTATAACTACGACTAAAAGGTAAACACAGACAAGTGTGAGCGGCTGGCATGAACAGCAATGCGTCATCTCAAGATCTTAATTACGGATGACATGTACATCATCAGTAGGTCATCTCAAGGTCTTAATTACAGCTTGCATGTACATAAGTAGGCCATCTCAATGTCTTAATTACAGCTCACATGTACTTCAGCACGTCATCTCAATATCTTAATTACGGCTTACATGTGCATCAGTATGTCTTCTCAAGGTCTTAATTACAGCTTACCTGTGCATCAGCACGTAATCTCAAGGTCTTAATTGCAGCTTGTATGTGCATCAGCACGTCATCTCAAGGTCTTAATTACAGCTTATATGTACATCAGCACGTCATCCTAAGGTCTGACAACTTGTATGTACATCATCAGTACGTCATCTCAAGGTCTTAATTACAGCTTACAAGTGCATCAGCACGTCATCTCAAGGTCTTAATTACAACATGCATGTACATAAGTAGGTCATCTCAGTGTCTTAGTTACAGCTCACATGTACTTCAGCACGTCATCTCAAGGTCTTAATTACAGCTCACACGTACTTCAGCACGTCATCTCAAGATCTTAATTACGGCTTACATGTGCATCAGTATGTCTTCTCAAGGTCTTAATTACAGCTTACATGTGCATCAGCACGTCATCTCAAGGTCTTAATTACAGCTTGCATGTATATCAGCACGTCATCTCAAGGTCTTACAGCTTGTATGTACATCATCAGTATGTCATCTGAAGGAAATAATTATAGATTACATGTACATCAGCACGTCATCTAAAGGTCTTAATTACAGCTTGTATGTACATCAGACATCATCTCAAGGTCTTAATTACAGCTTATATGTAAATCAATACGTCATGTCAAGCTCTTAAGTACAGCTTACATGTGCATCAGTCACACGCTGTATTAATGTTCATTGTCATATACATCTCATATGTTGGGAACTTTGCAACCTGTGTGCAATAAAGGATTGTCTTGTCGGGTGAATACTAATTCTTGTTTTTCTTAGAGGTAAATGTCCTAAACATACAAAAACAATTTTAAAAAAAAGAAGGTTTACATAGGATTATACAGAGGAAAAAGGTAACGTTCATGTTAAACTTCATTCCGGTTGAAGGAAAAAAGGGCTATATTGTTTATGATAATCTTCGTTCCGTTGAAGAACAAAGGTGTCAATGTTTATGATAAACTTTATTCCGGTTGAAGGATAAGGGTGACAATGTTTATGATAAACTTCATTCCGTTGAAGGAAAAGGGTGACAATGTTTATGATAAACTTCATTCCGTTGAAGGAAAAGGGTGATAATGTTTCTGATAAACTTCATTCCGGTTGAAGGATAAGGGTGACACTGTTTATGATAAACTTGGTACCGCTGAAGAACAAAGGTGTCAATGTTTATGATAAACTTCATTCCGGTTGCATTAAATAGCACTGGGCAAGGTCCTACATGTGCCATCTTCGATGAAAAGTAACCCGCAGTAATAAATCACACTGTTGCATATACAATAATACGTCCGTTATCCGGACTCATGATAATGATACATGTACAATATAGCGTCGAATATCCGTAAGAACAGTGTGTTTACTGCCAGGTTAATAATAAAGTTTGTGTTGTCGCCATGACTACCGTAAGAATTGTCTGGCGGGAAAACTTTGAGTTAGAAAGGAGAACGTAATAGCATTTTGTCTTCATCTCCGTCTTTGTGACTAAGAAGGTTAACACCATTACGACACAAAACAGATGTTATATCGCGCGGGAGTGAGAAGGGAACAGGTTTTTGTACTAGGTAGGTGTCACACCATTACGAGACGAAACAGATAGCACATTACGAGGGTACGAGATTTCCTGGTTTCGAATTAGGTCTATAACGAAGAGGAGAGAATTATGGTTTATTAAACAGAACACCATTCTGTATCTAAAATTATAAATGACATTAACATGAAAATTTTCGCTTAATAAAGGACTACCAATTCATATTTTTGTAGAATTCCAATACTTCTAATGCCATGCAATCTACTGTAAATAGAGAAATAATCAACGAATCAAAACGTAGTCAAGATATACTTGAAATTTAATATGAATTCTCTAAACAGTCAAAAATCACTAAATCAAAACGTAGCCAAGATATACATGAGATGCATTATAAATTGTATTCAAGCATTTATTATTATTATGCTGACATTTCGTATGAGAAACGAATTTCAAATCTACAAAGAACAAAGTTGCAAATCTATAATTTACAATGATCAGGATAATTTCATACCCGTAACAAAGAGAAGACAACTCTCAGGATTGCAGTCACAATTATGTTTGGTCTGTCTACCAAGAACGGCTTATATAGAGTTACTTGTCTGGAATTTGTCGAACGTTACCTAAAATATACAGACAGGATGCAAAAGTGACCAGAGAGAACTCATGTTTCTCATTACGTTACGTATCCATGTTAACAATATCTGATTGACATAACGTTACAGGAACGAAAGTTGGCTGGCTGATAAACAAATGGTATAAGTCCGTGACTTACAAAATGAAAGAGAGAGGAACATACACGACTATTACTGGGTCTCTTCCTTATAATCCAGATGATAGGAGTCCATATACGTACTTTATCTGTACACTGTTTAATGTTTGAACGGGGAGGGATACGAGGGGTGTATCTTTATGTTGACAGATGATAGGATACGTTTAACTGTGCACTGTACATTGGAGATAATAGTCGATTTCATTCTTAACAATACCATTGTAGTTATAATTATTTAAGATGATATTCGATTGTTTGCTTCTGTTTTCTTTTGTTACTTTGTGCAATGGAGGTTACTGGCGTTGTGATCAGCAAAGTATTTTCATTTAAAGATGCATGTAAATTGTAATTTGTAATACTTTCAGAGGACACTTTAGTTTTCTGTACCAACTAATAATCCAGATAATAGGCGTTCAGATAGCAAACGCTCAGCTGTACTTCTTTTTGTATTTGTGATAGGATGGGTAAGCTGTGTCATTCAAAATAGCTGGATGAAAAAAAAATCCTCTGGTTATTTCACCCGTATTAATATTCACATCTACCTTTCTCAAGAGGTGAGTGAAAATCTGTGACACCTTACGCTTTAAACCACATCTTGCGTCAGTGCATTCTATTCTAGACTTTCAGGTACATTCTATTACATTCATTCAGGCTACATTCTATTCAGTCTACATTGTATCTCCAGTCATTCAGTTTATAATATATATATGTCATTCATTCAGGATACATTTTATCGCAATGATTTATGCTACAATCTGTCCCAGTCATTCAGTCATCATTCTATCCCAGTCATGTATTCATCATTCTATCCCAGGTCATTCAGTTAACATTCTATCGCAGTCATTATGTCAACATTTTATCCTTGTCGTTCAGTTAACATTCTATCTCAGTCATTCATTGAACATTTTATCCCAGTCATTCAGTCAACATTCTATCCCAGTCGTTCAATCAACATTTTATTCCAGTAATTCAGGCTAGATTATACCCCAGTCATTCAGGCTAGATTATATCCCAATCATTCATTTGTTTTGCACATTATAAATGGCATGTAAGTTTTCGAAATTTCTCATTGACCCCTTGGGCTCCAAGGCAAGATCATAAGTCAATACCGCATATAATGTTATATTTTTTATATTGATTATCATTTTCTTTATCTCAGCACAAAATTAGCTGTGTATTGCCAACAAAAGGCAAGATCCCAAAATGTAATAATGAATTGCAGAAACATCTAGAAAATTAAACCATTTCAATTTTTTTTTTAAATTAGTTCAAAGAAGAATACATAAAACATATAGACGTTAAAATTGTGCAATATTAATATAAATTAACAGATAAAAGGCAGAATCGGGCTGTGGGGTAAGCATATGACATCACCAAGAAATGTCATCATGCGCGCCTAATCCAAGTGCGTGAGATACTTTATGCTTGGAATTAATTTGAATCCTCAAATTGCCCCCTGGGGCACAGGCGTGAAAAGGAAAAGAAAAATAGAATATCACTAAACAATGTTCTTATACACGTTGTTAAATTGGGACCACGTCGGTGGCCTAGTGGTTAGAGCGTCCACCGTGGATGCGGTAGGTCGCGGGTTCGAAGTCATACCAAAGATTTATGAAAATGGTACTAGCAGTTGCCTCGCTAAGTACTCAGCATTAGGAGGTTAGTATTAGGACAGGTTGGCCTGGTGTCCGGATAATGTGATTGGGTGGGACATGATGCTGCCATGTCTGCAGCATGATGCCCTAGCGCTAGACATCGCTGTAAAACTGTTACACTGCAGACTTCGTAGCGATATGACTGAATTTTTTTAAAGATATGTTAAAATCCAACACACACACACACACACACACACACACACACAAATATATATATATATATATATATATATATATATATATATATATATATATATATATATATATATTACATTGAAGGTTTCTAGACTTTTTGTAGCTACAAACACATTTATTTTGCAGCTGGTGCGTCCTTTGAACTGTATAAGTGGCAACCAATGTGAATGTTGATTAACTATAACTTGACCGAGAATGTCAAGGCATTCACAGTCTGTCTCTCCCATTCAGAGCCCCTAAGCATGGTTATTAGTTCAAATGTACAGCATATTATTAGTACCATTATTAGCAGTATTAGTAGTTCCTGTTTGGGGGCCAAGTAGCTCATGGGTTAGCGTGCCGGACTCAAAACTGAAAGGACGGGTGTTCGAATCCTACCATTAGACAAGCCCAGCCTTGGTCAGGTACTGTGGTGTGTTCTTGCAGAGATTTACACCAAATTCTGAGGTAGCAGAAAAACAAATTGGCAAGTGTACATTTGCACTGTATACGAATATCAGAATGTATACGCCATTGTAAACTATACACATGCGTGTATTTTAAATACATTATTTTAAAATATTGACCAATACATTATATACGCATATTTTCTTTAACATTTTAGATAAGTTTGGATGATGTGTCTGGTAGTACATGTCCAAGTGACTATCTTATATAATTAATATTTCATTATGTCTACATGTATACCGTACAAAGTCTTTCTTCAAGGAAACATAAGGGCATGACAGACGCAGCCAAAACATGAAATTAATGGCCCTATTTAAACTTTAAACTATTTATATCAACGAGGTTTCATTCTCGCAAATTATACTTAGTTCCGAAATGACGTGCAATAGTCATTGGTGTTGGAGGAAGTAGGAGGTCCCGGAGAAAACCACTGAAATTAGATGAAAGATTATTTTGTCCTCGCGGAGGCTGGAAACGGAGAAAGACCACAAGACCGCAAAGATGTAAAGCAATTGTGCCACCGTTCTGCCTTGCAATCACCTTAATGTGAAAATTAACTTTGTTATGATTCATAAAAAGTATTCAATTTACAAAAACAGTACTGCACTTCTCGAAATACTTATTGTACCCATCTCTCTCTCTCTCTCTCTCTCTCTCTCTCTCAGCCGGTAAATTAATTTCCCCTGCCAAACATTCCATGGAAGAAAATAAAATATTGAGTTATAGAATGAAACTGATTTCATGTCGGCACTTCTTATTTGTATTATGGGTAAACATTTCTAACGTTATTGTTCAAAAATACCAGTTATAGTCTGTGCTAGTTGAGAATTTTTTTTTTAAAAATCAACTAAAATACCTGGGTCCTTAGTTAAAAATATACAAAAAAAAAAAACCATGTTGCTGCTTGAGAAAATGTAGGTTGGTTTCGTCTAGCGCTTTAAATATCTCTATTCTCAAATCTATGTCTATTATCCAATTGCTGTCACAATGTGATTTAAGACTGTCCTTAATTAAACACACACAAGTCTGTATCATGTACTGAAAGCAGTTTGCTTAATTCCTTTTATCCAGAGTTAATGGACTGATTCTTTACAAGTGCCTTGAACAGTTTGTTGTCAGTGACATCACACGGTTAAAGTAAACTACTGTCTCGCATATCGTTGTTTGCACGATGATCTATTTTCTAAAGTTATTTACCTCAGCGGGGTGCAAGTTGGAGATCGATTTGCCATTGGTTTGAATATTGTTTTCTTTCTTTTAACAGCGCGAAAAATGCCATTTCCTACGACCAAGGTGTTTCGGTCGAAATGTCGGTAAATACATCTAATAATATCATAATAATCTTAATAAGTTGTATTTCTATGATAATTGTGAAATGGGTCACGTGCAAGTATTGCCAGTTATCTTAATACGATGGTTATGATATATACTTGTGGAATTGGCGACCAAATAATTTTAAAAATCATCCTCGTACATTATTTTTAAATATTGGTTGACTAGGGTATCTGATAAGATCAAAAGGACTAATGGTTGTAAGGATTGTCAAGAAAATGGTTTAAAAATTATACATTCGAAAACTTTCTCAAACAGTGTAAAATATTTGGCTGCAAATATGTTTTAAAAGGGTATTACAAGGAAAAACAAAGTCCTATTTGCCATGCACCCAGACTAAAATGATTTTATTTGCATATTTTGACCAACCGTTATAAATATATATATATATATATATATATATATATATATATATATATATATATATATATAGAGAGAGAGAGAGAGAGAGAGAGAGAGAGAGAGACTAATTTCCGAAGAGCGTTTCTATTAGGACAAAGATTTTGAGGAAAACGTTTCATAAAATAACTTGCTGACATCTAAATCGAACGTATCTGACATGATAATGTCATAAAGGTGGGAACGTCTCTGGATTAATAATGACATAAAGGTTGGAACCTCCTTGTCTTAACAATGACATTAAGGTTGGAGCCGCTCGGGCCTAATAATGACATTAAGGTTGGAACCTCTCTGGTTTAATAATTGCATAAAGGTCGGAAATTATCTAGTTTAATAATGATATAAAGTTTGGAGCCTCTCTGGTTTAATAAGGACATTAAGGTCGGAATCTCTCTGACTTAATAATGACATTAAGGTTGGAACCTCTCTGGTTTAATAATGACATTAAGGTTGGAACCTCTCTGGTTTAATAATTACATAAAGGTCGGAACTTATCTAGTTTAATAATGATATAAAGTTTGGAGCCTCTCTGGTTTAATAAGGACATTAAGGTCGGAATCTCTCTGACTTAATAATGACATTAAGGTTGGAACCTCTCTGGCTTAATAATGACATAAAGGTTGGAACCTCTCTGGTTTAATAATGACATTAAGGTTGGAACCTCTCTGACTTAATAATGACATTAAGGTTGGAACCTCTCTGGTTTAATAATTACATAAAGGTCGGAAATTATCTAGTTTAATAATGATATAAAGTTTGGAGCCTCTCTGGTTTAATAAGGACATTAAGGTTACATTATGCGACTATATTGATCTAGAAGGTTTCATTGTATGAAATGATGTGACCGTTATTGACCTAAAAGGTTTTAATGTATAAAATGATGTGACCGTTATTAATCTAGAAGGTTTTATTGTATGAAATGATATGTGACCGTTATAGACCTAGAAGGTTTTATTGTATAAAATGATGTGACCGTCATTGACCTAGAAGGCTTTATTGCATCAAATGATGTGACAGTTATTGACCTAGAAGGTTTTATTGTATCAAATGATGTGTGACCGTTATTGCCCTAGAAGGTTTTATTGTGTCAAACGAAAGTGTAACTGTCCTGCTGATCTCATTACCATTACACACATACCCACCAATCTAGAGATCCATGTACCCAATGAATCAGCAATCTACCAAATGAGTAATCCCTTACCGAAGCCTTGGTCGTAACAAATTTGGTATTAAAAATAAACTGTTCTTACTCTATTTACAGAATGCCTCCTGCTGATCTTATTACCATTAGCAGATAATTAGAACTATGTTTGAGACCAAATTATGTCCGCTTCAAGCGATTAAAGTCGCTTACAAGAACGTGTTAAAGGAGTTTGAAAAGAACGAATACATTACATCGATATAAAAGACATTAAACAAACTGCTTTTATAATTGGTATGATTTAATTAAGGAAAGTCTGAAGTGACACTTGCAATAAATGAATCATAGACATAAATTTGAGACACCCAATATTAATAGCGTTTGACAAAATCATCCCATAATTTCTTCACACAATATATTCCATGTAAACCAACGACATATATATAAACAATATGTTTTCGGAAGAATTGTTTAATTTCACAACATGAAAATACACAAAAATGAACTATGATAGAAAAGTATGGTACAATTCAAACAAAGATAGAAGAAAAGGAGAAGAAAATGTAAAAATGGTAATGATTGTATACAAGCAGTCAGTGAATCTCCTACTCGCATTCAAGAGAGAGAGAGAGAGAGACTAAACTGGAAGGGGGCTAATAAAATACATGTTAGGAGAACAAAAAAATTACATCTATATTGTGAGGGGTGGAAAGCGATGCTGTTTCCTGAATGGAATTCTCTTTGAACCTTAGATCAATATTACATTTGGCATAAATATGGCATGGATAGCGCAGTGGCAACACATTTGGTTGGCATCTTTGCAGTGTCCGGATTTTTTGCCTGTTTCAGCATAGGAAAGGGTAAATGGTCTCATAACCAAAGTCGTTCGTTTCTGCTTTCCAACACTCCACTGGACAAGACTACATTACATAAACACGTGAACCATCCAATGTGCTTAGTGTAAGTTGTGAGAATAAATTGACTTGAAATGAATGCATTTGGAATAATAAATTTTGCTGTACCAATCGTGATTCGGCGCACCGGCCGTGCGATTACTTCGCCTCAAGAGGAAAGAAGTTCCCTTTTTTTGAGAATTAACAGGGAATCACTGGTATTTACTAAATATAGTAACATTAATGGCGACTAGATGTATTGCGAAGTATAATGATAGAAAAGTGAATATCTGTTCATGAAATTATAAAACCATGATCCGAACCTCTGTGACTCGGAACAGACATTCACCACTTGTTGCCTAAATGTTAGATTTGCACCGTGGTCAAAATATAGTGGCGTGACACATTCTAAATGCGCGTAAAGTGCACTGTACGCGACTCCTAGCAAAGCTGCTGTAGAATACAATGTGTTTTTTCCGAAGTAATGACCTTGGAATTCCATGTATCATATTGAACTCATCTGGAAGTTTGACGTCTGTGTCGTATCGACCGGTATGATAACTGTCTCATCAATCCGTCCGATGTCTGTGTCGTATCGATCCTTTTGACATCTGTGTCATTCAGTCCGTTTGATGTCTGTGTTGTATAGATCGGTTCAACGCATGTGTTGTATCGATCCGTTTGACGTCTGTTTCATCAATCCGTTTGACGTCTGTATCTTATCGATCCTTTTGACATCTGTGTCTATCAATCCTTTTTGATGTTTGTGTTGTATAGATCTGTTCAAGGTATGTCTCATCAATCCGTTTGACGTCTGTATCGTATCGATCCGTTAGACGCCTGCTTCGTACTGATCCGTTAGACATCTGTATCATATCACTTCACCCAAGTTGTATTGGCTTTATTTTGTGACGGGAGATAATTATCATTTATTGAATTGCCTGAATTTTGGGGACCTGGGATTTTCCTTCGACCCGGAATATTTTGCTTTACCTTACTTAAGATATTTTTGTTTTATAAGTAATATAATGGTTCCATTTTCAATAAAATATATCAAAGATATTTGTTGAAGTATTTAATGGCCAGAAGTTTTTTAAAGAGGGTGATGGTGCGTGGGTGCAGATTTGAAATACATTCTGAAGTTCTGAAGATCAGCTTGTGTGCGTAATATGTTTATTTGCTGTTTTATTTAGCGTTTATAAAGGTCAATGAAAGCATGGGCGCCAGCACATAGGGGCAAGAAATGGGGGCCGCACTTGCTTCCTCCCCCATCCTGGTTTTCGCCTTTAAACTGTGTTGGCCTACATCAGTAAAACTTAATGGCTAACCACTATATGCTTGCCACGCCCCCCTTCCCCCCCCCCCTTCAAAATGATTATATGGGCACCCCGGCATGGAAGTGCTATTAGTACGCATTATGGGAATTGTTATAGAATTCCAGAATTAGAACGACTGATGGGAATTATCATAAAGATCCAGGGAAGTGCTATTAGAATGAATTATGGGAATTGTTATATTATTCCTAGGGAAGTGCTACTAAAATGCATTATGGGAATTGCTGTAATAGTCCATTAATGTGCTATTTGAATGCATTATGGGAATTGTTATAAACGTCAATGGAAACATGTGCGCCAGAACTTAGGGGAAAGGAAAAGGGTGGCTCTTGCCTCCTCTCCCATTCTGGTTTTCACCTTTGAACTTTGATGGCCAACTTCATCCGTGAAACTTAATAGCTGACCACTACATGCTTGCCACGCAACCCCCGCCCGTTAAGATAATTATGTGGGAACCCTAGCATGGAAGTGCTATTAGAATGCATTATGGGAATTGTTGTACAGCTCCATTAATGTGCTATTATGGGAATTGTTATAAAGGCCCAGGGAAGTGTTATTAGAATGCGGTATAAGTAATTAAAACTCCACTGTTTTTTGGTCTTGTAGTGGCAGATCATGTCCATAGCAACATCTGGTCGGATTGGTCACTTGTAACTGCTCTCTCTCTCTCTCTCTCTCTCTCTGGTGGACGATTTAAAGCAATGATAACGTTCTACCGATTGTAACGTTTCACTGCACAGTGGATAGTTTTAGAATCGACCATTTCATATTCATCGCGAGTACATATGAGTCGTACCAGAGTTTATGGCACTGAAGACCTACCATACATGAGATTCGTGCCAATTGCAGTACTATGGTGGTTATATGAGTTGTACAAGTGTATGTATTATGGCACTAAAGTAATATCATACACGTGAGTGGTACCGTTGGCTTTCTTATGGTACTGGTATATTACCATACACGTGAGAGGTACCAATGACTGTCTTATGGTACTGGAGGAGTACCATACACGTCAGTGACACCAATGGCTGTCTTATGGCACTGAAGGAAAACCATACACGTGAGTGGTATCAATGACTGTCTTATGGTACTGGGGTATTACCATTCTTATGTCACGTGTTTGGGCTCGAACACTCAGTAACACAAGAAAGAGTGAAACAACAAAAATACAATAATTTATGTCCCTGAAAAAACTCTGCAAAAATGAAAAAAATATGAACTTACGGTTTTAAGAACCAAATCCAAAAATAATCCAAGAATAATCCAAGAATAAAATTTTAGTAGTCCTAATAACAAAATGTTCGACTGACTTCAAGTTCGAATCCCGACGAAGAATAGAAGATGGAAGACGATGATGTATGGTGCAATCTGTAGTGTTGAAGTCTACAGTTCCTTGTAGAAACAAGAATTATCACTCCGGTTTGGGAAATCAAAATAGATTTCTTATAACAACTGTCTTTGATTAAGAATTTCACATGAGCAAATGTATTTTTCAGAAAATTAACAGAATTAATCCTTTTGAATCCAAGTAACTCCAAACAGCACAACATACAACTAGTGTAAGAAAAAGCCCAGCTGCAACTGAGAATAATTCTCCGAAGCGGAGGTTATATGGTCTCTCTAAAACGTAAACAAAATGGTCACGTGTTCATCTTCTGGAAGTTTATAGAAATTTAAATAATTGTAAAAGATCTAGTACACGCATTGTGGCCCTGACGAAACCAATCATTTTACTCTAAGAAATAAAATAAAAAAAATTGTTAACATCTTAAGCACAAAGTCCCATCATGACCTCGACAACAACCAATCATTTTAAAATAAAATAGAACTTGTTTACATGGATGCTACAAATGTTGAAACAAGGTCAGGATTTAAATCAACACTTGGTGTTCATAAAACAAATAGTCAAGGTCAAACTATTTTCTGAAAAAAAGCATCATCTCATGAGAATAAATTTACATTACAATAACATGTAATAAGTCTTTTTTTTTAAAACTGACAAACAATAAAATTGAGATAAATATATATTAAATCAGATATAATTAAATCAAATATACATAACACCATACACGTGAGTGGTATCAATGACTGTCTTATGGTACTGGGGTATTACTATACAAGTGCGTGGTACCAATGGCTGTCTTATAGCACCGGGGTATTACCATACACGTGAGTAGTACCAATGACTTTCTAATGGTAATGGGGTATTACTATACACGTGAGTGGTACCAATTACTGTCTTAGGGCACTGGGGTATTACCATACATGTGAGTGGTGCCAATGACTGTTTTATGTTACTGGGGTATTATCATACACTTGAGTGGTACCAATGGATGTATTATGTCACTGGGGTATTACCATACACGTGAGTGGTACCAATGACTTTTATCACACTGGGGTATTACCATACACATGAGTGGTACCAATGACTGTCTTATGGCAATGGGGTATTACCATACACGTGAGTGGTACCAATGACTGTCTTATGGCAATGGGGTATTACCATACACGTGAGTGGTACCAATGACTGTTTTATGGTACTGGGTTATTACCATACACGTGAGTGGTGCCAAAGACTTTTATGACACTGGGGTATTACCATACACGTGAGTGGTATCAATGACTGTCTTATGGCACTGGGGTATTGCCATACACGTGAGTGGTACCAATGACTGTCTTATGGCAATGGGGTATTACCATACACGTGAGTGGTACCAATGACTGTCTTATGGCAATGGGGTATTAACATACACGTGAGTGGTACCAATGACTGTTTTATGGTACTGGGTTATTACCATACACGTGAGTGGTACCAAAGACTTGTATGACACTGGGGTATTACCATACACGTGAGTGGTATCAATGACTGTCTTATGGCACTGGGGTATTGCCATACACGTGAGTGGTACCAATGACTGTCTTATGGCAATGGGGTATTACCATACACGTGAGTGGTACCAATGACTGTCTTATGGCAATGGGGTATTAACATACACGTGAGTGGTACCAATGACTGTTTTATGGTACTGGGTTATTACCATACACGTGAGTGGTACCAAAGACTTGTATGACACTGGGGTATTACCATACACGTGAGTGGTATCAATGACTGTCTTATGGCACTGGGGTATTGCCATACACGTGAGTGGTACCAATGACGTTTATGACACTGGGGATCACCATACACGTGAGTGGTACCAATGGCTGTCGTATGGCACAAAGGTATTGCCATACATGTGAGTGGTACCAAAGCTGTCATATGGCACTGTGGTATTACCATACACGTGAGTGGTACCAGTGACTTTTATGACACTGGGGTATTACCATACACGTGAGTGGTACCAATGACTGTCTTATGGCACGGGGTATTGCCATACACGTGAGTGGTACCAATGACTTTTATGACACTGGGGTATTAGCATACACGTGAGTGGTACCAATGACTGTCTTAAGGCATGGGGGTATTGCCATACACGTGAGTGGTACCAATGACTGTCTTATGGCACTGGGGTATTGCCATACACGTGAGTGGTACCAATGGCTGTCTTATGGCACTAAGGTATTGCCATACATGTGAGTGGTACCAATGGCTGTCATATGGTACTGGGTTATTACATACACGTCCGTGGTACCAATGACTGTTTTGTTATGTCACTGTGGTATTACCATACACGTGAGTGGTACCAGTGACTTTTATGACACTGGGGTATTACCATACACGTGAGTGGTACCAATGACTGTCTTATGGCACGGGGTATTGCCATACACGTGAGTGGTACCAATGACTTTTATGACACTGGGGTATTAGCATACACGTGAGTGGTACCAATGACTGTCTTAAGGCATGGGGGTATTGCCATACACGTGAGTGGTACCAATGACTGTCTTATGGCACTGGGGTATTGCCATACACGTGAGTGGTACCAATGGCTGTCTTATGGCACTAAGGTATTGCCATACACGTGAGTGGTACCAATGACTTTGATGACACTGAGGTATTACCATACACGTGAGTGGTACCACTGTCTGTCTTATGGCACTAAGGTATTGCCATACATGTGAGTGGTACCAATGGCTGTCATATGGTACTGGGTTATTACATACACGTCCGTGGTACCAATGACTGTTTTGTTATGTCACTGGGGTATTACCATACACGTGAGTGGTACCACTGGCTGTCTTATGGTACTAAGGTATTGCCATACACGTGAGTGGTACCGATGTCTGTTTCATTACCATACTTGTGACTCTGCTGTACCAGTAGTTTCAATTGTATTAAAGAAGTTGGAATAAAAAGAACCGTGCGATTTGGACACCTGGGTTTGTAACATTGATGTATGTTGATTCTTAGTAAAATATAACACGACATGGACTTTCACAAATATGTCATCCTGTCCACGAGCACCAGCACACAGAAGCAAGGGGAGAGGCGCACTTGATAGATAGATAGATAGATAGATTATATATATATATATATATATATATATATATATATATATATATATATATATATATATATATATATATAGAGAGAGAGAGAGAGAGAGAGAGAGAGAGAGAGATAGAGAGAGAGATGGATATATATATATATATATATATATATATATATATATATATATATGATATAGACAGACAGACAGACACATACACACATACATACATACATATATACATACATACAATTTCTTTATCTTCGCAATCAACGTTCATCAATGATAGGGAGTGAAGAAGGGTTGTGGTAGTAGCTGTTTTTTTTAAAAAATTTAAATACAGTTGGGCAGCCTGTTCATATTTAGTTATCTCCGACAAGAATATATAAAACTTTTCAAACATACACTACAGATCCCCATTTAAGGGGATACTTCAGACATTCCAATCTAGTCAGTATAATCCATTATACATTTATATTAAAATCATGAATTTCCTTTTTGTAAAGGTTACATATTTAAACATTGTACTTTATTCCAAGGCACAATGCTAAACGTTAGACATGCATCAATCTCTGTTTATGCAAATAACCAAGAAAGCATGGTATTATCACATTATCGTGCTCAGAGCAGGATTTTTACCCTATCTTCAAAACATCAAAACTTGCATGACATAAAACACTTAAATGTAATAATATAGCGTTGTGCGTGTAAATAAGTCAATGGAAACTCAAAATGTTATACCTGAAATATATGATTCATACTCCTTCACAACGGTATTGAACCATTGTTTGATTTTAAAAAAGGGGGTGATTTGCCACTCTTCGAATGGCATGCAAATGTTAAAATCCTTTATAACCTCACATAAAAGACTCAGTGACTATCGCAATTTAATCGCACCTTCAATCATCCTTACATAAAAGACATACCCTCTCTGTGACTATCATACATCAATTACACCGTAAATTACGTACGAATATCTTTACACAGCGTTAGTTTGTTTAAAAAGGAATTCTAATTCGAGCACGGCATTTCACATTTAAATTATTTATAAATTCATATCGTCTCTCAGATTGGATGTTGTAATTGTTGTATGTCATATGAGCTGTCTATGAAATCTTCACACGACAAACACATTTATGTATGTAATTGTTGTCGTAATGGCCATGGAATCTTGACACGACAAACACATTTATATATGTAATTGTTCGCCATGTTCTAGTCATTCTCATATTTGTCTATTTTATCTTTGTTGTCTTCAATCTGCTAAAGAACGAATTAAAGACATACAGGTGCTAGTATATAAAGACATACAGGGTCTAGTATATACAGAGTCTAGTATATACAGGGTATTTGGGATTTATTCTATACAGGATGTAGAATATACATGGTATGTAGAATCTAGTGCATTCAGGGTCTAGGATACAGGTTCTAGTCTATACAAATGAAAAGTATACCAGGTGTCTAATATGGCCATCACATCACCCATCTCGGAAATCTTTCTATCGCTATTCCTCATGGATGTATGGGTTTTCCCTAAAACACTTGTTGACATATCTGGTTTTTCCTGAATGAAAATTGTGCCAGTACAGACACACATCAGTCATCGTGCCGTTTTTATCGCTATTACCCCATAATGGAAAATGATATTAATATGGGTTTTTGACCGGAATAATTTTTGTAACATCTTGTTTGTCCTAAATGAAATTGGTGGAAAACTGATGTCTAGTAAAAGTCTTATAACTTATCCTTCCTAATAAAAATAGTGCTACAGTGTTTTCAGCAGAAGACTTCCTATGCTATCTGGTTGGTCCTAAACAAGAAAAGGTGCCACTCGCACTGACAGCTCATTTGTTAGAGTGTTGAACTCATAACCCAAGAGTTGAGGGATTGATGCCAGCCTAACTCAGCCATGATCGACTGTCTTGGTTTGGCCTGGTGAAGGTATTCAGTTTCTATTTCATCGGAATCGTATAGCCATCTTGAAACTCTTGTTATAACTCGCATATATAAACATTCTCGCTATCGGTTGCAGTTGATTCTAGATCAATGATCAATTCCCACACATTAATCATTAGTGACGTTTGAAAATAACGATACAAAGTATTAATAATCCCAATTTTCTAAATGAGTTTAATATGGTATACATTTTCATCACAATCCTTTCTGCTTTCTGTTTCCCCGTCCCCTCTCATGCATAACGGACAAACTACGTATAAATTTAGAGTGAGAGAGAAAAGACATTTGGGCTGGATTAAAACCTTGAAATAGAAATGACAGCAAGTTACCTACACGTAACGATATGTGTACACTTTCCTTGGGATTTACCTACAGTGTTTATCAATGATACAAAGTTGCAAACCATGTTGACATGATACGGTACATTTCTCGGTTACGTGTTACACATACTGTGATGTAGTTAAAGATATATTGTTGTTCTTTCTTAAACATAGGTTAATGTTCTAAAAATTGATTATTATTAATTAAATATGAAAATATCCAAAGGCCTCTCTCTCTCTCTCTCTCTCTCTGGACAATTGTAGTCAGCAGATATAGGCTAAAATCTATAAAATGACGATCGTAGAGGATTTTCGTTTGTGTCATCACACGATGTCTCTGAACTTATTATTGGTGGTAAAAGTTAAGTCAAACCGACCAAAGGATGAGAGAGAGAGAGAGAGAGAGAGAGAGAGAGAATTTTAAAACCAAACTGACCGGAAAGACAGAGAGAGGAGTTTTAAAGTCAAAACCGACCAGAGAGAGAGAGAGAGAGAGAGAGCTTTTATGGTCAGTGGTACTGTAACTAAAGCAGAATAGTGACTTAAATCAACTGTAAATATATTAAAATATTTTAATTATCTCTTGCTGGTTCGTCATTTCGCTTAGTTTCTATTCCACATTAATTTCCCTGCGACGGTACGTGAATGGCATAGCGTTCATGTGAATGGCGTAACTAACCAAGTGTTTGTAGTGCTTTACTTTTATCATTAAAACCATCTTTCATGTTTAAATCATAAGTGTGTGTTATATTGATTTAATCAATTTGAAGAAAAATAGAAACTTAAAAAATAAAACAATAAACTTGTCAATATGCAAAGGTGATTGTGAATAGCCACAAAAGGCATATAACTGCATTTTGTAGCAGACACACTCGAGGATGTGAGGAGTTGATACTCGGTCAATACACAGCTACCTGTAGTAAATCTTAACTTCGTTCAAAGGGCAAATATATGTATTTGTATGTGATATGAATAAAATATATGTACAGTACGTGCGCTGTATAAATGACATACCACTCGTTGTATAAATTTTTCATTAAAAGGAAACGAGGCTGGCCGAGTTTCCTTTTAATGAAATATTTATACAACGAGTGGTATATCACTGATACAATGTAATGCTATATATATATATATATATATATATATATATATATATATATATATATATATACTATCTTATGCTAAGAGACAGAATTATCTTCCCCGCAAAAAATACAAAAAAATGTAAACAGAAAGCTATTTCAGGTTTTAGTCTTGTATAGACTTGCACTAAATACAAATTGGTTGCCTGTCTGCTAGTTTATTACACAAATATTTGTCACAGTAAATCTTTTGATTTCTGCAATGATTTTTGTGGTGGTTTATTTTGAATCGCTTCCATTTCATGAAACAGTAATGTTTTCTGCAAATACACAGATTGTTTGGGAAAAAATGGGTTATAATTCCTGATACAATCAGCGAGTGCCTTGGCTTGTGACGTTAAATGATTGTTCCTCTATGTATGTATGTTGGTGTTGTTGTAGGGTTTAACGCCATTTTACAGCACAAGATAGGCTATACATGGCGGCCTGTATTATTGGTGGAGGAAGAACCCAGGGAACCCCTGGAAAGAACCCCCGACACAAGAGAAGCTACTGGCAAGTTTTCTGACATATCTACATAGGCCGAATCCGAGACTCGAACCCACGCAAACAGAAGTGAGATGGCAGTGATCAGTAACGGTGAGCGCTTAGACCACTCTGCCGTTTGGGGCCCCTTGTATGTATGTATGTATGTATGTTTGTATGATGGCCTGTGTTATCAATATAATTGTTAAAAATCGTCGACTTCTCTCCATGATGATTTACTGCTGTATAGTCTACTAATAATTTTAAACCATTCCTCAGTATGGTATAGTCAACAAAGTTGTTAAATGGCCTTTAAAACCCAACGTTACATTTTCCTAAAGCAATATTAATAAAAGATATGATTATTTCTAATATTTTAACTATTCTCATCCGTTGGAAAGTGTATTTCTCCATCTTTCCGTCCTCACTATGTACTCGGGGTGACGAAAGTCAATAAGTTTTATCGTTGTTAATGTTTGTTTACCCTTATTACGCGTTAAAAGTAGTCTTATCACTTTTAGATAAGCAGTCACGTTTTATCCTACTCCCATCATCCTTTGCCTTTTCAGTCATGTCGAGAAAGAAACCTAGGATGTAATTCGCAGTCAGTGAGAACACAATTCTGAGCTACTTTTCTTTACATGCAACAAGATGGCGGTGGAAGGAGACAAAGTCACAATCAGACTATTGTTAGTCATCGCTGCCATAATATACGTGGTGTGGTACGCGGGAAACGAATCACCAAACGCATGAAATTGATATGCAATCCTACAATCATTTCCGAGGTTATTCCATCCTGTGACGAAAATGGACGAGCGATGTTCCAGGCAGGATTATTCGGCACCGATATGAAAGGCAGGTCAGGGCTGGTATCAGAAATAGAAATAAAAAGATGTAAAATTTCAACCATATGTATACTGTACATTATGATTTGCACAGAGTTATTATGCGGAAACACTATTCTATTTGGATTGGACATTGTACATCGATAAATATAATTAATTATCATGCAAAATAAATACTTGTAATATCAGTCCAAAATCAATCTGACAAATCTATGTATGACAGATCTAAAATTCAGCAATTGTGTTAACACTTCCCATTTTAGGTTAAAATGTACAGCTTCAAAATACAAGACCGGAATTATCCCAGAGGTGTCAATTGGAGTGGGTCGTCATAATGTAGATATATTCATGTGCTACAAAACTTCAGCTAATAGCGTTAAATTAGAACTTACCATTTTATTTTAAAATATACAGCTCCTAAATACAAGTTTTGAATCGAATGAGAAACACACAATTAGCTTCTCAAATGAGACAAATGTCGAATGAGGAACACCTGTCTAAAGTATTTATAGTCAATGATGAACTCAAGTTGAAGTTCTTGTCATAAGTTACCCTTATTTTGTGTGAGACAAAAACATCGTGAAATGGTTCAAATGTTATAGTTCCAGACCAGCATCACTGCCACATTACTCACTGAGCAGTGTCGCCTAGATACACACAGACAACATGACCATACTACTCATATTCGAATGAACAAACAATTACCTTTACACCAATACCAAAAATGTCTAAATCTAATTCTTGTATCACCAACAAATTGGGAGAGGAGAACAGTGCTCCATAAATTGACTGGAACTACGTTCGTGGGTACTGATCCGGAAGCAATAATTGTGACCTGTGTCCATCTGTGCCATTTTTAACTACACGATACCGTGCGTATCAATAACTCCTGTGCAGATTCAAGTAGCACTGTTGTTCAGAAGACACCAAATATATCTAACCATACGCAATGTATATATTGCTATAAAGACTAATCTTTCGTGCTGTTTAACATAATAAAACATTATATTTTGGAAGCCTGCTGTTTAGATAAGACCAAACATTAAGTATTTTTAGAGATGCAAATGTTATTTTAATAGCTTTATAACTAGTATATTCCACAGGTACTTGTATTCGGTCTATACATTATTTCACAGGAAATGCAGTCTGTCTTCTGGAGCCTCTACGACTAGCTTAACCATCTTCCTCCCTCCTTCGTCTCTACATCCCACTCTGATCAGTATATGGCATGTACGTGTCCTTGAAGTAGCAAAATGCAACGACATGGAGTATAAAATATCCCAGGTATTCAAATTCCTCAAGCCCTTTAGCAATTAACCACGTGTCAGAAAAATGAAACAAGGAAGAGTGCAATTATTAAACAACGGTTACAATGTTCATTTTAGTATTACAAACAGTAAAACTACCTGGTAAGGGACAAACAAAACATAATAGACTAGTACATAGAGGATCTGAAATGAGTAACTATTTAATATTGAATTTATGAAACGAGTTGAATAATGTCCAGCTTTTGCTCGCCACGGCTCGCAAAAGCTGAACATAATTCAACGAATTTCATAAATTGGCATCCCCTGTCAGATTATTCAACACACCATCACAATTTCATTGCCGCATTCAAAATATATCACTTATAGTTAATAACAAATCTTAAACATAGATACCAACAACAGATAAGTACCCGTCCGGATGATTTTGTATTCATTCAGATTGAATTTTATTTGCAGTGATTAATAATGTTCATAATATAAACGTTAAAGGGTTCG
Organism: Sinohyriopsis cumingii; assembly: GCA_028554795.2. Taxonomy (NCBI): domain Eukaryota; kingdom Metazoa; phylum Mollusca; class Bivalvia; order Unionida; family Unionidae; genus Sinohyriopsis; species Sinohyriopsis cumingii. The sequence goes on from CM068824.1 coordinate 99,876,971, forward strand.
AAAAGAATATTAGTTTTGCTAATAAATTACAATACCGCCTATCATTTACTTACATCGCCGTTTGACACCACCCAGCATTTTTTCCCGGCAAGAATAATGTAGTCTGATGCTGAGGTTTATCAAATCCATTTTAAATAGAACTGAAAACAAGCTGACCATTTACTAAGGTTAGGACGTCAGGTTTTTCATCTCTTCTTCTTTGGTTGATATTACGTTAGATATGGTCCATGCAGTCACTACTGTGATCGTTATATCCACATATTGTTTTCTCTCAGCATCATAATAATCGATGGGTTATAGCACCAGTTGAATTCGATTTCCATTCATAATAAGGTCTCTGCTCATTTTATCACTTTATTTGTTAACATTCTGTTTTTATATTCCCATCGACATTGTATTTAAAATGACCCAACTGACACACTGATTCCTCGGCTTCCATAGATTTCGACCAGGTTCATTGCAATAGTACCTCACACTTTTGGAATAATATTTCGAATATTCACGTCATCATCATGAGCTAAACGGGGTCAACATCAATGACAGTCTGGCTGGTAAATTCAGGCATGTCCACTTCAATAATAATATATTATCATATCGGCCTCCCGGCCTGGATTGTAACAGTAAAGTTAAAAAATAGCGGCAGTTCCGTTTGTCCGCCTCTGATAACATAATTAGCAATATTAAGCGCTGGGGTAAGCCTATATGAGGCGAAATACATTAAATGATTGGGTATCACCACGTTTGCAACCCAGTAAGAGCTGTTGGTGGTGACGTCATACTATGGTGGCAGTGAGATGTGCGACTTAACATGGGAGTGCCATTTTCAGTTAATCTGTTGGTTATTGATGTTTCTATCGGAACATAAGTTGGAATAGCCTTGTAATTTGAGAAATGAAGGAACGGATGCAAATTCTGGTTCTGTGCGATGAAGTACAGTGTTTATTAGGCGGTAACCACGAATTGTACATGATCTGAATGGAAAGGAATATCGCACAAGTCTCCCAGGTCTTGGAGACAAGTCTTGAAACAAGCGATGTTAGTCATGACGATGGTTATGTAAAATAAAACCTTGTTGCAACTGGGCCCGATTTAACCAAAGATGTCCGATCTTTAGATAAGAGTGTGGTTTGTGTTGCCCACATGCAGCAGACGACCCTAATAACTGTCACAAATGTTGTAAAAAATAGTCTCAGAAAATTCCGTGAAAAGAAAATTTTGTCGGAAGAACCTAAAGATAAACAGCCAACGAATTCAGACTGTGACCCAGACCGTCACGCATCGAATACAATTTAGGAGTAAACAGAGCGTACATTTTAGGATATTGTTATGAATATTTATATTACGCTTATAATTTTATGAATATAATTTATAAAGTCATTTAGTTATTTATATTTTAAAGATGAAGTTTCTTATTGATCTTAAGTTCGCACTTCAAAAGTGAGTTTTAATTGTACAGTGCGTAGAGTCACTCGCAGATTCAACTGTATTCTCATTGAAGTAAGCATATTTACGTGAATCGAATTAGTCTAACCCACGTGACATTGTTGACAGCTGATATTGCTTTGTAGTAAAATGTATGATAAAATTATTACGTAGAAGTATGCATTCTTACTAGTAAACACAAGTCTTGTACGGTTATTCTTCTTTATTGACAGGATTTATTTTTATAATTATCTTTTGTTGGAACTACAGTGCTAAAACGTTCATGTAAAGATATTTGGATTTATAATAGCTGTTAAGGAATTGCTGTGAATTCATGTTAAGATATTTTTGAGATTATATTATAGTGATTATTCTGTAATGTTGGTACATCATCAGTACATTACTGAACAGCATTAGGAATCGCATTTGAATTCATTCAAATTACTCGATAATTTAGGAATTCTGAGCAGCAGCAATGTTTTAGATGCTATGAGCTTATTTAGTGATTAGTGCCGCTAGCGAAGGTAAAGTCGCAAGCACATCGCTGGACAATATTGTCAAGATATTCTCTCAATAACAACACGCATGGGTATCACAAGTCTTTTAACGACTTTCATTATATTTAAATACCTGTGCTACAATGTGCAGTGTAAAGTTTCTAAACACGGGATATAAGATTTGCCTGTCCAGGTCTAAGACTTTGGCATGGAAGATACACAGGTGCCGCAGAAGTAATTGATACCAAAATCTGCTTCTCAAATGGTTTTGTTTTCTTTGGCTTGGTGCTTCAGACACAGCAAACAAGCAGGTTATTTAGTACTGCGGCAAGTATAGTGAAGTGCTTTGTCCACGTCAGATGACCCAGGCTGGTCAGTTGTTAGGATTCGAACCTGCACATTTTCGTTTGTGAGCCGGCACGCTAACCACTGTGCCACGGCGGCGCCGGTTCCACAGATGGTGAAAACTAAAAGAGAAGATCCGCTTTCATAATTGCCACTGATAGTATCACATCTTAAGCACATTTGGATCGTTGAGAGCTTTAGAAATGTCAGAGACGATAAAGTATCCCTCGCATAAAACTCTTTTGGCCAAAATAAAATCTCGTCACACCAATCTAGAATTGTTTCCTTTGACGATTGCGTGATCCAGCGCGTTCGGTAATATTACATTGAAATGACAGAGTTGAGTACAGGCTCATTGCTTTCTTAAAATTACTGTCGAAATCCTCCTTCCAGTCACTTAAATGTAATTTTCATGGATGTATACTATACTGATAGACATATATGTACCACAGACAACGTATGTACCATATAGGGAAACACTGATAGACTACTTCTGTACCACATACTACTTATGTATCATCTAGGGAACCACGTGAGAGTATAATCTATCCAGAATTCTAAAACGTTATATTTCGACTGCCTCGAACCGTGCTCTTTATTTTCGAGGAAGCCCTTAAACAGTCTTTCTCCAACCAATTAAAAACCGTATTCTGTACTTTAAAGGATGTCTTTAAAGAATCTTCCTCCAACCAGTTAAAAACCTATTCTATATATTAAAAGAAAGTCTTTACAAATCTTTCTCCAGCCAATACATAAACGTATTCTGTACTTTAAAGGAAGTCCTCAAAATTATACTTCTAGCCTAATTTTACTAGGATCATCAGATAATGAGTGTAATCCCAGATCTACGGCTGATAATGAACTCTAGATTCCGAGGTCAGGGAACCATCTATCCCAGATCTACAACTAATAATGAACTCTATATTCATAGGTCAGGAACCAGCGATCCCAGATCTGCAACTAATAATGAACTCTATATTCAGAGGTCAGGAACCAGCGATTCCAGATCTACGACTAATAATAATGAACTCCAGATTCCAAGGTCAGGGAACCAGTTATCCCAGATCTACGACTAATAATGAACTTCATATTCCAAGGTCAGGGAACCAGTTATCCCAGATCTACGACTAATAATGAACTCCTGATTCCAAGGTCGGTGAACCAGCGATCCCAGATCTACAACTAATAATGAACTTAGATTCCGAGGCCAGAGAACCAGCGATTCCAGATCTAAAATTAAAAAAAAAACTCCAGATACAAAGGTCAGGGAACCAGCGATTTCAAAAGCTCTTCTGATGTATCAGCACCTACCTTTGTTTGTGTATGTGTGTTTTATTCTACGTACATCTGTATGATTTCTCATATGCAGAAATCTGGATACCTGTGTAAAGTATTTTTGAACGAAGCGTATTTTACTTCATTTGAAATTACCAAATACATAATACATAAATGGCAATGAACATGCACGTCTTAAATATATTTTGAAACTCAAACTTTTGAGAGACAGAGGCAAAATCACTGAATTTGCTCGATATCTGTGACAGACCTTGAGTCCTGCGCCAAGGATAGATCTGGCTGGCGTGCAGTGGTTAGTAATGGGTGCAAAACTGTCGAGGATGCCCGCAGAACGAAAGTCGCCGACGCAGGGAACGAAGGAAGGACTCATTGTCAAGAACCAACCCATGCCTCTAGTGCACACAATGTTCCAGGACATGCGCATCTCGTATAGGGCTCATCAGCCACATAAGAACCCATCAGCGAAGAGCAGCGCAGGATTGACTTCATCGAGCCCCGATGGTCAACCAGCATAGACGTATCTATGTGTGTGTGTGTGTGTGTGTGTGTGTGTGTGTTTGTGTTTGTTCTGTAGAAAGTGAGGTCTTTAAATACCACTCTCCCCCTTAACTGGAGTCTCTTCCAGCAGAGACCATAGCTACAACAGACCCCATTTCCGTAAACATATGTAAAAGACCACACTTTGACTTTAAAACGTGTGTGTGTGCGTGTATGTTTATGTGTGTATGTGTGAGAGAGAGAGAGAGATTCCACACATGCAAATATAAATACGGTGATCATGGTGGCTTTTTGAATCCTCCTTAGCATCACGTGATTTACTGCGTGAAGAAGTGTATACTGTAGTTTTCTAACAAACAAAATTGTATATTTGTGTCCCCTTTTCAAAACAAGACCATGCATCAAATAGTATACCAACAACAGCAAATCAATAATAATAATAATAATAATAATAATAATAAAGAAAATGCATTATAATGATGACGATTGCGACGAAAGTGGTAATGGTAGTTGCAATTACGACGATGAAAAAGTAACGACGAAGATAATGATAATGATATCTAATGTTCCGTGTACTAGTATGGTACAAATGCTATATCCACCAGTGCACTTGGAAGGACTGTTATTCGCCATATGATATATATTCTATATATAAATACATTGATACAACAAGTGGTATACTGATAATTAGTACAGCGTGCATACAATTGTTATCGAATTATGTATCCGGTTTTAAATTTAATTGTATTTTAGTCGCTTCAGACCATGAAGTTATATGTTTTTCCTTTTAATTCAATGGTTAGTACTGTCGTAAAAGTACATGCTTATAAAAGGACAATAGTCCATTGAGTTTCCTGGAATTTTATCTTTTTCATAGTATGCAGTAGTGCTCCTTTTAGGTCAATTAAGGCGAAACTCTTCAAAATGCTAATATATCCTGGTTGTTGTAGAACATGGCGAGCAGCAGAGGGGGCGAATCGGACATTTTGTCCAATCGTTATTTTGCTTAATTATTACTTTCTGCAACTCAACGATCTAGTGTCGTCAGCGCCTGGTAAAAAAAAAAACGACGACGTCGTTGGGGGATCGTCCAAACGTCATTTGGTTTAATTAACACCTTCTGCGCGCCGATCCCCAGCGTCGTCAGCGTCCGGTAAGCACATCGACGACCGCGTCGATGTCATCGCCCCCTCTGCTGCTAAGTGGTTATTTACAATGAAAATTATTTACAACTAACCGAATATTTGGTCAAGTCCGATACGATATCGTGTCCGAGGATCATGTAAATTTATCGTTACAAATCCATGTGGGGTCGACTGAGCATGACTAAAAAAGTTTCGAAAAACATTAAAGTCCATGTCACCGCCGCACCATGTCTGCCAAATATTTCGTAGCGTGTGTGTATCAACGCCGTTGAACACAGCAAGAATATTACAGTTGTCTCTAATTACTTTTGGAATCTGAGTGTATCGTTGAGTGACATATATCACGTCAGTGTTTTTATGCCTGCCTCTGGAAAATATCCTAGCTGGGTTTTTTTGATTGTCTAACATAACATCATCGTACACGACTAGATTGTTAACGTCGCCATCAATATCATCAATACACGGTGCATCATTGATATCCGTAATAAACTCAATAACATTTTTTTTAGCGATCGCTGATGCATTCTCGTTGAAATCTTTTAACACCTCGTAGCATCGTTGATCATCTACGCTAGGAGCCACCAAATACAACTTATCCCACTTCATCCATCTCATTATTAAATTGAGTAACAATTGCGTCTTGCCGGATCCAGATGGTCCGATGATAATCATCCGGATCGAGTTTGGTAACGCTGCAACATGCTTAACTGGTTCTCTTGTTTTAGTCGCCGAAAAATCAATTATATTCATATCTCTATACATAAATTATGGATCTATATTGTGTGAAGTGTAGAGTACGTACTGGCACAAATGATATGACAACCGTTACAACAAGAAATAATAGATCGGCGCTTACTGGCAAGTGTGTACAATGCGGTACAAAGAAATTTAGATTTATTTCTATTAGACCCGGAGATGTTTTAAAAAAAAGCGAGGAGGTGACATCGCAGCCAAATTGGCAAAACTCCCCGGACCCCCGTGGGCAAAGTATCCAGGAGAAAAACACCTTCCAGGATATAACTACTGTGGCCCCGGAACACGATTAGATATCAGACTCGATGATCAAAATCAGCCCAAACCCGGTGAGTATCCAATAAACGCTATCGATAAGGCGTGTCATGCTCATGATGTTGCTTACAAAAGTAGCGATCTCCAACAGCGTCATATCGCGGACGTAAAATTAATTCACGCGTTAAATGCTATTCCTGATAAATCCTTCAAAGAAAAATTGGCCTCATGGTTGGTAAAATCGGCTATGAAAGGTAAATTAATGGTGGGTGCTGGTAATTAATAACAACATGGAATCCATCTATTATTCTCCGAGAGGATACTGGAAGGGGAAGGCCGCAATTGGTAAGCTTGCAAGCGCTGCAAAAGTAACGAGGGCCACTGCGGCTAATTGGTTATCCAAACAGGCTATATGGCAAATCTATTTACCACCGCCTAAACAAATCAACTTCTCGCGCTTTGATGTCAGCGTACCCAATGAGGTTCATCAGGCTGATATACTATTTCTGCCGCATGACAACGGTTACAAATACGCGCTAACCGTAGTTGATGTTGCGAGTCGATACAAACAAGCGGAGCCGTTAAAAACAAAGTCAGCAACTGAAGTAGCCGATGCGTTTGAAAGAATTTATCGAAGAGGTCCTCTGCGCTGGCCAAATCTATTACAAGTTGATCCTGGTAGTGAATTTCGCGGCGCTGTTTTATCAACGCTGAAACATCATAGCGTCGCGGTACGACGAGGTCATACTGCGCTACATCGTGATCAGGCAATTGTTGAACGATTCAATCGGACTCTTGCTGAACGGTTATTTGGGTATCAATACGCGAAGAAATTCATCCAAGAAAAACGATCTCGTGAATGGGTCAAAAGGTTGCCAGGCGTAATTGCAGCGTTAAATAACGAGATTACCCGAGCAATCAACATGAAGCCCAGCGACGCGATTAAATACGAGTATATACCCGGAAAATCAAAAATAGATAGCGTTTCCAAGCCGATTCTCGGCGATGTTACCGTGAGATATCTGTATGAACCAGGAGAGCTTGAAGGCGGTAAAAAAAGAGCTACTGATCCTATTTGGAGTGTTACCACACATAACATATCAACGATAACACGATCAACTAATAGACCACCGATCTATAGACTGGATTCAACTGCCCCACAGCGGGGGTTTACACGCGAGCAACTACAAGTGATACCTGACGATACTCAATTACCCCCGCGTGGTCTTAACTAGAGCCGTTGCGTCTATTGCACTCAAGACAGGTCAATCTCACATTGTTTTTGACATGACCGAGACTGTTATCGATCCTGTCCACGGTAAATTGGCGAGCGTCTTTATCCGAATAGCGCCAACTCATTATACAATTACAACTCGCGCAGTGATTATTCTGTTGTTGTCGTAGCGAGATTATTAATTCGGCATCAATATCAAAACGCCGCTGTTTTTTTTTATCCTGTTGGCGGTAACCCGAGAGTTTTCTATCAATGACGCTTGCATCGATGGTGACTTTGTCGCCGGCTTCGTCGGTGGCTTCGTCAACAACAATTCTTCGAAGCTGATTTATCCTTCGTACTCTGGACACTGCAAGATAGACTAGATTCGACCATTCGATGCGATTATCAACCATCCAAACAATTGTGTCCGTGATGGTTAGTCCCTGCGAGGAATGTATTGTTGTTGCGTATCCTAGCGTCCACGGGGATTTATCAGCACGTAGCGCGTCCTCGACGACGCTGATATCAACGAGCACGATATCATTCAGCACGAGAATTTGTTTTTTTGTCCCCGACGCTGTCGGGGCTGGAATTTCAACTTCAATGTTCTGCCGCCTTGTGTCCGCGGGTCTATAACATAACGGCACTGGACGCGTTGGAAACTTTTCCTTATGCAACGTAAACAACCTCCGCTGAAGTGTGTCTCTGACTATCTTTCTGCTCGCTACAATCAAATCGTTTGGTTTCCATGTTTCCCAGAATTCATTCAACGGCGTTTCCGGAATCACCTCGCGAATTATTTCACACTGAACTCTATCCGGCTGTAATCTGATTAATTTCTTAACCTCGCGCAGTTGTTCATCAAGTGCTCGGTAATCAGTATCGGTTTCTTCATAATAGTCCACAAAACCCCTTAACCAATCATGTGGACCCTCGCCGACAAATGGTGGTGGTTGGCCATGGTCGCCACACATGATTACCGCTGTATTCGCGCGCAGCAACCACTCAAGAAACATTTGTAAAGTATCTAACGAAACAGTACATATCTCATCCCAGATGATAATGTCGGGAATAAATTTTTCACCCATTCGATCAGGAGTCCACTCACCGCCGCTGTATCGAAAGAAGCTGTGATAAGTAACGGCGTCAACATTTCGTTGTTTTATCTCTCGCGCTAGTCTATGAGTCGGTGTAAGCACGATTATACTTGCCCGCGTTCGAAATAATTCAATTGCCCGAGTCGTCTTTCCTGACCCGCCACAGCCGCTTAAATAAACCGTCTTGTGTCTACAAATTGGATCAGAACACGGTGGTGCATTAGACCATTCTGACAATTTATCACCGCGTAGGTAATTGTTTTCAACGGTGACATCTGCTGACGGGAAATAATCGCGTCGTATTTCATTTTTAATTCTCCATGTACCCCAACTCTCGTCCGGACTAGTAAACTCGGCTACGTTTCCCTTATACGCTACGTCAATATAAAACGAATCAACTGCTACTCTAACCGCGGTGTCAGGAAATCTATTTATCATCGAGAATAAATTAATAGCGGCATAACCCAGCATAGACGCCCTCAAATGCGGGTATGCCGGGCTGTCTCCATCGCTGTAGGTAACAACTGTACCCAACCTTGTTCCATTGGACAAGAAAGCTGTTTTGCAGTTCACGTATCTATTTTTCGCCACTGCGTCCTTGATTACGAAATCATATTCTGCGTCATCTATAATCAGCCGTGAGCAATATCGTTTGTAATCGCAGTTTTTTCCACCTTGTGTAAACTTACCAATTATTCTTCTACCGAGATCTTTTGCCTCGTGGTTTCGTTGGTTGAATATCCTCCTGGACCATTCGATGATATATTCCTCGTCGGCATCAATGTTTTTTCTGGACTCGTCAATTATGCTATCTAGACGCTCCGGTTCTGGTAACCAGACTTCAGTCTGTGCCCGGTATGATATAATCGCGTCACTGACAATCAACGAAACTAGCATGCTACAATCAATCATATACCGTAGCAGCGCTATTGGCAGCCACTTCTTTTCAGCCATGTGCCTACCGATCCAAATATAGCAACAGCGATGGAGTCCTGCCGCGAATTCAAATGATACTATGCGAGCGAATCCGGTTAAATCAAAATCAGGCAGTGGTCCATTAATAGCAACACGAGTCATTTCATGACTGGGGTGTCCAAATCGTCTAAAGTACTCAGCGGCGGATCCATACCCGAGAAAACTCGCTGGATAACAGGCAACCATATCAACCGAGATCATAGCGTCGCGGTTGTATTCAGTGTTCCATAGTCCACCGTGATAGTATTCCAAACAACTGGATTGTACATCCGGCAGAAATTCCTTGCGCGTTGGTCTCCACGCATTTTTCCTTGCTGCAACATGAGCTACAACCGATGGAATCGTAAAACAATTTGTTAGCAGTTGTTCATCATGCTCTTCAAATTCTATGGCGGTTTTTTTCATCCTGTTGTGAAATGCTTCAGTGCGATATAATTCACCGTTTGGCCTTACAAACTGATCAAAGGTATCCGCATCGTTTTCAGCGCTGCGAAGTAACCACACTGATACAGGGTCGTTTTTACACAAGTAGGCAATAGCATCAAATAGTTTCCTCTCCGCGAGAAAACCGTCCTTGGAGAATTGTTCTCCCAGGAATTCTTCGGGTATATACTTTACTGTTCTATTCCGTGGAAATATTGTGATCACGGGCGTCCATGCGTGTTCGTTATGATCGATAATTTTGATTGGGGCTCCCTTTGATTTGTACTTTGACTCGTGTAATACTTCACCGGTTATCGTTGTAACGGTTATTGGAAATCTCAGCGATGTTTCTAATCTCGCTATGTCGCTGATGGTCGCTCCACGCTCTTTTACGGTTAGTTCCCACTGGTTGATTTTGCTACGTCGTAAATCAGTCAATTTGTTTCCTCGACATGCATTTGTAAAATGCTCTATTATTCGTTCTGCTACACAATTTATCCCCGTTGACTGTTTCATCGGTTTCAGTTTTCCGATATCAGGTTTCTTATTTAACGGGTATATTCCATAAACAACTGCTGTTTCAGGATACGCTCGTTCATAGTATGGTCTGTCAATTCCGGTTAACAACCCCGGCTTGGAGTCGCGGCTGACAGTGACTGTTTTCTTGTCGCTGAAAACTGGTTCAAATTTATCACGTATGATCCAATCGCCTGATTCCACCCGGACAATGAATTTTACTCTGAAGAAATATTTTTTACCGTCAAGTTGTGATATTATCATTGCTGCGCGGTTGTCGTTCATGGTAGCATCAACAACACCATCAATTCGAAATGTTGACCAACTATGAGATGCACCATCACGCTTGAATTCATTGATACAATCGCGTATTTTACTCAACAGGGTTTTATCGTTTATTAACGCTTTTGGTGTGTCCCTGAGGACTCTATCGAGATTGAACTTAATATTTTTCCAGGGCTTAATTGCTGCCAATCTCTCGAACTCATCCATATAATTAAAACAAGTATTTAAATGAAAGAATATAGTATAATGAATCACTGCAAATGGTTGATGATTGGGTCGACAACCCCGTGCAATAAATCATGTAGAGGCGAATTCTGCGGGTACCATTTACAAAGCGTTCGTAATGGTTCTCTTGGCCCCCTCCCGTGCTTGGTTTGTCACGTCGGTGTAAGAGGAAAATCGCAGTTGTGTATTAATTGTGGCGGAAAGCGATACAGGGAACTAAAACGCTATTATGACAAGCGAATTAAAAACGCCGTCATTGACCCCACCGCCGATTTCGTCATCAAAACCCCCCAAGACTACGTTGAAAGATTTATAATTAAACCAAATAATAAATTAGACAAGTAGTATTATTATACAAATGGACCAAGAATTTCAGCCGCATCCTGTGCTCGTTAATTACGAGGCATCCCGCAACGGCGTTGTTAGAAATTGTAGACTGAAGAAGCCGATTGGTACCGTAAATAATCATGGATACTTGCAATTTACTGCAGGAGGAAAAAACTATTATGTTCACAGGATTGTATTTGAAGCATTCAACGGATTAATCGAAAATGGGCTTGTGATTGATCATATTAATAATAATAAGACTGATAATTCTCTTATAAACTTGCAAGCTATCTCGCAAAGTCAGAATACCAAAAAAGGCCAAACTGGTAAATACCCAAAGAAAGCAAAACCCGTAAAGTCATTTGATACAACAACTCACGAGGAAAAAATATTTCAGTCGATGAATGAGGCAGGAAAATATTTTGACATTTATATCGCCTCAATACGATTTGTTGCAGAAGGAATACAGAATTCAGCGATCTCAAAAAAGACCGGGCATAGAATTCGATTTTCATATATAACAGAAATCAGCGATTGATGAAGTCACCGGCGCCTATGGCGCTGACGAGGTCACGTCTAACGAATTATTAAACACCTCGGGATTGATACACGGGGTTTCATTTTTTTTTATTTAAAAACAAAATGTTTTATAAGAATAATGAATATCGAAGACATCAATAATATATTAACTGAGATTTCAAAATTAAAAAATCAAGGAATTGAATTATCTGATGGTCTCGACAGTGAAAAAATATTATCCGATTATGAGATTATTAACGAACAGTCGAAACGGGGGCGTTTTACCCTGGCCCGCGAGTACTTTTTTATAAAACGATTACAACATACGATCAATGAAAACTTGTACCACAATGACGCAAATGCATTCATTGGACTATTCACTGCCGTTGAAATAATACGAAAAAAACTTGGACGTGTTTATGAACGACGCAGGGAGATTTCTAGTAAAATCAAAAACATTAGAAGAATTATAGACGGAGCCTCCGGCGAGAAATTAGAAATTGCTTCGCAATTGCAATAATGGTAGGCGAATCACTTACTACTCGGCTAGCCAGAGAGCGGCTAGCAGCGCTTAAAAAGTTCATACCGTTACGAGACAGGGTCCGAGAACAACTTCAAACGTGGCAGCAACTACAAACCGATTTTACTGTTGGAAGCGAGCAACTCTTTGCCCCGGTAACTAAAGCGACTAAGGATGTTACGGCGGTAACTGTACCCGTTCTCGGTGCGCTTGAAAAGATAGCAACTCAGACCGAACAAACAAAAAGGTCTTTAGAAACACTCCCTGCAAAAATAGCGGCTGCTACAACACGGAGGCCACCACCACTCGCTATAACCGAACCACAAGAACCTTATGTTACAATGGCCGACGAGGAAGAATTAGGTGCTACTGCGAAAGAACCAGAAGAAGAAATACCCGAAGAAACACCAGAAGAAGAAATACCGGAAGAAAAAGAGGGGAATATACCCCGTATTGTACTCAAGAAGAGCACAATAGATGAAATTAGAGGCTTCAGCAACAGGGAAGAATTAATTAATTTTGCTGCCAACAATTTTGCTAAGAGCATACGAGATAAGAAGCATATCAATAGCGGTTACGAGAAAAATATAAAGTCGTTAAAGGACTGGGCAAGAATAGTGTATTTAGCGAGTAAACATAAAGATGCATTACCACATCGTAGTAAATCCGATTACGACGCATTCCACAAGGAAGTTAAGAGTATAACACCAAAAAAAGGAAAAGGATACTCTGTTGGTAAAGAATCCTACGGCGTTACCTGTCCTAATAGTGTTCTCAGTGATATATCACGGCTGGAAGTACTAATCGGAGGAAAACGAGCCGGAAATAACTCTCCGGAAATAATCAATGAGGCCGCTGATATTTGCAAGCGGTTATTTGCAGGCGGTATTATGGACATTAATGCATATCGAACGCTCATAGACGAGCTCGTGGATGATTAATTGGAAAACTGGTGTTTTTAATAAGGATGATCATACACTACAACCACGATAAACCAGTACTCGTCTACGTGGTAAACTCGCGATTGCCTGTTTACCGCGCGTACTATGGAGATGGTCTCGGTAGCACCATTGCGGGGTTATTTACAAGAATGGCTCCAAAAGTAGCGCCGTTAGCCAAACAATTAGGAATGAAGGCTATTGATGTTATTCGTGATAAGGGAATCAGCGCTATTGGAGATGTTGCCGGAAAGGCGCTTTCAGCCGCGCGGGACAAACTAATGTCGTTGGTGAAATCCAAGAGATTTTCAAAAAGAAAACAGAAACCACCGGTAATGCCATCAACGACAGTGATGCCTGCAAATGTCAGTAAAGTAATAAATAACGCCGTGGAAGAAAAACTAGAGTCGTTGGCGACGACTCAGTCGTTGGCGACTTCGCCATCCGCCGATGCGGCAACCAACGCGCTCATGAACGCGATAGCGGGGAGTGGTTTAAATTCAAAGAATTTACGACGAAAACGACGTTGATGGATTTCAATTGAAAACATCAACATGATAAATAATAGAATGTTTGCGCGAACCGCTGATCCCGCGTTTGATATGGACGCCCCAGTGCGCAGGGATGATTCTGTCCGTGATTATCAATTTTATTCTTATTATGCAGCGCAACCCGACCTACGATCGCGAATTGAACTTCAAGTCCAAGATACCAGTAAATATTTTTTGCCGTGTGAAGCGTTTATCGAAATCGAGGGAGAACTCGTGACAAATGCCGCCGATAATGCACCATACGCAGATGACCATCGTGTTCGAGTTGGCTTCGTCAACAACGGTATCATGGTGTTATTTGAGAGCGCCAGATATCTTATTGACGGGCGAGAAATTGAATCAATAGAACGCGAGGTTGATGTTGCAACAACGATAATTGGGTTGGCGAGATACTCGGATGATTATACAAGATCGGCGGGCCCATCTATGATGTTTTCGAAGGACACCACCAATAACGCTGACCATATTCAGTACGTTAACGTGCTGGCGGAAAGAGATACCGCAGTTGACCCACAGGCTGAAGCAGCCAATCCAGACCGCAGAGCAAGACCAGGCGCTAATTTCAATATTATAAAAAGCACCAACAATGATTACAATCTAGGATTCGCAGCACGAGTAGGAATGTTGCAAGGACCACGCCGACAGTTTTCATGCGCGATTCCACTCCATCACATATTTGGATTCTGCAGAAATGTCAGAAAAGTTGTCTATGGGGCTAAGCATACAATCGCGCTGACGCGAAGGGGCGATGATAACAATGCAATATGGCGTGCTGCTGGCGTCGCTGCCGGTAAAGTCGTTTTAACTAAAATGGCATTGTGGATGCCGGTGCTGACTCCATCAGTTACCACGGAAGCACGATTGTTAGCATTTATGGAACAGGGAGGGAAATCGTTGTTGAGTTGGCTAGCGGTAACAACTGATGCTAAAGAGGATAACGTCGCCGATACGTTTACATGGCACCTGGCGTCAAAACAGGGTGTTTCAGCCCCGCGTCATATATTCATAGCGCTGCAGAATAGGGAACGATTGGGTAGTCAAGAACGCAGCCATATGATATTTGATCAATTAGGAGTCAGGGATGTTTCGCTGAGAATAAACGGACAACAGGAACCATCCGAGGACATACAGCTTAATTACGGCGACAACCATATCGCACGTGTGTATCATCGATTGCTGTCATATATGGGCCGTGATCAAAACGTCGACACTGGTTTGCAAATATCACAACTTGATTTTAAAAACCTGTATCCGATTTATTACTTTTCGTTGGAACATCTTGATTTAACGAGACAATCCGTCGTTGATATACACTTCCGAGCTCGTATAGCCCCGGCTGGTGCCAATTATAGAGCGGTTGCTGTCATTCTCAGCGATAAATCAATGCTGCTAGAAGGCGTTGGTGGACGAATGAGAATCGTTGATGCGCCAGTGGAAAACATGTAATTGAAAGCACAAAACGCGTTTACAATAAATGTCGTATAGTGTCGTCAGTGTAGAGTTGACTGATGGTCAAGTCAAGAAATTACGATCAAAGTCGGCTAAACAATGCGGGACCACAATAACGCTGAAGCCGTCGCAGATGGCAGGTGGTAATCATAAGATATCGTTGACGGCGCGTCAAATAAAACATTTCAATGATGCGATGAAGAATAAAAAGAGTGTTCAAATAGATTTTTCAGCCGCAGCAATTAAAAACATGGAAAAGACCGGTGGGATATTTCCGCTGTTAGCTGCGATTCCGGCATTGATTGCCGCTGCCGCACCAGCAGTGGCTAAGGCGGCGGCGTTAGGAGCCGTTGGTACCGCGGCGGGAATGGCATTAAAGAAGGCAACCGGGAAAGGCTACAAAAAAAAACGACCCGTGGCCGGAAAGGGTCTAAGACTACCGGGAACCCCGTATTCATGGTACTCGGGAAAGGGTCTAAGACTACCGGGAACCGTTTATTAACGCAAGAGTCTATGACTCCCATGTCTAATTTTGATTTAATAGGCGCCGCAAACGCGCTAGCGATAAAAAACTTCAGAGGTGTTTTTATGAGGGATCAATTACCGGCGGCACCAAGGAATATTGAAACCGGCATAATTAACCTCGATGGGTCCTCTGGAGCGGGAACTCATTGGGTTGCATACGCGATTGATCCGCGTGCGATCGTCTATTTTGATTCATACGGGTTAGCCCCGCCGAAAGAGTTCATGCGGTATGTCCGGGCGTGTTCAGCCCGGGTTTTTTATTCCACGCTGCCAACACAGCGATTAAGTGACCCACCGATATGTGGCCGTGAGGTATTGAACGTACTCGCGGCGATTTCATCATCGCGGAAACCACCTCATGTGGTTGTAAACGAATACACTAGTGGGGTTGTAGAAGCTCAACGGATTTTAGAGAATAACATTTACAATAATAATGATTGATATCTGGGGGCGACCGGTTTCGGCGCTGAAACAATCCGCGGAAACGACCGCCGCCGACATAAAAAAACTAATTGAGGATGAAATCGCTGATATGTTGAATCTAACAAGTGTTGACCCGGGCGAAATAGTTGTATTTCAAGACCGCCAGGGTAAATTGAAATCCGGTAATGTGTCACTGAATGACGTTTTAATACGACAGCGTGATGCCGCCGAGAACGCTATCGCGCTGTATACCAGCGACGGACGACTCAGACCAGGTAAACATATAGTGGAGATAGAGAGAATAATAGAATTAATCCGAGACGGTACTATAAGGTTGAATGAATCCGTGATCGAACTTGACGCGCATGTGAAAAAATCTGTCACCGATATACAACTCACTACCGCTAGTTTTTTTGGAACCCCGACGGTAACCGAACCGAATCTTGCAACAATAAAAAATACTATTTTGGAGTTTACGACGCTGTCGGGCCAATTTACCTCGTTACGAAAAAATGTTAACAGGATCGATGACAACTTTGATAAATTCCTTGGTAAAAAAAATGCCAAACCGGATGAAATCACAATAACTATAAATGATATCACTGCGTATGGACAGGAAATAGAAACAATCAAAACTGATGTTGCAACGAACAAAAGGAGTGTAGACGCGCATGAACGGGAAATAGAAATAATCGGCGCTAATGTTGCAACGATCATAAATAATGTAGACTCGCATGGACGGAAAATAGAAACAATCAAAACTGATGTTACAACGATCATAAATAATATGGACACGCATACACAGGAAATAGGAACAATCAAAACTGATATTGAAGCGAACAAAAAAAATGTAGACGCATATTGGCGGGGAATAGGATTAATTAAAACTGATGTTGCAGCGAACAAAAAAGGCATAGACGTGCATACATATGAAATAGAAACAATCAAACTTGATGTTGCAGCGAACAAAAAAAGTATAACCGAGAATACACGGGAAATAGAAACAATCAAAACTAATGTTGCAGCGAACAAAAAAGATGTGGACACGCATATACAGGAAATAGGAACGATTAAAACTGATGTTGAAGCGATTAAAGACGGACTACCGAGAGTAGCAGAGCAATTCGAAAAAATAAAAATCCCTCATGAGAACATCATCAACACAGTATACACAATTCGGCATGGATCATTCGATTGGACTCCTACACAGAATACAGTAAATATCACCGCAACTGTTAAGGGCATTTATCGATTGACACTGGTTTCAATGATGCAGTTTAATATATTATCGTCGAGTTCATCCGGGTTTAACAATACAATATCAACAATTATAGACAAGAACGCAACTGAACAGTTTACAATTTATGCCGTTGATAGAAATCTAGCCCGGGCAAACATTACATGGTATGTGGAATTTGCAGCGAATCTAAGTAATTAAAAACACTAGCTCTTTTAAAATAAAAATGACCACCAAGGAAGTTGAATCAGAGGTATCACCGACGTCACATCAATATCGATTCGATACCGCAAAAGAATTTTCCGCGAACTTGAAAACGCTTTCCGAACAATACCGTGTAAAAATAAAAAAATACCGTCGTAAAATAACCGCCATCGACGCGGTCGTGTACTCGGTGTCGGGTATAGTAGCTGGCGCCGGTGTTATTTTATCCACGGTGACCACGATAAGCCCGATCGCTGTTCCAATCGCTGTCTCCGCAATGACAACAGTTGCTGGAGTTGCCAACGCAATCACTAGGAAGATATCATCGTGTTTTCAGAAAAAACTCAACGAGTATACAGTAAAACATCAAATAGTATCCGACGCATACTCGAAATTATCCGGGTTGATCTCGTTATCGATTGATAATTTGTTCGTATCCGATGTTGAATTCTCCACGATGGTCCAGTTGTATAGCTCCGCGATGTCAAAAATCGAGGATTTTCAACTGGAAGCCGAAACCACCTGGTTGTTAAAATTAGACACTAAAAACAACGAATAATAATAATGTCGCTGAACCCCGAAGGGTCTCAATTACTTCAGCGGATCGCGGAGAACACCACTCCGGTACAAACAAGTATGATATCGATAACATCAACGAAACCCGAATTCAGTGTGAACTTCCCATCACCGGTTCCAGTAAAGGAAATAGCGCTGGCAAAATTGCGAGTATATCACAGTTGGCCTAATATCCGAGCGGACGCATTTAACGGACAACAACCTAATAACTCGCTGGTTTTTGCACGGACAAATAAACCCGATGGGACCCCAAACTGGGAGGAGGTTACAATACCAACTGGGTCATACCAAATAGAGCAAATCAATAAAGAATTTCAACGCAGGATAAAATCGATCACAGGAAAGGAATCAAAAATCGCTATTACGGTTCATGAACCGACGTTATCGTCGACGATTGAAATAAGCACACCGGGGAATATGGTTGATATTTATAACAGTTCAATAAGAACCATACTAGGATGGCCTGAGAATCCACCCGCGGACACCCCCCCATCAACTATCCTCAGACACGATAACGGAGATGGTGGTAGGCATATTGATCCATACAACGTAAATATCGCATCAGTGATAGCGATCAATCTAGTGTGTGATGTTATCGAAGGGAGTTATCAGGTGGATACCAAGCAATCAAATCAAGCTCAACAGGGGTATATCCTTTATTCGTTTTCACCAACAGCCCCTCCGGGATTTTTGATCATTGAGAGTCCGATTAATCCGGTCTATATGCGATGCCATGATCGGTTTTTAACGAGAATTAATTTCAGACTTACCGATCAGTCAAATAACCTAATTGATCTGCAAGA
The DNA here is from genome assembly GCA_028554795.2 of Sinohyriopsis cumingii. NCBI lineage: Eukaryota > Metazoa > Mollusca > Bivalvia > Unionida > Unionidae > Sinohyriopsis > Sinohyriopsis cumingii. The sequence goes on from CM068824.1 coordinate 99,895,991, forward strand.
GGAGGAGTTAGTGATCACTCTGTTTGTAAGATCATAGCAGCAGGGGGGGCGATGACATCGACGCGGTCGTCGATGTGCTTACCGGACGCTGACGACGCTGGGGATCGGCGCGCAGAAGGTGTTAATTAAACCAAATGACGTTTGGACGATCCCCCAACGACGTCGTCGTTTTTTTTTTTACCAGGCGCTGACGACACTAGATCGTTGAGTTGCAGAAAGTAATAATTAAGCAAAATAACGATTGGACAAAATGTCCGATTCGCCCCCTCTGCTGCTTGGCGTACAGATTCGTAAAAAAGAACAATATATGTTTCAATGGTAAAATATGCATTGGCTGAGTTTCCGACATATACCGTTGAAACTAAGGAAGATTACGATTGTCCAAAATTACCGTTTGCACTACCTCCCTTGACTAAGTGTAAAGGTAATGTTTTAGGTGACGACATTGAAGAAAAAGCCAACCAATCACTAATGCATACAAGTATTGACAGCTGGGTCCAATCAATTAAAATTACGAATTTTGTGCTGTAATCGTTCGAAAATAATTGTCATCAGAACACACGGCTCTTGCTTTCCTTCAACCTGTACCTTAATGAGATCATTAGTCAATGAACAGAAAAATACTGTGTTATAAAACAAAAAAGAAATCAGCAGAAAAAAAGACATAGCGATTATTCTGTTTGAAGTTGGCATGCATTACAAGATTATTCCTGGTATCAAATACTGCCCACTCTAAACTGCTTTCCTGAAATACAGTAAAACCAATTGCCAATTCAAAATTGCTTAAGAATATTAAAACCTAGTGCCCATTTTAAATTGCTTTCCCAATAGATATTACTGAAAATACGTGGCTTTGATATTTCTGTACCTGTTCTGTTTCAATCTGCACATTAGAAGTTACTTGTTTTATTTTTTACAATAGTTTCCGTGTGTCTGACGCTTAATTGACACGATGTTGATTTGGTGCTCTTTCAGGTTGTCTGTGACGTTTCAGCTGTATTACAGGACTGTATAATGTCTTGCTTACGTAAACAAAATGGAAATTGCTCTAAAAATATTTAAATGTTAACATGGAAGTTTCATTTCGGTAATTTAAAGTTTCATTGATAGCGCCGTGTTTGGTTGTTGAAGGAACCCGGGAACACGCATTTACAGATCACTGACATCTTACCTTCCTTCGCGTGGGTTCGAGTCTCGGCTCGGCCGTCGTGGACATGTGAGATAAAACTGGTCAGTAGCTTCCCGTGGTTTAGTGGTTCTTACCGGGATATTCCTGGGTTCTCCATCCATCAAGTATATTCTTCCTCATGTACATCATGTGCTGAAAAATGACGTTTAACCGACAACAACCAAAACAGCCTTCCGACCTCGATGCATAACTTTTCCGGGATATAATTTCGTTACTGAATCTTGTAAAATACCTTGATATTTCGACTCGCCGTGTTCCGCCCTTTATTCACAACCCTGAATTAGGTCAAAACATGTTGGTTCTCTCTGTGATAGACAATAACTTGCTGGTTTATTATTGTAATACGAATTTTTAATTGTATGTCGCATGTTGTGAATTTAAAGTGCAGCAGTCCATAATTCTTCTGAGATTTTGGGGTTATCGTTTTGTTTTGTACATGTAAGCTGTGTAATCTCCGACGACAAGTTTGTTTAGCTCGAAATGTTGGAAAACCATTTTTAATTTGCACACACACACACACACACACACACACACACACACCATGTTTACTTCGAGGTTTAGGGTTACCTTCAAATTTGGTAGTGAAAGACCACAATTTGCCTTAAACAAATAACTTAATCAAACTTATACGACCTACCAATTAAAAATACTATTGTACAGTCTTCAGAAAAATTACGTGGCTGATGTGAATAGTTCTAAATTTGTATTGTATATATATAGATATAGATCAGATGGAAAATTGCCCAACAAGCCAGCAATTAAGTTATATCTCAAAATTAATAACTAAAAGAGGTAAATAAAACCCTAAGAAATCATGAGATCACATGACTAAAGCATCAACTAAAAAAGATCAGAAAGCAAGAGGATTCCTAAGATTTTACACAATGTATTTTTCAATAACCGATAAAAGTACAACTTATAAAGAAGAATTTGCAGAATCAAATCAAAAAAGTGTCAGAAATGAAAGATTTAAACAAGAAAATTCAGAACGATACATTTATGAATGTGTGCTTTTGTTTGTATTTCACTGTAGAGAACATAATGATGTATATTTTGTATTATGTGTTCACATTGATGTTCCAAAATCAGGGTCAGATTCCTAATCTTGACTCACTTTGAACCACGATGTAGGGTCTCACCTAATAATTATTACTTCCAGGTCAGTACCCACAAATGTAGTCCTAGTCTGATTTAGACCGTGGTTCCGCTCTCATTTTAATGGTAATGTAAAATTTAGATATAGTACTTCTTGTTAGTGCCTTAGGGTAAATTCAGCTAATTCTTTAGAATACGAGCATTATGGTGTTGTCATCTGTGCGTATTTTGACAAAAGTGCACTCTGAGTAATGAGGCATTGTTTCTGGTCCGGAAATTAAATAATTGACACATTGCCCAGTGTTTTATATACATTCCAGCCTCTCACAACATGCTGATTAAACTTTCACAAGAACCTCACCGTGAGTGAATCACTGAGTATACTTTAGATAAGCATATGATTTTGTAGGATTTTACAAAGGGGAAGGTATAGTACTGATGAAACAAATGACGTGACTAATATATGAAAAATAGATGTGATTTAAGTCCATGCCTCACTCTGCATTTTTGGGGTTAAGTAAGCGCCTCCGCTATTTGGCGATTCGTTATATAATTTTGTATTGTATCCCTATGTCTATTAGCTTGGTGGACACGTATATATGTTAAAGATCGACACCTGAAGAAATTGCCTTGTTTGTAGTGATAACTTTCTCAAGTGAATGTGCCTTAAGTGTAATGTGAACTAGAGAAATTCTTGGTAAAAACGTGTTGACATGTGCTTTTGAAGGCATACAATTGCCATACTCATTGAACATTTTGCACGACGTCACGTTCTTAAATTTCGGAGGTAAGTAAATCTTGCGCATAGTCCGTAATCCCATAATGTCTAAATAGACATGTTAGTTTCACCATTGGAAAAAATAAAAGGTGTCGAATTTCCCTGATTGTTTTAAAGGTCCATGAAGTGATATTAGAATGTATTATGGGTAAAATGGACGTGATTTTATAATGCATTATGGGTAACATGGAAGTGATATTGGAATTCATTATGGGAAACATGAGAGTGATATTAAAATGAGGAATGAAAAGCTAAAAACTTCCCTGTATGTGGTGATGTTGTGTCAGATGATAACCATAACAACGGATGGTTGGATTGGACGCATGTAACTGATCTCTCTCTCTCTCTCTCTCTCTCTCTCTCTCTCTATATATATATATATATATATGTGTGTGTGTGTGTGTGTGTGTGTGTGTATGTGTGTGTGTGTGTGAGTGTCATATATAGTATTTATACACATGTATCATAAGGCAGACAATTTCGGTGTCAAAGTAATGTATACTTGCAAATATTTTAACATGTAGATTTGCTGATGCTGACAATACAGTCTAAGTTGCAATACAGTCTAAGTTGTATTAATATATTATTGTTTTCCAACCTTCTCTGCGAAAGTTCCTGTTTTGGTTTCCTTAGTTGATGAATAACCCTGAAATAAACTCATTAAGTGCACAGGATGTATTTCACATCTACACCCACCCCACCAATTTTAAGCTGTACATCTTTAGTTTCTGCCAATAAATCTATTACATACTTATCACACATTAAAGATAATGAATACCAGTCATGATCTGATAGACGATTGGAATTTAGAATTGTTTTAATTTTGAAATGCCGTATTTGAATTAGGCAGGTGTGGTTCAGTTTCGAAAGTCCCAGAGGTGTATATCTTTTTATGTAAGAATGATTGAAGGTGCGATTGAATTGCGATAGATAGGCTATACAAGATTATAAAATTTGCATGCCAATTGAGTAGTTGCAATTCACACCCTCTTCTTTTCAAAAATGTCTTTGCACCGTTATGAAGGTGCACGAATGATTAATTCCAGGTATAGCATTTTGATTTTCCATTGACTTATTATACATAAAAGCGATAATATTACATTCAAAGGTGTTATGTCACGCACGTTTGATGTTATGGAGATCGAGTAAACATCTTGCTCTGAACACAGTTATGCCACGCTTCCTTGATTATCTGCGTTAATAGAGATAGAAAACAGTGCATTTCAAAACTTTTGCATTATGCCTTGGAGTCAGATAAAATTTTACAATGCAACCATTAAAAGAAGATATTCAGTACGTTGAAATAAATGAATAATAAATTGTACTGAATAGATCTGAATTTCTGAGTTTCAGTCGAAATGGCATTTTTATTATTTGTTTGGCAGGTTTATTAGTCCTTGTCTGAAGTATCACTCTAAAAGGGTATTTTTACAAAATATGAACAGGCCGCTGAACTCAATTTAATATGGCACCAGCCACCACCACTCTTCTCCTCCCGCTCCAGTGCCATTTGTTTTCACTAAGAATCAACATTAATCAATGTTAGGAAGTTTGCTGTCCAAATCACGTGGTTTTCTTTATTCTATGAACATGAAACTACCGGTACAGCACGAGCCCTATGTATGGTACTACTCCAGTGTCATAATACAGCCATTAGTATGAATCACATGTATGGTAGTACTCTAGTGCCATATCACCTCCATTTATGCTACTCACATGTATGATAGTACTCCAGTGCTATATCACCTCCATTTATGCTACTCACATGTATGATAGTACTCCAGTGCCATATCACATCGATTGGTAAGAACTGCATGTATGGTAGTTTTTCAGTGCCATATCACAGCCATTGGTATGAATCACATGTATGACAGTACTCCAGTGTAATATCACTGCCACTGGTATAAATCACATGTATTGTGTAACCCTGTGTCTTAACACAACCAGTTGCATACATCACATGTATTGTAGTAGTACACCGGTGTCATAAAACTGGCATGTGTACTGCTCACATATATAGTAGTACTTCTGTGTCATAAGACAGCTAATTTTATGAATCGGATTATTGGTATTACTTTCATGCCATAAGACAATAATTTGTAGTACTCAAATGTATGGTAGTACTTCAGTGACATAGGACAGTCATTGCTACGAGTCACATGTATGGTAGTACCTCAGTGCCATAAGACAGCCATTGGTACGAATTATATGTACTTCAGTGACATAACAAATACATGTGTATTCCTCATATGCATTCCATGGCATTGTAAATAGCACTACTCACGAGTATAATAATAACCCAGCGTCGTAACACATACATTATATGAATCGCATGAATGGAAGTACTTCGGTGCCATAACATATACACTGGTACGATTCATATGTATATCAATACACTACTACTGGCACGTCCCTGGTGTATGGTAGTGCTTCAGTACCAAAACACATTCCCTGGCACAAACTTATTTGCAACGTGTATTTATAGTCCCTTAGTGTCATGACATGTACACTGATATATATATATATATATATATATATATATATATATATATATATATATATATATATATATATATATATATATATATATATATATATATATTAGTACCTTAGTGACCGGACACGGCCACTGCCACAACTTACATGATTGGTAGCTCTTTGGTCTCATGATGCAGAAACTGGTACGACTACCGAGTACATTAGTACATCAGTACAATGACACAGCTAATGGTACGACTCAGATGTATTGTAGCACTTCAGTCGTACCAATGTCGTTGTCATTGTACTGATGTAATACAATGCACCTGCATCGTACCAGTACCGGTGTCATGGTACTGAAGTACTAATATAAATATGATTCGTGCTAGTGGCGGAATCATGGCACCGAAATATTACAATGCACCCGAGTCTTATCAACGTGATGAAATGCCATTTTACTGAAGTACAAGCATAAATGTGATTCTTACCAGTGTCTGTGCCATGGCAGTGAACCACACAAATACATGTGAGTCAGGCCAGAGGGTGTGTCATGACACTGAAATATTATCGTAGTCATACCAGATTTTGCATCATGAGACTAAACAACTACCAAATATGTAAGTCGTGCCAGTGGCTGTGTCCTGGCACTAAGTTACTACCATATATGTAAATGGTACCAGTGTATATGTCATGACACTGTGGCGATATCATACATGTTGCAAGTAGGTTGTGCCAGGGTCTGAAGTACATGTACTACCATACACCTGTGGCGCTATCATACATGTTGCAAGTAGGTTGTACCAGGGGCTGTGTCTTGGCACTGAAGTACTACCATACACCTGGGACGTGCCAGCTGTAGTGTCCTGATAAACATTGAATCGTACCAATGTATATATTATGGCACCCAAGTAAAACCCTTCATGTAATTCGTATAACGCGGTGGTATGAGACGTGGGTATTTCTATACTTTTGAGTCGTGTCATTAATATTGTAATGGCATGCATATGAAGCATACAAGTGTAATTGTTATGGAACTGAAGTACTACCATATATGTGATTTTTACCAATGGCAGTCTTACGGTATTGAATTAATACCATAACATGTGATTCGTACCAATTGCTGTCTTACGGCACTGATGTACTGTGATTCGTAGCTTTTATGTATAATAAGTCAATGGAAAATGAAAATACTATACCTGGAATTTATGATTCATACACTTTCATGACGGTACAGAGACATTTTAGAAATGAAGTGGGTGTGAATAGCAACTCTTTATATGACATGCAAATTAAAATCCTTTATAACCTCACACAAAAGACTCAGTGACTATCGCAATTCACTAACACCTTCAATCATCCTTACATAAAGGACATACCCCCTCTGTGAAATTTATAATTCTACCACACCTGCAATCACGTAATAAAATCTTTATATATAGTAAGTTTGTATAAAAAGGAATGCTAATTCGAGTATGGCATTTCAAATTTAATTTATTTATAAATCAAATCCATTTTAACTTCATATACGTTCATATAAATTCATATCAGATTTATGTTTTATTTATTGTCGTATATCTTATGTGATGTCCATGGAATGTTGGCACGACAATCACGAGTGCACATGGAGTAAAGAACATTTTAATATTTAAACAGGCATGAGTCAGGAGGATCAGGTCAATAAGAAAAAACAAAACAAAGCATAGCCTATTCTCGTTGATGTATAAATAGATTTATGTCTATATATGAATAGATTTATATGTCTGTATATGAATAGATTTATATGTCTAAATATGTATAGATTTGTATGTCTATATATATATAGATTTATATGTCTATATATGTATAGATTTATATGTCTATATATGAAAAGATATAGGTGTCTATATACGAATAGATTTATATGTCTATATATGTATAGAGTTATATGTATATATGTCTATATATGAATACATTTATATGTCTACATATGAATATATTTATATGTATAGATTTATATGTGTATATATGTATAGATTTATGTGTATATATGAATATATTTATGTCTATATATGAATAACTTTATGTCTCTCTCTCTCTCTCTCTCTCTCTCTCTATATATATATATATATATATATATATATATATATATTTATTTATAGGTGTATATATGAACAGATTTATGTCTATATATGTATAGATTTATATGTTTATATATGTACAGATTTATATGTCTATATATGTACAGATTTAAATGTGTATATATGTATCGATTTATATGTCTATATATCTATGGATTTACATGTCTATATATGCATACATTTATATGTTTATATATGTATAGATTTATATGTCTATATATGTATAGATCTACATGTCTATATATGTATCGATTTATATGTATATATATGTATGGATTTACATATCTATATACGCATATATTTAGATGTTTATATATGTATAAATTTATGTGTCTATCTATGTATAGATTTATATTTCTATATATGTATAGATTTGTATGTCTATATATGTATGGATTTATATGTCTATATATGTATAGATTTGTATGTCTATATATGTATGGCGTTATATGTCTATATATGTATATATTTATATGTTTATATATGTACAGATTTATATGTCTATATATGTATAGAGTTATATGTCTATATATGTATGGATTTGTATGTATATATATGTATGGATTTATATGTCTATATATGTATATGTTTATATGTTTATATATGAATAGATTTATATGTTTATATATGCATATATTTATATGTGTATATATGAATATATTTATGTCTATATATGTATAGATTTATATGTTTATATATGTACAGATTTCTATGTCTATATATGTATATATTTACATGTCTATATATGTATAGATTTATATGTCTATATATGTATGGATTTATACGTCTATATATTTATAGATTTATATGTATATATATGTATGGATTTATGTGTATACATATGTATAGATTTATGTGTCTATATATGAATCGATTTATATGGCTATATATGTATAGATTTATATGTGTATATATGAATAGATTTATATGTCTATATATGTACATATTTATATGTTTATATATGTATGGATTTATATGTATACATATGTAAAAATGTATATGTCTATATATGTATATATATTTATCTATATATATGTATGGATATATATGTCTATATATGAATATATTTATATGTCTATATATGTATAGATTTATATGTCTATACACAAAAGTGTAAGTCACGTTCGCCTGACTCTCGTATCTGTACATTTGTCTGTGTTGATTTTAATGTCCTATAGGAAGAAATAAAAACACATGGGTGTGTGTGTGCGTGTGTTCAAATGCGTGCCTGAGTTTCTATAACCTTCAATGGAGCTTAGTTTATTAAATTTATAATTTGTATGTCCTGGTTTAAGCTTGTAACAGTCAGTTCAAATCGTTTCTCTTTGTTCCTTCAGAGTTTATTCTTGTAAAGATGGAAATGTTTACAGGTGGGATGGTTTTGTCATAGCAGACAGCCACGCAGAAAAACGACTTACAGCCCTTTCAATGGAACACCCACATCTGATTGTACACGTACAGAAAAATTAACACATGAGGCCACCAGTTAGCTTTTTCTTGTTTTACAGTCATCAGCGCAAACAACGATAAATACAGTGCGTGATGTACATATTTAGCCATATATATCTTCTATGTAATTTTTTTACATATACAGATCGAAAGAAAAATGAAGTAAATTTTGTTTTCAGGCTAATGAGTAAGATGATTCGGGACCTTGTAATGACCAACATTATTTCCTGTCCATACATTCGTTGAAATTTTTCATCAGGAGTCAAATGAGACGGGACCCTGTAATGACCAGCATTAGTTCCTTTTCATACATTCACTGCAATTTTTCATCAGGTGTCAAATAAGACGGTTACCTTGTAAGGACCAGCATTAGTTCCTTTTCATACACGCATTACGCTTATTCATAATGAGATGTACAAGAAGGGGACCTTGTAATGAGCAGAATATTTACAGTAGTATCTACATTACAGTCATTAATATGCAAGACTGTTGAATATTTTTTCTTTAAAGTTGTAAATTTCAATGGTAGTTTTGGTCTGCCTAGGGCAACCATGTATTAACAATTTTTGGGAGTCGACCCAGATTAGGTTTGTGATGTTAACCCTGAGACCCATCAGCTGCTCAAAAACCACATGGGTAGACAATTTTAAATTATTAAGATTGAGCTCGGCAACCTACTCATAACAGCAAAACAAGGGGATCCGAGTGGCCCAGGGGTCTAAAGTGCTCACTGTTGCAGATCGCTGGCTTATCATCCCAATGCGCATGGGTTCGACTGTCGGGGTCGGCCATTGTTGGTATGTGTGTAAGCCTGCCAGTAAACTACTATGGGTAGGTGATTTATTTTCTCTGGTTTTCTCGGGTTCAAATTCCACAATATATACTGCATAGTCGATCTTGTAATGAAAAATTGAGTTGTTGTTCTTGTTGTTATAGAGCTTAATGACATTTTCAGCACAAGATAGGCTACACATGGCGGCCAGTATCAATGGTGGAGGAAGAACCCGAGAAAACCCCGGAGAGAACCACTGACCCACGAGAAGCTACTGGCAGGCTTTCGCACGTACCCACACTGGCCAAGCCCATGACTCAGACCCACGCAGACAGAGGTGATGTGGCATTGATCCGTAACGGTGAGCGCTTTAGACCACTCGGCCACTCGGGGACCCGAAAAATGGAGTTAAACTAACAACAACAGCCAATTTGATTTTAAAAAAAATGTGTGAGCAAGGTGTGAACTAGGTCAGCAAGATCTCCTAGGAATACTAATACGGCAATTAATGTTGTTACCATATACACCTCATTACTGACCGACAGGGACCAGGGTGGCCGAGAATGCAAGCGCTCGCTTAGACATATCACTGGCATCTCACCTCTGTCTACGTGGATTCGAATGTCGGGGTCGGCCAAGGTGTGTATGCGAGAAATGGTGCCAAAATCTTCCGTGGGTTGGTGATTGTTCCATTAATTTCGTGGATACTTCCTACACCAGATATGCTGCCAATTATAGTGTAGGTTAAAAACGGCGCAAAGTAAAAAAAAAAAGAACAACAACAAGTGGGAGACAATTTTATCCTTTGTAAACTATCACTATTTGATATAAGCCAACAGGAACTCCTGGCAACATTAAAAGGATAAGTACTGTTGTCATGATATACACCTCGTTACAGACATACAGTTTGATTAAATATGTTGTGACATCAAGGTGTAAACTAAACCAACATGCACTCTTACGAATATTAATAGGGGAATTAATGTTATGCGCTGGAGCTAAACGTACACACAACTCTCTTGTCTTCTTTATGGCATCTCTCTCGAATGTATGACTTCAATTTACCGTGTGTAATAACTTTTTTCTGTTAATTATTAACTCTCGCCAGACACAGAAAATGCATATTTTTTTTTTAAAGTGAAATGTAATTCCGTTTGAAACGTATATACCCCAATTCCATCTGTCGAAGTTTAAATAATTAAAATGGTTTATACTCCAGGACAAGTTTATCATTTAGACCAATAGTTCAAATGGTTTATAATTCAAGGACAAGTTTGCCATTTATATCTATGATTGAACTGGTTTGTAAACAAGGAAAAGTCATGACGAATAAATTTGAATGAATTAATTTAACATTTATAAATATTTTCGAAGAGGACAATTTGAATTTTTCTAAATTTTCATTAGATCAACTAAATCTGAAACATTTTTCTCATTGCATATTAATCTACTCCTAATTTGTTATCACAAAATCCAGGGAGTTTTTCCACATTTACTTAATAATATGTTGCTAATTGAGTACATTTAAAAATAATTAAAAATAAAATTGAAATAAATGCCCAAACAGCAGCAAGTCAACGACCAGACTAGTTTATAAAAGGATTTTGAATATTTAATGGTAGACCTTCATGATAGATCTGTGTGATATATATCAGACTAACAGGATATATCTGTGGCATGTTTTCGACCAACATGACTTGTCTTTGGCATTTGACTAGCAGGATATATCTGGGGTATGTGTTAGACCAACAGGATAAGTGTGTGGCATGTGTTAGACCAAACAGGATAAATTTGAATCATTTGTTAGGCCGACAGGATAAATTTGTGGCATGTGTAAGATTGACATAATAAAATTATTAAAGTTAGTTTCTTTGCAAAATATATGATGATTAATGTTGACTTTTCTTTTTGGAAAGTATGTTCTTAAAAGCTGTATTACTAATAAATACATTTTTACTAAAAATGTATTCTTTTATTACGGTTACAATTCTACAGTCTTATAATAAGTAACAAAAAAGAAAACAAACAAACAGATAATTTATTTTCCAAGAATACAAAGTGAAAATGAAAAGGAATTTATTTTTGTGAATTATAACCGAAATAGTCATAAATTTTATCACATGTCCAAAAGTATAATGAGTTCCGAATCAATTCCGCTTGCCTTTTGAATGAATTCAAATCATGAATTTGCTGATGTACCGGTAACCTTGAATGTGCTAATGTGCCAAGAGCAGATGTATGACCCAGAATGTCCTTGAATGAATTCATAATAATTCAAAAATATTTATTAGTCCTAAAACCAATGAGCACTTTGTAATTCCAAAATATAATTTAAACAAATACATTACTCTCAACTTATAACTGATCACAACTAAAATTGATTCTACAAATTCCGACCGTTAGATATGGAATGATTAATTCTGACGTAAACAACCTTAATATAAAAACCTAAGAGACAATAAGAGAAACATGATGCTGGTCATTTTCCCATCAACTTTGTAAACAAGTTCACTTCTAGATTGCTAAAAAAATGAGCATTGAGCCAAACATCAGTAAACAACCTATTTGTAATTTACGAACAAGACCCGAAGCAGATAGAACTTCTGGAACCTTCTAATATCAAAAGGCCACGTCAGCATGTTTCCATTAAAGTACATTCTATTGTACAAATCACGGCCAAACGTTAGCTATATAAAACGTTGTTTACAAAATGACCCCCATAATCTTAAATCATGGACAAAAGTGAATAATACAATATATCTACTTACCATTATATACAGTTCCATTTTCATGTTCTTTGTTTTAATAACAATTTTAACTTATTTATTGGTTATATCATACATCGGAAATATGGTATCCTGGCTAAATCATAGAAAGGAAATCGGGTGGCCTGGCTATATCATATATATAATATAGGATAGGCTGACAATATCATGCAGAGTAAATGTGGTGGTATCATAGGTATGCATTTAAAACAAATTAAGATTCTTCTACTCATGTCCAAATGACTAGTATATAAAAATGTTGTTTTCACCAATATACTTCTTGTGATATGTTGTTGGTCCTAAATGAAAATGGTGAAGTTGTACTTCCAATATAACTACAATGATAGCCACCTTGAGCAATTTGTTGCCACTACTCGCTCTGGATGATCATTATGACATAGGAATTTTAGCAAAATACCTCCAATGATGTATACGTTGTTCTAAATGAAAATGGACCCAAGCAAACATCCAGTGTATGCACCACAGCAGATAATTTGAAAATCTTTTTATCACGGAAGAATATCAGAAATGGTTTCAACACTCGATAGTTAAAATGATGAAATGGTCTTATCTTGAATTCTAGAAATTCATTTCAGACAACAGCGTGTCAGTCTCTTCGTGGAACATTTGTTTCGTATACCAGTCTCATTCCTTCAAGACAATTCAACTGCTGTGTTCATACTTGATACCAGAAATGGGTCACAGCAGTTGGGTTAGCTTGGATCCACCCACACAGCCTGGTGTTGATGCTTGGTACCGGAAAGCGGCCAAAGCAGTTGAATTGGCTTGGATCCACCCTCACATCCTGGTGTTCATGCTTGGTACCGGGAAGCGGCCACGGCAGTTGAATTGGCTTGAATCGACCCACATAGCCTGGTGTTAATGCTTGGTACCGGGAAGCATGCACTGCAGTTGAATTGGCTTGGATCCACCCCCACAGCCTGTTGTTGGTGCAGAGGCTCCCTGAGCGCTTGTCTAAAAGAGAAACCTCAGCTTCAATCGTTCTGGAAACAATCATGGGCTTTTGTATAATATACAGTGAGTAAATCTTCACTACACCTAAGAATGCACTTATGCATGCTAGAGTTAACTCCCTGGAACCGTGTTTCTCTTCCCTTATGGTCACCTTTCATCGTTGCATTCAATGATGCACTTTGCGTGTATCTGCTAAACCTTGGTGCATCTACCAAATTTATATGTAATTCTTGGCATCATGTCGTATATTCTGACGATTATGTACATCCCTAACACCTTGCAACTACCACAGTGTCATTATTTGTACAATATCGGATGACTTTAATACACTTTCTAACCCATATGAGAGTCACCACTGCCATTAGATTTAATATCCTATCTAGCCTGTGTGTGAGTGACCAATGTTACTAGATTTAGTACCCTATCAAGCCTGTGTGTGAGTGACCACTACCACTAGATTTAATATCCTATTTAGCCTGTGTAAGAGTAACCACTGCCACTAGATTTAATACCATATCTAGCCTCTGTTTGAGTGACCACTGCCACTAGATTTAATACCATATCTAGCCTGTGTGTGAGTGACCACTGCCATTAGTTTTAATGCTCTATCTAACCCATGTGAGAGTAACCACTGCCACCAAATTTAATACCCATCTAACCCATGTGTGAGTGACCACTGCTCTAGATTTAATACCCTATCTAGCCTCTGTTTGAGTGACCACTGCCACTAGATTGAATACCCTATCTAGTATGTGTGTAAGTGAACACTGCCACTAAATTTAATACTCTGACCTGTGTATAAGTACCCACTGCCACTAAATTTAATACCCTATCTAGACTGTGTGTGAGAGACCACCGCCAGTAGATTTAATACCCTATCTAGCCTGTGTGTGAGTGACCACTGCTACCAAATTTAATACCCTATCTAGCCTGTATGTGAGAGACCATTGCCACTAAACTTAGTACCCTATCAAGCCTGTGTGTGAGTGACCACTGCTACTAGATCTAATACTCTAACCTGTGTACGAGTACCCACTGCCATGAGATTCAATACCCAGCATGTCCATGAGCAATCATTATCTAACATGAAGGACCATTATCTAATATACGTAACAACTTGTTGTGCTCAGCATCTACTTGTAAACATTGGGCTGTAAAGGTCATCACTTTGTGACTTAAAATATTTTATTATGATAACAAAATTAATTAAATTATTATTAAAAATTTCCTAACTTCTAAAAGTTAAGGTTCAGTTTCAAAATTGCATTTTTGTCATATTCACATTGTAATAAAATATTCTAATAAAGAATATTTAGAAGTTCAAATTCAGTTTTATTGCATGGAAAATAAATTCCAAGTATAATATCTCACTTTCAGGCACATCTGGCTGTAAATTCACAGTCACCTTGCTGAACAGAAATAGTACAAAATTTCAAATGACTGTCAATGCCTTATTTTTATATGACACTTTCAAATGTATTTATTGATACATGGAACTTGGTAATATTAACAAGTATGTTTAAAATATGCCTTCGTTAGTGCATGTAACTTGTCATTATTGGTAAGTGCATTTAAAATGTATCTATCTTAAAAATATATTAGTTTGAGATTTGCTGCAACAAGTTGAAACTGATAGGTCCTAGATTACACTTAAACCCCCTCCCTCCAGGATGACAAAAACTAGAATGATATTCAAAAGAAAAAGAGCTGCTTGCATGGTCTGTTTGCCACTAACTTATGGGATGAAGTTACGTATTACATTATAAAAGAGTCTGAAACATTATCAAATTGTATAGACAATTTAATTTGATAGTACAGTGTAAGCACAAAGATACATTGGCAAAACAGAGGAAGCAAATAAAAAAATTCATTTTTGTAGCACTGTTAGCACATTATGTTATATTCCTTTTTCCACCAAAATTGTTTTGTGTTCCCCAAAATTTGGCGAGTGGAAAACACATTGTACACTGCCTTTTATCCCTCACAAATGTTGTGTTCCCCATATGTTGGAGAGTGGTGATCATATTTTCACCTGCCCTTCGCATCCCCAAATGTTGGAGAGTGGGGAACACATTGTCCCCTGCCCTTTTGGTTCAATATGCAATACTTCCTAGGTTAGAAGTTGAAAGCTCACGTGTCCCTTGTACAAAAAAAATATAATGATGAAAATATAACTGATACGTTAAGATATAAATATTTATTTTCTGGTTGTTAAAACTTATTTTGAATAGTGTATTCACAGGACATTTGCTATAGTAGGTTTTAAAATGTCTTTTCCTAGTGAAGGTTTTAAAATGGCCTTTACTATACGAGGTTTGAAAATGGCATTTCCTAGTCAAGGTTTTACTTCTGTACAAAGGACATAGAACAATACTTCCATAGAAAGGACCTATAACCGTATTTTCGCACAAAAACCTATAACCTTACTTGCATACAAAAGACCTAGAATCCTACTTCCATACAAAGGACCTAGAATCCTATTTCCATACAAAGGACCTAGAATCCTACTTCCATACGAAGACCTAGAACCTTACTTCAATACAAACACAAGTTGAATCGGGAAACATTGCCCTCTGAGCCACTTAGTAAGAAGAAAATTACCAGAGACCGTTAAAATACACACAACTAAACCATGAAGTACATGAAACAAATGCACTAGCGTGTTTTAGTAAAAAGTACCAGCAGACACGTTATGTGTGCATACACGTAAAAAGCCTGGAGAAACATGAATAGTGTTATATCAAGAATGATTGACTACATGAAATTGCATGAAAATCAAGTTTATACGTAAACCTATCTACAACAAAAACAATTACATTGTATTATAAATAGCCAGGATACTTTTCATCCTCTACTGTATTCACCATATACAAATCTACCTAATCAGTCAATTTCATATCGAAATACGACTGTTATATAAAAGAGACTATGTCTTTACAATAATAAAAATAACAGCATGATTTCAGTCTGACACCAAGGTACACAGTTCAATATGACTTTGTGTTAAGATAACTATCAAGATGGCTGCCCTGTGACATTACTGTCAGACTGGTACCATATCCATTTAAACTACAAGGAATTTCGTATCGGTATAGTTTTCATTCATGACCAGCTAAACAACATAAAGTAATTTAGAGAAAACCTCATGATGACATGACCATCCAATCAGTAGGGAGTAGTGATACAAGGTATTAAAAATGGATACACACGTGGCCATATTAACATCAGATCAGCAACCCAAGGTACGATAAAATATGTTGATTGAAAACCACATTTGACATGACAATCCGTGCAGGAAAATAGTGATAACAACATAATGGCTATATTCGATACAAGATCAACAACGGTTTCATTTAGAACTAACTATGCATTATAGTCTTTTTGAGAAAGTAAACTTTACAGCAAATTACACTTCTCTGAGAATGCTTACTTGGTCACATTACCATTAGCAATATAAACTGGCTACTTCCCATGTATAACACTACTAAAAGATGAGGATTCAGTTTTGTATCTATGCCTTATAGATGAATGGCACTAGCTCTTGCTCATTCCCTTGTCACCACTAGCGTCAGTGAGCCAAATAGATGTTTTTGTAAAGCCGGGGCATGATGCAGTTTACGTGACGTGGACCTGAACACACATCACGACAAAAATCAATATTGGCAGAGACATGATGCAGTTTAAGTGACATCAACCTAAACACACCCCACGACAAAATCAGTATTGGCCGTGGCACGATACAGTTTAAGTGACATAGACCTAAACATACACCACGATAAACCAGTATTGGCAGAGACATGGTGCAGTATAAGTGACGTGAACCTAAACAAGGATCACAACATATCAAAATTGACGGAGACATGATGCAATTTAGGTGACATGGACCTATAAACGTATCACAAAATATCAAGATTGGCAAAGACATGATCAGTTTAAATGACGTAGACCTAAACAAAAATCAGGACTAACAGAGATAGTTTAAGTGACGTGGACCTAAACAAGGATCACAACATATCAAAATTGACAGAGACATGATGCAATTTAGGTGACATGGACCTATAAACGTATCACAAAATATCAAGATTGGCAGAGGCACGATGCAGTTTAAGTGACGTGGACCTATACACGTATCACAAAATATCAAGATTGGCAAAGACATGATCAGTTTAAATGACGTAGACCTAAACAAAAATCAGGACTAACAGAGATAGTTTAAGTGATGTGGACCTAAACATGCATCACAACAAATCAAGTCAAGATTCACAGAGGCAGGCAACACATTACCATTGCAATGGTGAGATATTCTGTTAGTGACCCAATCAATGTGGCCATATTGGTTTAAGGTGGAAAATGGCTAAAAACGTCAGATCCAGCACTGAGGACATGAGATAAATGTCTCTAACCAGCTTCGATGTGGCAAGAGATAATTCTTATACACCTTATAAAACAAAGGGGCAGACATACTGCCTGTTACACTGTTATCCTTTGCTCGGAGTTCAGTATGGCATGTGGCAGAATGTGTTTGTGCCAGCGCAACAGAAACGTAATTGGTACCTGGTTTGCCAAGCAAAAAAAGGCTTTAGTTTTCCTCGATGTTCTTTCGGCCGATCGTTAGTTTCCACTGGATCTGAATAAAATCCCATGTGACCATTCACATGTGCCTGAAGCCCAAGCTTATTTTGCTGTAGGGCTTATGATCACTAGGCTAACTAAAAATGAGGGAACAGACCCCATAGTATCTAAACTTATGTGCACAAGAAGGAAAGAGAGGTAAAATGTGTCGTATTATCATGAACCAATTCACACATCTGATTCAAAACGTCTGGTGCATCAAAAAAGGCAGCAACATAATTGCATTCCTCTCCACCACATCAGGCTTCTTTGTTCAGATATTTAGGTGTGCAGAACGTGACCCAGTAGTGTATCCAAGAAGGTTAAGAACTGAATCTGTATTCAGATGTATACTTAGTATATCTGTACTGGTCTTGCATGCTTTACCAGCTTCTCTTCGTTTTTCAATGATTTTGGCTGAATGGCTGACCAGGTGTCCTATGACCATGTATTGCACATGCTGTAATGGGTAGAAAAAATAGGCTTTGTGCAAGCCATGCAGAACTCCTAAATGTATTCCTGTACTGTATTTCATGCATTAACTGCATTTAGAAGACATGTCTCTAAAAGGACAGAGAAGCATAAGAAATAGAGAAATTAACACGTCAGTGTAAATCTTTTGTTAATTACTTTGGTAAATAACACCCGTTATAAACATAGCACACAAACTTAAACAGCGTGTGTGAACACGTCAAAGTTAACATTTGTCAACAGTAGCCTGTTGTGACCATGTGGTCTAAAAAGGTCAAAGAAAATTATAAATTTTTCAAAATATCCACCAAATTCAAAATGAAAAATATACCACTTGTTTATTAATCAATACAATCCAAAAGTCTGATAGGATGTTTGATTTTCAGACAAGGAAACTTTCATTAATGGAATGCTTATTATGTGTGATGCTGTGTACTGAAGCGGAGTTTAAAACTGGAAATACCTAAAGGTGGCAAGAGGAAGTAAAGAACAAAAGTTACTGTCCTGTGTCTGTATGATATAGAGAGAAACGACACATTTTTAATTTAGTAGGTCTGGATTCGGAGGTTGCAGGCTTTATTCCTAATGTTAATGTAACTGTGGAATATATTCAACGGAGAAAACCCATGTCGATAAGACTTTCCATTCAAAAGAAGTGGCAACAGGATTTTCAAGATGTCCACCATGGTGGTCATAGTGGGTATCAGTTCGACATCAATTTTACTGAGGACCAATCAGACAGCAATATAAGTCTTTTAGTGGCAACCACACAGTTGTTGCAACCATCCATTCAAAACGAGTAGCAATCATCCATGACCAGTGACAATAACTTTAAGAGGAGTAGCGATAACAAGCTTGTGCTATTGGATAGACTATCTTGTGGGATGTGACCAGTAGAGGTAAAAACAATGTTTAATTAACAAGTATACATTACTTCTTAGTAAGGACTGAATCCATAGAGGAAAAACCAAACATGCAGCAAAAGCCTTTCCCCGTTACAGTTTGCATACAGTAGCAGTAATACCCATTACAGTGTACATATAGTTGCAGTAT
Organism: Sinohyriopsis cumingii; assembly: GCA_028554795.2. Classification (NCBI taxonomy): domain Eukaryota; kingdom Metazoa; phylum Mollusca; class Bivalvia; order Unionida; family Unionidae; genus Sinohyriopsis; species Sinohyriopsis cumingii. The sequence continues at coordinate 99,915,744 of CM068824.1, forward strand.
TATCTATTACAGTAACAGTAATACCTGAGACATTTTAGGTTTGTAGTGTTCTCATTAATAAAAGTCTACAGCATTGAAGTTACAAACAATGAAGAATTTAATTAATAAACTGTAAACTAGCAATCATGTACAAATAAAAACAAAATTTGGTAGCTTGAAGACTTTAATTTCAGAAGCATAATGTTATCTCTGAATCAAGTTCCATGTTGTAAAATTAAAACAAAGACATCATTGCGTGGTTATTAATTTTGAACTGAATTAAATATGAAACACATTAAATAATGGAACCAATAAATTTCAATACTGACAACAATAAAATTTATCGAAATAAAAAATATAATTCTGATTAACACCACACAAATTGGAATCAGTAAGAATGTCTTCATTTCATTGTATCTCTAGCATGTTCAATGTTGTAATCCCTGAGGTCATAATCTATTGATGGTCCTCCAGTACTATCCTCATTGTACTGTTTTCCATATTCCATAGTTAGGTCACGACTGATCATTTTAGCCATGACTTATGGAGCAATCATAGACAGGATATATATAGTTATGAGTATAGATAAAATCTCAATCAAGGTCTTTAAAGAAAAACCTTGAATATAGATTGGCCAACGTTTATGATACTGTATGGCCTCATACTTGAATATAGATTGACCAACGTTTATGATACTGTATGGACTCATACTTGAATATAGATTGGCCAACGTTTATGATACTGTATGGACTCATACTTGAATATAGATTGGCCAAAGTTTATGATACTGTATGGCCTCATACTTGAATATAGATTGGCCAACGTTTATGACACTGTATGGACTCATACTTGAATACAGATTAGCCAACGTGTATGATACTCTGTGGCCTCATACTTGAACATAGATTGGCCAACGTTAATTATACTGTATGGCCTCATACTTGAATATAGATTGGCCAACGTTTATGATACTGTATGGCCTCATACTTGAATATAGATTAGCCAACGTTTATGATACTGTATGGACTCATACTTGAATACAGATTGGCCAAAGTTTATGATACTGTATGGCCTCATACTTGAATACAGATTGGCCAACGTTTATGATACTGCATGGACTCATACTTGAATACAGATTGGCCAACGTTTATGATACTGTATGGCCTCATACTTGAATATAGATTAGCCAACGTTTATGATACTGTATGGCCTCATACTTGAATATAGATTGGCCAACGTTTATGATACTCTGTGGCCTCATACTTGAATATAGATTGGCCAACGTTAATGATACTGTATGGCCTCATACTTGAATATAGATTGGCCAACGTTTATGATACTGTATGGCCTCATACTTGAATATAGATTAGCCAACGTTTATGATACTGTATGGACTCATACTTGAATACAGATTGGCCAAAGTTTATGATACTGTATGGCCTCATACTTGAATACAGATTGGCCAACGTTTATGATACTGTATGGACTCATACTTGAATACAGATTGGCCAACGTTTATGATACTGTATGGCCTCATACTTGAATATAGATTAGCCAACGTTTATGATACTGTATGGCCTCATACTTGAATATAGATTGGCCAACGTTTATGATACTCTGTGGCCTCATACTTGAATTTAGATTGGCCAACGTTAATGATACTGTATGGCCTCATACTTGAATATAGATTGGCCAAACGTTTATGATACTGTATGGCCTCATACTTGAATATAGTTTGGCCAACGTTTATGATACTGTATGGACTCATACTTGAATACAGATTGGCCAAAGTTTATGATACTGTATGGCCTCATACTTGAATACAGATTGGCCAACGTTTATGATACTGTATGGACTCATACTTGAATACAGATTGGCCAACGTTTATGATACTGTATGGCCTCATACTTGAATATAGATTAGCCAACGTTTATGATACTGTATGGCCTCATACTTGAATATAGATTGGCCAACGTTTATGATACTCTGTGGCCTCATACTTGAATATAGATTGGCCAACGTTAATGATACTGTATGGCCTCATACTTGAATATAGATTGGCCAACGTTTATGATACTGTATGGCCTCATACTTGAATATAGATTGGCCAACGTTTATGATACTGTATGGACTCATACTTGAATACAGATTGGCCAAAGTTTATGATACTGTATGGCCTCATACTTGAATACAGATTGGCCAACGTTTATGATACTGTATGGACTCATACTTGAATACAGATTGGCCAACGTTTATGATACTGTATGGCCTCATACTTGAATATAGATTAGCCAACGTTTATGATACCGTATGGCCTCATACTTGAATATAGATTGGCCAACGTTTATGATACTGTATGGACTCATACTTGAATACAGATTGGCCAACGTTTATGATACTGTATGGACTCATACTTGAATATAGATTGGCCAACGTGTATGATACTGTATGGACTCATACTTGAATACAGATTGGCCAACGTTTATGATACTGTATGGACTCATACTTGAATACAGATTGGCCAACGTTTATGATACTGTATGGCCTCATACTTGAATATAGATTGGCCAACGTGTATGATACTGTATGGCCTCATACTTGAATATAGATTGGCCAACGTGTATGATACTGTATGGCCTCATACTTGAATATAGATTGACCAACGTTCATGATACTGTATGGCCTCATACTTGAATATAGATTGACCATGATACTGTATGGCCTCATACTTGAATATAGATTGGCCAACGTTTATGATACTGTATGGCCTCATACTTGAATATAGATTGGCCAACGTTTATGACACTGTATGGCCTCATACTTGAATATAGATTGGCCAACGTTAATGATACTGTATGGCCTCATACTTGAATATAGATTGGCCAACGTTTATGATACTGTATGGCCTCATACTTGAATATAGATTGGCCAATGTTTATGACACTGTATGGCCTCATACTTGAATATGGATTGGCCATGATACTGTATGGCCTCATACTTGAATATAGATTGGCCAACGTTTATGATACTGTATGGACTCATACTTGAATATAGATTGGCCAACGTTTATGATACTGTATGGCCTCATACTTGAATATAGATTGGCCATGATACTGTATGGCCTCATACTTGAATATAGATTAGCCAACGTTAATGATACTGTATGGCCTCATACTTGAATATAGATTGGCCAACGTTTATGATACTGTATGGCCTCATACTTGAATATAGATTGGCCAACGTTTATGATACTGTATGGATTCATACTTCAATATAGATTGCCAACGTGTATGATACTGTATGGCCTCATACTTGAATATAGATTGGCCAACGTGTATGATACTGTATGGCCTCATACTTGAATATAGATTGGCCAACGTTTATGATACTGTATGGCCTCATACTTGAATACAGATTAGCCAACGTTTATGATACTGTATGTCCTCATACTTGAATACAGATTGGCCAGCGTTTATGATACTGTATGGCCTCATACTTGAATATAGATTGGCCAACGTTTATGATACTGTATGGCCTCATACTTGAATACAGATTGGCCAACGTTTATGATACTGTATGGCCTCATACTTGAATATAGATTGGCCAGCGTTTATGATACTGTATGTCCTCATACTTGAATACAGATTGGCCAGCGTTTATGATACTGTATGGCCTCATACTTGAATACAGATTGGCCAACGTTTATGATACTGTATGTCCTCATGCTTGAATACAGATTGGCCAGCGTTTATGATGCTGTATGTCCTCATACTTGAATACAGATTGGCCAGCGTTTATGATACTGTATGGCCTCATACTTGAATACAGATTGGCCAACGTTTATGATACTGTATGGCTTCATACTTGAATATAGATTGGCCAACGTTTATGATACTGTATGTCCTCATACTTGAATACAGATTGGCCAAAGTTTATGATACTGTATGGACTCATACTTGCAATGTTACAAATTTATTTCCAGACAGTTTTGAAAACACTTGCTGTTCTGAAACATAAGAAATTAAACAAATGAAAGATCAAATATGGACGAATCCATTACTAAAGATGGACCAAGCAGAGACAGGACGAAATATTATATTTTCCATGAAAAGCCCTGCCAATGAAACGCTTACAATTTCAAAGAGATCTGGAAGAACGGTGAACAGTATGCTCATATTAATTAATAATCATGATACCTGTTGCATCCCACCCCTACCCCATGATGGCAAGGAATCTAAGGTAAGAACAAAAATGCATAAGATGTCTGAAAACAGAATGAATTTAAAAATTTGTCAGCATGCATACAGTATAGCTCACGCAATTTTTCGGAACCCTATACGTTGCAGTGGGCGGGGGTGAAGAGAGAGAGAGAGAGTAGAGATGATTGAGAAAAAACATCCAAAATATCACAACACCTTCTGACGTAGTTGCCATTTTGGCTCGCAGAGAATTGCTCACCACGCTTTCTCGCTGAGTGTTCTACCCCAATTACAATTTAGCTCGGACATTTCGAACCCAAGGACAATTCAACCCCATGTTAATTTATTGTGTTATGCGTGGTCATATAATACTGCAACACGGTCAGTGACATTTTGGTTCTATAAACAAAGTCAGTCGAATATAATGAAGACCAATGGGTCAGCCGTTCCAATTTTACAGACAATGGAAGCATGTGCAGTTGCATGCATATTGTGCGTATTTAGAATGGAGCTAAACAGCAACAATGTTAAAGGATAAAGAAGAAGTAAAGTTCGTTTATGATATAAAATTAAAAGAAGAAAAATACGCTGCTGTTCTAGTACCATATGGATTAAAACTCATTTTCACAAATCAATATTAAGTCTGTTGAAAATATATAATAGCTATTGTATACAAGTAATGCGCAAGAAACAGCAAGTGATCGAATTAATTCAAGGACCAGAATGTCAACGTGCAAGGAAAACAAATTTAATTTGCAAAATAAAAAGTCGAATTCTTTTGTTTTTATTGGTAATGAATATGTTGAGCATCACAGATAAATGATTTCCACAAATTTATATACTTAATATACAAGTGAAGATTGAATTTTCAATGCAGTTTTACAATGCAACTTGTATTGTTATAACTTAATTTTGTATCATTTTAATACAGAATCTTGGCTCAGCGACTGCCGATTCAGTAAACATTCCTAGGATGCTAGCTTGACAAATATTTGTACACTTACGTGATAAAAAGGAAATAGATTTTGCGAAGGTCATGAACTGTGAAGTCTAAAGCTGACAAACTGTAGGGCCATTTATGTAAAATGGAAGTTGCACTCATACAAGTTCGGATGTTTTCGTAAATCTTCCGAAATAGGTCTTGCAATGTTTTAACACCAAAGCGCAGGGGTGAGTCCCTTAAAACCTTTGTTTGAGAGCGAACTCACATTCTTCGCTGCTCGAGATTAAAATATAATTAAAACCACCCACGTCTTTGGCAATAGTTTGATTCAAGACTTCACAGCATTCGCATTCATTTTAGTTACAGGTGAGAAAAATTATATACTACATTTCAAAGATTTTATTTTAAGCCGCAGTGGAATTATTTGAATGTTTTAAGACATTGGATTTTATTTTATTTTAGAAATAATTTATTTATTCAATGTTGAAGCATTGAAAACATTTTTTATTATTAAGACAAAGCAAGTAGGCGAGGCCTTACATGCATATGGAATTTTACACAAAGATAAAACACCAATGTCACAATTAACACAGTTCAGTTAGTATCATACCAAAATATATCTGATCAAAATGTCACAATGTAAACCGTATTTAATATAAATTAATACAAAATTTGCACACATGTATGCCGAACACATTCATTAAAGCATAGGATGAAATTTGGCATGTTATGTTTAATTTTCATACCTTTTTCTTTCATTCAAATTAGCGTGCAATTGTTAACTTAATATAATTAACTTTAATTATAATTAACTATTGACATATTATTTCAGCGCTTTAGCGGTTTGTGTTTAATTTTTCATGGCATACATGGCATACATCAATGAATTAATGTGATTATTATGACCGTTAGTAGTGTGCTAATTATCGTTAAAAAGAAACGGATGTTTTATACAAATTGAAAGTGTATGGCAAACTTGATTTATTTCATTCACATTAGTGTGCATTAATAAACTTATTAAAATTAACTTTAAATAAAATTAGCGGTTGACATCTTTTCTCGACGATTTAGCGGTTTGTGTTGCTTCTTTTATTGCAGAAATCAGTGAATAACCGCATGATTAGTATGAATAACCATTAACAGAGTATTGCATTTTGTTTTAAAAAATCGTTTTTTTAATTAGAAATTTACTACTCTTAACAAGGCCATGATAGCGCCCGCTTAATATGTAAGTGAAATCCCGCTGAATGGAATAGTCCTCTCATTGGTTATAAGAAAATGACGTCCTGCATTTTTACAACTTATTTTCAGTTGGCAAATGAGAACGCAAAATTCTATTCAGCGCGTTGTTTTTGCAGATTAAGCGGGCACGATCATGGTCATATCAAACAATAGCGTGGGTAAACGGTCTGGGATTCCTAAAAGATATGATTGCAATAAAACTATGGATACGCATACAAAGTCGAATGCCTGAGCTAAACATCGGTACTAAATGTATTACGCTACGCGAAATGTAGCTTGAAATATCAGTGTTTATTTTTAAATAGGTCGCGCGAGAAAGAAGAGAAGTGTTCTCCCTTGTAGTTGTTATATAGTACAGGTATGACAGGTAAATTGTAAACAACGATACGAACCCATGTGGATTGTACATGCCAACAATTATTCGAAGACGTAAACAAAACATAGAATGATAGAAAATATTATTGTTAACTCATCTGAGACATTTGCTGGTAATGCACTGGTCAAAAGTATTTTGAGACCGAATTCAGCGGGTTGTATGAACAGTGTTTACCATATACATGCATGCATATTTCACTGCAAAAATACAGGTTATTATTATTATAGTGTTTTAGCTAACCTTGGGCTTCAGACTGCATTAAAATTGAGTCCACTTATAAGTGAAATATAAGCCCTATGCATGTACAAGTCATGTGTAAGTGAATAAACATCCCTCTAAGTGTACAAGTCCAACACATATCGAATTCTAAGTATATTAAAATTGCAGTACATGTTCAAGTCAAGAACATACAAATTAAAAGTGAATTAACTTCCCTCTAAATGTACAAGTGAAGCTTATATCACTACTAAGTGAATTAAAATCCCTCTAAATGTACAATTGAAGCATATATCACTAGTAAGTGAATTAAAATCCCACTGCATATACAAGTGAAGAATATACCACGTTGAGTGAATTATAAGCCCTATACATGTACAAGTCAAGAATACACTACCGTACTTCTAAATGAATTAAAATCCTGTACAGGTGCAAGTCAAAAATGTGCCGCTTATAAACCAGAATGAGTTATTTCCACATTTTACTCAAAGTCCTTTCAGTTATATATAAATGTTGCCAAACATGTTTCAGATGTGGCTACTGTCAAAAATATGACTGTTGTTACTTAAAATGGATCAAAATAAAATATTTATAAAAACAGAAAGAAAGACCTCTAAATGACTTATAAAAACTAACCCAACAAATTTGGAAGAAAACAAAATTAGACCAAATGTTTCATGGCATGGAGATGTTACAGATTAGACCAAACGTTGCATGGCATGGAGGTGTTCCAGATTAAACCAAACGTTGCATGGCATGGTGGGGTTATAGATTAGACCATAACTTGCATGGCATGGAGATGTTACAGATTAGATCAAAAGATGTGGGGCATGGATGGGATACAGATTAGACCAAACGTTGCATGGAATCGAGGGGTTATAGATTGGACCAAAAGTGGCATGGCCTGGAAATGTTACAGATTAGACGAAAAGTTGCATCGCATGGAGGGGTTATGGATTCGACAAAAAGTAGCATGGCATGAAAGGGTTACAGATTAAACCATAAGTTGCATGGCATCGAGTGGTTACAGATTAGACCAAACGTTTCGAGGGGTTATAAATTAGATCCAACGAGGCATGGCATCGAGGTGTTACAGATTCGACCAAAAGTTTCATGGCATGGAAGGGTTATAGATTAGACCAAACGTTGCATGGCATGGTGAGGCTACATATTATACCATAACTTGCATGGCATGGAGATGTTTCAGATTAGACCAAAAGATGCAGGGCATGGATGGGATACAGATTAGACCAAACGTTGCATGGAATCGAGGGGTTATAGATTAGACCAAAATTGGCATGGCCTGGAGATGTTACAGATTAGACCAAAAGTTGCATGGCATGGAGGGGTTTCAAATTAGACCAAAACTTGCATCGCATAGAGGGGTTATGGATTCGACAAAAAGTAGCATGGCATGGAGGGGTTACAAATTAGACCAAAACTTGCATCGCATGGAGGGGTTATGGATTCGACAAAAAGTAGCATGACATGGAGGGGTTACAGATTAGACCATAAGTTGCATGGCATGAAGGGGTTACAGATTAGACCAAAACTTGCATGGCATGGAGGGGTTACAGATTAGACCAAAACTTGCATGGCATGGAGGGGTTACAGATTAGACCAAACGTTTCGAGGTGTTATAGATTGGATCAAATGAGGCATGGCATGGAGGTGTTACAGATTAGACCAAACGTTGCATGGCATGGAGGGGTTATAGATTAGACCAAATGTTGCATGGTATGGAGGTGTTCCAGATTAGACCAAACGTTGCATGGCATGGTGGGGCTACATATTAAACCATAACTTGCATGGCATTGAGATGTTACAGATTAGACCAAAAGATGCAGGGCATGGATGGGATACAGATTAGACCAAACGTTGCATGGAATCGAGGGGTTATAGATTAGACCAAAAGTGGCATGGCCTGGAGATGTTACAGATTAGACCAAAAGTTGCATGGCATGGAGGGTTACAAATTAGACCAAAACTTGCATCGCATGGAGGGGTTATGGATTCGACAAAAGTTGCATGGCATGGAGGGGTTACAGATTAGACCATAAGTTGCATGGCATGGAGGGGTTACAGATTAGACCAAAACTTGCATGGCATGGAGGGGTTACAGATTAGACCAAAACTTGCATGGCAAGGATTAGTTATTGACTCGACCGAAAGTAGCATGGCATGGAGGGGTTACAGATTAGTCCAAAAGTTGCATTGCAAGGATTAGTTATTGACTCGACCGAAAGTAGCATGGCATGGAGGGGTTACAGATTAGACCAAAACTTGCATGGCAAGGATTAGTTATTGACTCGACCGAAAGTAGCATGGCATGGAGGGGTTACAGATTAGACCAAAACTTGCATGGCAAGGATTAGTTATTGACTCGACCGAAAGTAGCATGGCATGGAGGGGTTACAGATTAGACCAAACGTTGCATGGCATGGAAGGGTTACAGATTAGGCCAAAACTAGCATGGCATGGAGGGATTACAGATTAGACCAAAACGTACATGGCATGGAGGGGTTACAGATTAGACCAAAACTTGCATGGCATGGAATGTTTAAAATTTGTACAAATGATGTCGATCTGAAACAAATATGGCAGCTGTTTACAACATCTCAAAACCTGCTTAACCCAATTGTTTCAACCATAACAGAATGTGGTACAGATTCAATAATTTGGAGTTAAAAATGATGTTACTCTTGACTTACTAAAAACGTTAAACATTTAAGCAATTTTATCTAAAAAAACACTCAACAGAACATGACAAAAAAGCATCGTTCCATAAAGGAATTGTATTATGATGCTGATGTGTCATGAGATATGAAGGTACTGAAAGTTACAGAAATGTTATCATAATGTATGCAATCAATAACTTTGGAAGAAATCTCCAGAGACAATATCGAGCTGGCCAAGTGGCCTAAGGCACTCATCTTTAGAGATCATTCATATTTCACCACTGTCCAATGGCTTTGACTCTTGTCTCAGCCAGTGTGAGAAAGCTTGCCAGCAGCTTCCCATGGGTCAGTGTTGCTAGGTTCTTCCTCCAACAAATATACTGGTCACATTGTATAGTCGATCATATTCTCTAAAATGGTATAAAAACCACAAAACCAAACCAGTCTTGAGGAAACATCCTTCTGACCAAGACCTCTCTGACAACTACTATTGCATTTTGGATACTAGGCAGACTTAAGGTATGTGAGCAGTCTTAGGTATATAAACCCACTTGTGCCTCTTGTTTCTGTAAAGACAGTTATGTCTTCTAATGCATATCATGGTATTTATATGTGATACTATATGTACCCTATTCGATGAACTTCCATTGAGTTGTCAGGTCAAGTGAATGATTTTCTTGCTTTTACATTTATTATACCTATCTAAAAATATGGAACTTTTTGACCTCACTCATGTATCTTATTTTTCTTAAATGAATTTTCATATTAGGCATGTATGTGCGGCATTCAGTTTGTGTATTAAAACTGTCCCTTGCATCCTTAATGAGTGTCAAACTGTGATGCTCCATATTGAATGCAGAGGGTTTAAGTCAACAACAAGAACAACAACATGGCAGCCTCCACAGACAACGATACACAGTATTGTGATACGGCCAAATTGAACCTTAGGAAAGAAATAAACTTTGAAGAAGAAAAAATAGAGGCTACGGGCAGAAGAATAGGTCAGGTAATATATTTGAAGTGGGAATATTCTTTTCATTTTTAACATGTGCGGTATAACTTTAAAGTGATGTTGTCGTGACATCAATTTCGGGACATCGTGTGGACCCAGAACAAAATTAATTTTACTATATATTCTGTACATTTGTTTCTCAGTACTGAACTTTCCACTGTGTGACAATCAATACAAATCATATGTTAATCTAAAATTCCTTCAAAGATGGCTTCATGGTCAAGTTCTTTCATAGGTTCACCGGCATTCTTTTGAGAAGCTGGACTGTAAACAAACCAGCGTGCAATGAAACACAGATTTCACTTTCGGATCATCTCCAAGATCTTATTATTCACTGTAAACAGTCGATGAAACACACATAGACAATCACGCTACATCCTCATATTCTAAAGAATAAACTGTTGCCTTTAAATCCATATCATGAATGCCTAAATCTTACTATTGTATCACCACCAAAATGAGACAGAAAACAAAAATGCTCTAAATATAGACTGGGACTACATTCATGGTACTGAACTGGAACTAATATATTTTGTCTGATTCCATGTGTTTCGGAGCGTTCATTTTATTTCATTGATATCACGTGATCATATGTAGCTGATTTTTCTGAAGTTTTCTTCACTATTTTTACGCTTTGATGCAAGTAAGGAAAATGCTTCGAGTTTGTCTCTGAATGCATGTTATCCATCACAATGACCAAAAACGATAAAATTGCCTAATACAATTTTATACATTTTCGAACTATCTTTTTTTTCTCCATAATGTCAATGAATTGAAACCCTTGATGGAACTTGTTTTTAGTCGACTATGAGGCTGAATAAAAGCAGGTGACTTGTTACTTCTGCCAACATCACATTTTTTTCCTCTACTGAAGATCATTATTGAAATAATCATAATTTTCCTTTTGAATTTAATTACATTTTCTATTTTCTTTCTTTCTTTGTTTCCAGTTTTGAATAACAAAAATCTTTAATCTATTGAAATCAATATAATTGTTTAAAAACATAAATATTTATATTTTGGTAAATTAACGTTTGCATAATTTTAGAAACAATACAGCATTAAACTTTTGTATCATGTCATACACGCATTGAATGCAAATTACATGTTTTTGAGAATGGTAGAAAACTGTAAAAAAAAAGTATTCATACATGTTAAAGAGAAGAAAATATCTCGGTACTCATAGATAAACTGTCACAGAACAATTGTCTGCAGCCATGTATATTTTTAGTACAGGTATAATGATGATTTAAAGTATAAAGGAACTTTGAATAAACTTATGTGTGTGTGTGTGTGTGTGTGTGTGACAGTTTATAGTGATGTCTATCACTGGGGCATCATACTGCAGACATGTAGTATGATATCCCACCCAGTCACATTATCCTGACACCAGGCCGACCAGTCCTAACACTAACCTTTTGATGCTGAACGCCAAGCGAGGCAGCTGTTAGTACCATTTTATGTCTTTGGTATGACTCGGCCGGTGATCAAACCTGCGACCTCCCACAACCTAGGTTGATGTTCTAACTTCTAGGTCACAGAGCTGTCTAATAAAACTTACAATGTTTATGAATTATTGTGATTTCATCCTAATGAGTCAACGTAGTATCATTCAAGTTTGATATGCCCACTGATAAGTGGCTAACAGTGGTGGCGAATTCAAAATTATCGAATGGCATTAGACTGTGTCTCTACAGTAAAACATACATGTCCAAATTTCAAAAATGGGGTGTAAAGGGTCAGAGGAAACTCTGACTAATGTTAGCCCTGGTATTCATTATAGCCTGTAGGATGACTGTTCATCCTCTTTTGTGCTGCAGTCAGAATTTCAGCTGATTGGACATGCCTCAACATGATCATTTTTGTATGTGTGCATGGGGTTTGGCAGTGGAATGTCATGTTCTTGAGTTGTGTCAGTAGCTAGAGATGGGTAGAAATCTCCTGTTTGAATAAGCAGTGATGCTAGGCATGTTCCCCAGTCAGTTGACCACAGAACCAGAGGCAAAATGTTGACTATTTCACATAGTTGACAGCACATAATAGAACAGAATACAATCTGATTGCTTGTCATATTAAATTAGCAATATTATCCAAGCAAGACTGAATTCAGTTAAAATGCGGTTAATTGTCCTTGTGAAAACAAATATGGCTAATCAAATTTTGCTTGTGATAATATATTTATCGAATTTGCCTCTAAGAAACATTGAATATGCTGATAAAATGTGTCATTTTCATTTTGAAAGTCTTGAAAGATACCAATACATTATTGATATTCTACCCCCTACTGGTTCTCCATCTTTCTTGATATTCAACCCCCTACTGGTTTCGCATCTTTATTGATATTCAACGCCTACTGGTTCTCCATCTTTATTGATATTCAACTATCTACTGGTTCTCCATCTTTATTGATATTCAACCCTCTACTGGTTCTCCATCTTTATTGATATTCAACCCCCTACTGGTTTTCCATCTGTATCTCCCTATGCCACATGATGATTGCTTAATTCTGTAGAAGCTATAAACTTTTCTGGGTTCTTCCTGCACCAGTTGTACATGTACTGGAATTCATGTATAGTGTATCCCGTGCTGAAATATGACATTAAACATGCAACAACAACAGTCCCTTGTTTGCATTGGCTTGGTGCCTATGTGGTTGACAATTAAGCTAAGCTATGGGATTAGTGACTTATAAATGCAGCCAATACTATGTTTTTCAAGCTAAAGTAACTAAGATAATTTGATTGTATTTTGATTCATTTAGTACATAGAGTTGCCAGCTACTAGTTATATTGATTTACAGAGTGAATGTTTTTTTTTTGTTGGTAAATGCAACACTTTCACAGTATTATGACATGAACTGATTATGCAACTTAAATATACTGTTTTTACTGAATTATATAAAAAAAGACCAATGCCTCTTTGACTCTATTTCTGCTTTTATCTTTCATCAAGAAAAATAGATTATTGTAGAAATCAGAAAATTAATGAGTGATGGTTCATTTCGGAATATGAAGAAAATATTGCGTTGATTAAAATAAAATACAGGTTTTGGTAGATAAGGTCATACACTTTCTTTCCGAAGTGCATTTAGCCAGTTTTATAGCATTTTTTAATTTTTAATTAAAGTATATCAGTTTCAGTATTGTTTCAAAATAATACTGAAAACATATGGCCCTGTTGGCCAAGTGGATTTTGAGTCAGGGCAAGTAGTGTTTTAAAGCCACATGCCTTAAACATTTATCTGACAAAATATTTCTTTGCACTTGCTTTAGTTTATTTGTAGCTCAGGCTTTGACTTGTTGTCTAGAGTTGTATGGTATCAACATATTTAGGTCAAAGGAATAAAGTCCAAAACTTTGCACAGATTGTGATAACTGAATCTGTCATCATTTTTCCACATACAGAACTTCTGTAAGGATTTTCCAAACTTACCACTCTTGTCCCCTAAAGTTAAACACAGCTGAATGGGCTTTATACATATATCCATATTACAGTCTCCATAACACACAGCTGAATGGGCTATACACATAATATTACATTCTCCATAACACACAAATGAATGTGCTTTACAAATAATATTACATTCTCCATAACACACAGTTGAAAGAGCTTTACACATATATTGACTTTTTCATCTCTGCAACATGCATACAAAAATAGCCCATTAATTCTTTTGTCTTCTCAGTTTTGGGTTGTCCCGGAAATGTTTCCACAGAAAGTGGCATGAAAAGGGATCTTTCCAGTTCTTCAAATTGGTTATCTTGATTTAGAAACTGTATTAAATCTGTGATAAGCTTTTGAGTTTTCAATACTTTTTACACTGTTCAGCACCTCTTGGTCCATGCAGGTTCTATTTCACCTAAAGATATAATTGTAAGTTCATGTATTACCATATATACTCACTTATAAGAAAAGTAAAACTGCAAAGAATCAAATGGAATTAAATTTCAAACAACAAAGATCCTGATTTGCTGTAGCATAATGTCTCAGCAGATCAGAGTCTGTGTTGCTTGTTCCACTGATTATTAATAACACACCACACAGACCCAGATATGCCTGCGCATTATGCGACGTCAATTATGGGTCTGTGCAATTGACATTTGGACTCGACTTATAAGTGAGTTCAAAAAGTATCGTGAATATGTCATTCCAGCTTCTTCTCTTGATGTCTGCATAATTGTACTGTTTTTAAAAGATGTTTTTCCAGTAAATACAGAGTGTCCCCTGCACTGGACAGTAGACTGTTATGCCATCTAGCCTGGAATGGAGTGTCCCCTGCACTGGACAGTAGATTGTTATACCATCTAGCCTGGAATGGAGTGTCCCCTACGCTGAACAGTAGATTGTTATGCCATCTAGCCTGGAATGGAGTGTCCCCTGCACTGGACAGTAGATTGTTATACCATCTAGCCTAGAATGGAGTGTCCCCTGCGCTGGACAGTATATTGTTATACCATCTAGCCTGGAATGGAGTGTCCCCTACGCTGGACAGTAGATTGTTATACCATCTAGCCTGGAATGGAGTGTCCCCTGTACTGGACAGTAGATTGTTATACTATCTAGCCTGGAATGGAGTGTCCCCTGCGCTGGACAGTAGATTGTTATACCATCTAGCCTGGAATGGAGTGTCCCTTGCACTGGACACTAAATTGTTATACCATCTAGCCTGGAATGGAGTGTCCCCTGCGCTGGACAGTAGATTGTTATACCATCTAGCCTGGAATGGAGTGTCCCCTGCACTGGACAGTAGATTGTTAAAACATTAAACCCCTTCAACAAGGATTTCAGAATCATTATTCAGTCCACTTAACATGCTTTACTGCAGTCAGTTCTACGACTTTCTCAAACACTGTTTATGTAATCCAGATAAAGATGGTGTCAGCATATTACACTTGTAAACACACTCACATATATTTGTAAGCACACACATGTACTTTTAAGTAAGCTCATACGTACTTGTAAACAAACTCCTGTACTTGTAAGCTCACTTACATGTATCTGTACGCTCACTCACATGCATATGAAAGCAATCTCACATGTACATGTATTTGTAAGCATACTCACATATTTGTAAGCACACCCATACCCATATGTATTTGTAAGCACACTCACATGTATTTGTAAGCACACTCACATGTATTTGTAAGCAATCTCGCATGTACTTATATGCATACTAACATGCATTTATAAGCACACATACATCTACTTGTAAGGACACTCACATCTACTTGTAAGGATACACATGTATTGTTAAGCACACTCAAGTGTATTTATAAGCACAGTCACTTGTACTTGCAAGCACAACTGCATGCACTTGTAAGTGCACTCACATGTAGTGAGCTACGAATTTCAAGGTTCATTATTTCAACTTGTATTACTTTGATTAATCTTTGTATATTTGTCTCCATTTCAAGGATGAATCAGAGGAATGAAATCCATTTCTGCTGTTACCTACATAATTACATGAATCACATTTTAATCTCTTTCTCCACACTAAATCATATTGTAACTCAAAAATTAGGGTTTTAAAAAAAATTCTGTCAGAATATTGGTTCTTGTCCACTGATAAGAAACAGAAGAGAAAAGTTTGACATTTTTGAAATTTTTCTCTCCTAAAATATAATGTCCACAAAATAGAAGAAACAAATATAAATTTGCAAGAATTTAAACAAATTTTAAATTAAGTGCAAAGTTTAGTATGTCATATTCACAAATGCTTTGTTGGAAGTTGATTAAATGGAAGTTATTTGGATTTTAGGCATTCTCAAATTTGGCGAAGTAGCCATATCTAAGATGTCACATTGCTAAGTACATGGGAGAAAACTAAAAAAACAAAACAAATGTTGCCCCAATAATTACAGGATCGCTATTTGACATGTACTATTAACAATTATATATATATATATATATATATATATATATATATATATATATATATATATATATATATATATATATATATATAAAAGAAAGGTAATTCATCAGTCACATAACTTGTATCCCAATAGCTTTAACACTAAGGTATTATATAAAACTATAACAAAAAGTAATTGATACATTTATATGTATAAATTATTTATAAAGTTATGTATGACTGTTTGTCTCCATATTGGGATTTCACTGACTCGTGCATCTTTCTCCTAAACTTCCTTGCAATAAAAGAATTTACGAATCCACTTGATCAACTTCCAAGGCAAGTTCATATGAGCTCAGATTTGCAAGGTACTTTCCCATGGGCATGGTACTGGCAATTTTGTCCACATCCCATGTTCTCTGAGCCTGTGGCTCGAACCTACAAGGATAGAGGTTATGACAAGCTCCTTAACCACTAGGCCACCATTATTTGTTGTTTTAAATCTTTTACACGATTTAACATCTTTCTTGTTCATCTTTTGTTGTGTACTATTTAATATGTACATTCATCTTTTATAGTGTGTTACTTAATTTTTACATTCATCTTGCATTGTGTATTACTTAATGGTTACTTTCATCTTTATTGTGTATTATTTAACATTTATATTTATTCAAAAAGGATTTATCATCATAGTTTTATGTTGTTGTTTGTTATGTTCACACGCTGATATGCCATAAAGTCCAAAAGGCAAGGACTAAATATATATTTTGAATTTGTTGTGAATAGACCAATAGCAAGGACAAACTATGTAATTTGAATTTGTTGTGAATAGACCAATAGCAAGGACAAACTATGTAATTTGAATTTGTTTTGAATAGACAAAAGGAATAGACCAAATATATATTTTCAATTTGTTTTGAATAGACAAATGGCAATGCCTGTGTGTGTGTGTGTGTGTGTGTGTGTGTGTGTGTCGTAAAACAGATGCCATCACCTATTAGAAGATAACATAATATTTGTATCCCTCCTGTCCAATACTTATGAATGCGAACAAGTCCAGCAGGTTTTGATCAATTTCCTTGCAACTTGGTAAATGTTGTAGTCATCAGGATACACTTATTAACAAACGACATTGCTTCTGCAATTGTTTGTATCTGTTACAACGTTATGTTGTCCATCTCTTAGTTACGAAGTTATGATGTCCATCTGTACGTTACCATGTTCTGATGTTCATCTGTTAGTTACCAAGGTATGGTGTACATCTCCGAGTTATCACATTATGATGTCCATCTGTATGTTACCAAGTTACGATGTACATCTGTCTATTACCATGTTATGATGTCTATCTGTATGTCACCATGTTATGATGTCCATCTGTATGTTACCATGTTATGATGTCCATCTGTATGTTACCATGTTACGATGTACATCTGTCTATTACCATGTTATGATGTTCATCTGTATGTTACCATGTTATGATGTCTATCTGTATGTTACCAAGTTACGATGTACATCTGTCTATTACCATGTTATGATGTCTATCTATATGTTACCATGTTATGATGTCCATCTGTATGTTACCATGTTATGATGTCCATCTGTCTCTTATAATGTTATGATGTCCATTTGTATGTTACCATGTTATGATGTCCATCTGTCTATTACCATGTTATGATGTCCATCTGTATGTTACCATGTTATGATGTCCATCTGTATGTTACCATGTTATGATGTCCATCTGTATGTTGTCATGTTATGATGTCCATCTGTATGTTACCATGTTATGATGTCCATCTGTATGTTACCATGTTATGATGTCCATCTGTCTATTATCATGTTATGATGTCCATCTGTATGTTACCATGTTATGATGTCCATCTGTCTATTACCATGTTATGATGTCTATCTGTATGTTACCATGTTATGATGTCCATCTGTATGTTACCATGTTATGATGTCTAACTGTATGTTACCATGTTATGATGTCCATCTGTATGTTACCATGTTATGATGTCCATTTGCATGTTACCATGTTATGATGTCCATCTGTCTATTACCATGTTATGATGTCCATCTGTCTATTATCATGTTATGATGTCCATCTGTATGTTACCATGTTATGATGTCCATCTGTATGTTACCATGTTATGATGTCCATCTGTATGTTACAACGTTACAATGTCTATCTGTATATTGCCATGTTATGATGTCCATCTGTCTGTTACAACGTTACAATGTCCATCTGTATGTTACCATGTTATGATGTCCATCTGTCTATTACCATGTTATGATATCCATCTGTCTATTATCATGTCATGATGTCCATCTGTATGTTACCATGTTATGATGTCCATCTGTATGTTACCATGTTATGATGTCCATCTGTATGTTACAACGTTACAATGTCTATCTGTATGTTACCATGTTATGATGTCCATCTGTCTGTTACAACGTTACAATGTCCATCTGTATGTTACCATGTTATGATGTCCATTTGTATGTTACCATGTTATGATGTCCATCTGTCTATTACCATGTTATGATGTCCATCTGTCTATTATCATGTTATGATGTCCATCTGTATGTTACCATGTTATGATGTCCATCTGTATGTCACCATGTTATGATGTCCATCTGTATGTTACAACGTTACAATGTCTATCTGTATGTTACCATGTTATGATGTCCATCTGTCTGTTACCATGTAATAATGTCCATCTGTATGTTACCAAGTTATTATGTCCATCTGTATGTTACTAAGTTACGATGTCCATCTGTCTGTTATCATGTCATGGTGTCAATCTGGCTGTTACAACGTTACAATGTCCATCTGTATGTTACCAAGTCATGATGTCCATCTGTACGTTGTCATGTTATGATGTCCATCTGTATGTTATCATGTTATGATGTCCATCTGTATGTTACCATGTTATGATGTCCATCTGTCTATTATCATGTTATGATGTCCATCTGTATGTTACCATGTTATGATGTCCATCTGTCTATTACCATGTTATGATGTCCATCTGTCTATTATCATGTTATGATGTCCATCTGTATGTTACCATGTTATGATGTCCATCTGTATGTTACCATGTTATGATGTCCATCTGTATGTTACAACGTTACAAGGTCTATCTGTATGTTACCAAGTCATGATGTCCATCTGTACGTTGTCATGTTATGATGTCCATCTGTATGTTATCATGTTATGATGTCCATCTGTATGTTACCATGTTATGATGTCCATCTGTCTATTATCATGTTATGATGTCCATCTGTATGTTACCATGTTATGATGTCCATCTGTCTATTACCATGTTATGATGTCCATCTGTCTATTATCATGTTATGATGTCCATCTGTATGTTACCATGTTATGATGTCCATCTGTATGTTACCATGTTATGATGTCCATCTGTATGTTACAACGTTACAAGGTCTATCTGTATGTTAACATGTTATGATGTCCATCTGTCTGTTACAACGTTACAATGTCCATCTGTATGTTACCATGTTATGATGTCCATCTGTATGTTACAACGTTACAATGTCTATCTGTATGTTAACATGTTATGATGTCCATCTGTCTGTTACAACGTTACAATGTCCATCTGTATGTTACCATGTTATGATGTGGATTTGTATGTTACCATGTTATGATGTCCATCTGTCTATTACCATGTTATGATATCCATCTGTCTATTATCATGTCATGATGTCCATCTGTATGTTACCAAGTTATGATGTCCATCTGTATGTTACCATGTTATGATGTCCATCTGTATGTTACAACGTTACAATGTCTATCTGTATGTTACCATGATATGATGTCCCTCTGTCTGTTACAACGTTACAATGTCCATCTGTATGTTACCATGTTATGATGTCCATTTGTATGTTACCATGTTATGATGTCCATCTGTATGTTGTCATGTTATGATGTCCATCTGTATGTTACCATGTTATGATGTCCATCTGTCTATTATCATGTTATGATGTCCATCTGTATGTTACCATGTTCTGATGTCCATCTGTCTATTACCATGTTATGATTTCTATCTGTATGTTACCATGTTATGATGTCCATCTGTATGTTACCATGTTATGATGTCTAACTGTATGTTACCATGTTATGATGTCCATCTGTATGTTACCATGTTATGATGTCCATTTGTATGTTACCATGTTATGATGTCCATCTGTCTATTACCATGTTATGATGTCCATCTGTCTATTATCATGTTATGATGTCCATCTGTATGTTACCATGTTATGATGTCCATCTGTATGTTACAACGTTACAATGTCTATCTGTATGTTACCATGTTATGATGTCCATCTGTCTGTTACAACGTTACAATGTCCATCTGTATGTTACCATGTTATGATGTCCATTTGTATGTTACCATGTTATGATGTCCATCTGTATGTTGTCATGTTATGATGTCCATCTGTATGTTACCATGTTATGATGTCCATCTGTATGTTACCATGTTATGATGTCCATCTGTCTGTTATCATGTTATGATGTCTATCTGTATGTTACCATGTTATGATGTCCATCTGTATGTTACCATGTTATGATGTCTAACTGTATGTTACCATGTTATGATGTCCATCTGTATGTTACCATGTTATGATGTCCATTTGTATGTTACCATGTTATGATGTCCATCTGTCTATTACCATGTTATGATGTCTATCTGTATGTTACCATGTTATGATGTCCATCTGTATGTTACCATGTTATGATGTCTAACTGTATGTTACCATGTTATGATGTCCATCTGTATGTTACCATGTTATGATGTCCATTTGTATGTTACCATGTTATGATGTCCATCTGTCTATTACCATGTTATGATGTCCATCTGTCTATTATCATGTTATGATGTCCATCTGTATGTTACCATGTTATGATGTCCATCTGTATGTTACCATGTTATGATGTCCATCTGTATGTTACAACGTTACAATGTCTATCTGTATGTTACCATGTTATGATGTCCATCTGTCTGTTACAACGTTACAATGTCCATCTGTATGTTACCATGTTATGATGTGGATTTGTATGTTGCCATGTTATGATGTCCATCTGTCTATTACCATGTTATGATGTCCATCTGTCTATTATAATGTTATGATGTCCATCTGTATGTTACCATGTTATGATGTCCATCTGTATGTTACCATGTTATGGTGTCCATCTGTATGTTACAACGTTACAATGTCTATCTGTATTTTACCATGTTATGATGTCCATCTGTCTGTTACCATGTAATACTGTCCATCTGTATGTTACCAAGTTATTATGTCCATCTGTATGTTACTAAGTTACGATGTCCATCTGTCTGTTATCATGTCATGGTGTCAATCTGTCTGTTACAACGTTACAATGTCCATCTGTATGTTACCAAGTCATGATGTCCATCTGTATGTTGTCATGTTATGATGTCCATCTGTATGTTACCATGTTATGATGTCCGTCTGTATGTTACCATGTTATGATGTCCATCTGTCTATTATCATGTTATGATGTCCATCTGTATGTTACCATGTTATGATGTCCATCTGTGTATTACCATGTTATGATGTCCATCTGTCTATTATCATGTTATGATGTCCATCTGTATGTTACCATGTTATGATGTCCATCTGTATGTTACCATGTTATGATGTCCATCTGTATGTTACAACGTTACAATGTCTATCTGTATGTTACCATGTTATGATGTCCATCTGTCTGTTACAACGTTACAATGTCCATCTGTATGTTACCATGTTATGATGTCCATTTGTATGTTACCATGTTATGATGTCCATCTGTCTATTACCATGTTATGATATCCATTTGTCTATTATCATGTCATGATGTCCATCTGTATGTTACCATGTTATGATGTCCATCTGTATGTTACCATGTTATGATGTCCATCTGTATGTTACAACGTTACAATGTCTATCTGTATGTTACCATGTTATGATGTCCATCTGTCTGTTACAACGTTACAATGTCCATCTGTATGTTACCATGTTATGATGTCCATTTGTATGTTACCATGTTATGATGTCCATCTGTCTATTACCATGTTATGATGTCCATCTGTCTATTATCATGTTATGATGTCCATCTGTATGTTACCATATTATGATGTCCATCTGTATGTTACCATGTTATGATGTCCATCTGTATGTTACAACGTTACAATGCCTATCTGTATGTTACCATGTTATGATGTCCATCTGTCTATTACCATGTTATGATGTCTATCTGTATGTTACCATGTCAGGATGTCCATATATGTTACCAAGTTATGATGTCCATCTCTCTGTTACCAAGTTATGATGTCCATCTGTCTGTTATCATGTCATGGTGTCCATCTGTATGTTACAACGTTACAATGTCCATTTGTCTGTTGCCATGTTATGATGTTCATCTGTCTGTTACCATGTAATAATGTCCATCTGTATGTTACCAAGTTATTATGTCCATCTGTATGTTACTAAGTTACGATGTCCATCTGTCAGTTATCATGTCATGGTGTCAATCTGTCTGTTACAACGTTACAATGTCCATCTGTATGTTACCAAGTCATGATGTCCATCTGTATGTTACCATGTTATGATGTCCATCTGTATGTTACCATGTTATCACGTCCATATGTGTTACCATGTTATGATGTCCATCTGTCTGTTACCATGTTATGATGTACAGCTGTCTGTTACTAAGTTACGATGTCCATCTGTCTGTTATCATGTCATGGTGTCAATCTTGTCTGTTACAACGTTACAATGTCCATGTGTATGTTACCATGTTATGATGTCCATCTGTATGTTACCATGTTATGATGTCCATATGTGTTACCAAGTCATGATGTCCATCTGTATGTTACCATGTTATGATGTCCATATGTGTTACCATGTTATGATGTCCATCTGTCTGTTACCATGTTATGATGTCCATCTGTCTGTTACTAAGTTATGATGTCCATCTGTCTGTTATCATGTCATGGTGTCAATCTGTCTGTTACAACGTTACAATGTCCATGTGTATGTTACCATGTCATGATGTCCATCTGTCTATTATCATGTTATGATGTCCATCTGTCTCTTACCATGTTATGATGTGAAAGTGAAACAATTATCATGCCCTGACCGGAGTCCTACTGCATGAATCTGAACCAATGAACATACCCTGATCACAGCCCTCCACTGTGGAATTGAAACAATGAACATAGCCTAACAGATCATACTTTAGTAAATGAGAATACTATCGGAGATAATACTTTATTATTGTTCTCTTTTGAAGGATAATTGGTTGATTGTCATGTTGATATGTTAATGAAAATGGTAATATATAGATGGGCAGACAGTCAAGGATCGATAGATAATATAGTTAGATATATGAACAAACGGAGAAGAAAAAAATTAACCAGAAATACTGTTCTTAGTTGAGCTTTGGAAGAACTTTACAAGACTGAGTTCCATTTGTGTCCATATTATTTTATTTCTATGGTTTAGCTGCTACATACAGACCAGTGACGTTATATAAAAGTTGTCTTTATAAATGAAGAATAACAGCCTTTATACAACAGCTAGAACAACAACAATGCAAAGGATATCTTATCGTGCATACTCAAAAGTCAGACATAATATAAATATTTCTTGGATTTCCAAAATGCTTAAGTATTTGAATCACAAATGTATTTAACATAAAATGTTAGTGAATTCAAATGCTTCATTATTGAAGTAAATCTTGATCATACATACAACATATTTAATATTGAATTACGTATTTTTAACTTGGTTACACATAAAGAAAAACTAGAGAAATATTCTCAAAAACCATAATGGACCACCTGAAAACCATGCTGAAAATGGGTACCTTGCATATCACCAATACAAGTTTAATAGTCCTCTTTGAAGATAAGTCAATGTTCTAAATAGAAATCATTGCTTTACTATCACTCAGGGTGACTCTGGGCTGTGTCAAGCCAGTCTCAAAATTGATAAACTTCTTCCTTACCCTAAGATGAAGCCAGCCACAAAGTTAGGGTCAGGTCTGTAGTGTGGAACTGATGCAACTGTGCATAAACCATCCCTTTATTTTGAGTAAGTAACCTTGATCTTAAACATCTTGACCCTGAGATAACTCTCTTTAATTACCCAACACACACAACATCCACACATTTTGAGAGGTACATCATATGGAACTAATGTTATTGTTTGAAAATCATTTTTTTCTCTTTCTGCCAAAGTAAACTTAGGCTTTCATTTTTCAAGCCCAAAATAAATAGGATTGTTTTGGGACTGATATGATAAGTGCCGGATACAAAATGTTACATGAAAAGCACCATTTATGACTATCCCCACACATGGTCACATTTATATAAAAACATGATTTCCAATAAATCCTATAGAGAACCGTTCCCAACAACACAATATATGCCTGTAGCCTGTTAAACAGGAAATAATCATGATTCACATAACATCAGGTGTAATGTTCAGTAACATCTATCACCACTGGACTCTTAATATACTTAATTGTCTCAGAGGTAAAGGCAGTCAGAGATAAAATTTACCATTCTGCAGATTGCATAATTGAATAGGGTGAGTTTTTGTTTTAATAGTCCTTTCATCAGGGCTGTGAGAGAGTTCATAAGGCTAATGTGTGCAGATAAAGTACACTAGTGGAATTCCAACCCAATCTGTTTAAAAATAGCACAGCAAAAATGAGTTTTCATGAAGGAAAGGTTATCACACATCACCTTGAATGAGAATATTTAAGTTGTCTATACTTATGAGCCTTGGTTAATTCTAGATCAGTGCCAAGGTTTCATCAAAGTCATATTTTTCACCATACAAAAAACACCAAACAATATTTCGTAGTTGGCAAGGGAGTGATGGGAGCATTGTCACTGTTGGAAAGTGATTAATTTTCAAGTTAACTTTAAGGATGAGACTCATAAGCAGCAGGAACAAGACATCTATGCAACAAGGATGAGATCTATATACAGGAGGGATAAGAAATATACAGGAAGGATGGGACACCAATGCAGCGAGAAGGAGAAAATATGCAGCAAGAATAAAACATCTATGCATTTTAGGGATGAGATATGTATGCATCATGGATGAGATATGCAGCTATGCAGCCAGAATAAGAGATATATGCACCCAAAAAGAATCTTTTACATTTTTCACAAACTGTAAACAACAGAACAACATATGTAAATCTGGAGTAGGAATAGCAGCTGTTAGTACCATTTTTGTAAGCCTTTGGTATGAGTCGGCTGGGGTTCGAACCCAAACATTCACGCTTCCGAGGTGGACGTTCCGTTCTAACCACTAGGCCACCGGAGTGGTGAGAAAAGTATATTAATTTGCAAGTAATTTATCAATAGCAACTAGTACAAGAAACCAATATCATGAAAGGTAAGGGGCAGTCCATTTAGTATGTACGCATGGAGGGGAAGGGGTTAACCCAAATGCATACGCTTGCGTATGGGGTCTTCTGATAATGCACGTACACACATGAAACGGGTGGTGGCGTATGAAACCTCGATAATTTCTTTAATGCGAACCTGTTCTGTTGGCGTTTGAATTTTAGCTATATTAGACAAACTTTTTAAAGTTACACATCTTATTTCTTTGATGCAGCAAGACATTCAACGTCGGTGGACTATCAGTATTGTTAAACACGTTAATATTATTAATCTTTGATCATTTCTGTGTGGATTAAATATAGGCCGTTCTATATAATTTGGGGGTGGGGTGCGTCAAGTGAACATACGCAGGTGAGAGGTGTGTTGTAAAAAGTATGCATGTGTACTGCGCGGGGGCGTGAACCTTAGCCAGATGTTTGGGTACGTACTTAATGAATTCGTCAGACTCACATATAGCATGCACTAAAGAGCAAGGCAGAGTAGACTGCCAAAGAATTGGGTGTTTTCTATAAAAAAAATTATTAACATATGTTGTGATACAAACCATATCAAAGTACATTCATTTCAAGAGTTTTATATATATATATATATATATATATATATATATATATATATATATATATATATATATATATATAAAATCTGCATTCAGATTTGAAACTGCATCAGCATCTATTTTCAGTATCTAAAATCTTTCTGCCACGATGTTTTCTATCAAATCTGAGCAGTCTTTTGAGCCTTTATTTTTAAAGCAAACTGATTTTGACAAAGTTGTTTCAATTCAATTCTTGTTTGTAGTAATGACAGCCAGGTTTGAAGGGAGATTGGCATTATTTTCATAAATTTGAATAGACTTGAAGCTTCGATGCTAATTACAGGTATATATTTTTTGCTAAATTCTTTTGAACTCTTTTTGAGAGATGTTGTTTAAGACTTTTTTCATTTCTGGAAACTACCACAATTGGTAATCAACATCATTTGCACAAATACGAATGGCTTTCATCGCTGGATGTTTCTGTCCCATTTGATGAAACTGCTTTTTCTCTTTTTGCTTTTTCAAGAGGTTGCTTTTGATGTTTAGCGAAAGGAGAAATATTTCATGATGGAATGGCATAATATTTTATAAAACAAAGCCTTTTATGCCTAGGTTCTTTGCCATTTTGGTTAAGTTATATCGAGTTTTTGAAATGTTCTTTTAAGGATTTCCTGTAGTAATGGTGTATTTTTTTCATGAATGTTCTTGTTCAATACAATTTGCTCATCAGGGCATAAAACAGAAAGTATTGTATTGTGGAACCGAAATTTGGAAGAATGGATGATCAATGGACTTAACTCATCTAGATGGGAAAATAAAATGATGTAGATGCAAGTTATTCAAGGTCTCATGAATTTAAAATGACTGGAAGCCAAAGGAAGGGCAATCAATCAAGGGGTTTAATTTTTCTAAGGGGTAATATAGAATGCTGGAAATTTTCAACCTCAACAAGGGGACTTAATTATTAATCCCCATACCAAAGTTTATTGAAAGAAAACACATTTTGATAAACTTATGCTGCAGAAATCAAAGAGAGGATGAATGGACAATCAAAGGACATAATGCATTTAAATGGCCTTGTAGAAAGCTGAATCAAGATTATTCCAGGTGTAATCAAAATAAAACATCATTGCAAATGTGACTGAAATCTCACACTCTAATAAAGTTATGCTGCGGAAACCGAAGACACGAAATAATTGGGCATAACTATTTTATCTATCCATAGGTATGGAATAGGGATAATATAGCTATTGTAAGTGATGTCATGAGAAACAGGAAACCCAACTTCTAAAGATGTCATTAATATAAAGACCATACCAAACACTGGTAAAGATATGCAATGGAAAAAGGTCAAAAAGATGGATACTCAAGGGGCATAACTCTTCTAAGCGATATTGTGGTATGATGGAAATAAAATCCATTCAAGGTCTCATTGATACAGAGCTGCATGCCAAACTTGGATGCAGTCCAACAATCTGTGAGAACATAAAGCTATGGAAACAAGTCAGGATGATAGGTAATGAAGGGGCATAACTCTTGTAAGCTATATTGTGGAATGCTGGAAATAAACCCATTCAATACTTCATGGTTATTGAGTAACATGAAAAACTTTAGGTGCATTAAAAAAATCGTTGGGAAAGTATTTGCCATTATTTGCAATAGTATCATATTGTCTTGCTTGCAAACACAAACTGAAGATAAAGTGATTTGTCTTGCCTTTGCACCACACACTGATTACCAAGTGCCAATTTTATGACTATATTTGCTTCCAGTGTTTTGTTTTCTGTACATAAATAAGTGTCTATATTTAGTTAGCAGTGCCTATTGTGTGATTATTTAATTTTGGAAAAGAAATGCTCATACTTAGGTATTGTACAACAAAGGGTAGGCTATTATCTGATACTCTGGAACATGCATATGCATTTGATTAAACAACTGCATAACTGTGCTTTCACATGATAAGATTACATTTACAATAAGATGCATACGCACAGAAAAATATAATGCGTACTTACGTTAGATACTAAGAAATATATATACATCAAGTAAAATTAACCAAAAAATATTTCATATACAATTACATAAAATATTATGGAATATACCTAATGAAAGTTACATTACCAAGAAATGCATACTATTATACTTTAAATTACATCAGACATGCAATTTGCATAAATAGATAAAGCATGCTGCACATATACACATAAGTATGCACCATTATTTTACTCGCATCAATAATTTTGTTACATTGGAGTAAGTTATTTTTACCAAACATGTTTGAAACAAATGAAAAATATAATAGTGTAAGTTACCAAATGTTTTATGTATTTGTCAATAATACTACATCAGTGGGGTAGCCATCTTCTAATGCGGTCATATTATTGCATTAGTAGGATTTCCATCTTGAAATAATGCTATCTTGCAACATCAATGGGGTTTCCATTTTGTACTACTGTCACCCTACTGCATCAATGGACAGCAGTCTTGTAATACTGCCTCTTATATGGTATAGTGTTATAAATGGATGCCAATATTTCCCATCGTCATGCGTAACACAAATGTTGAGTCATTTAATCTCAGTTGATGCCATTTATACTGTTCTCAGATACAGATATTACAGTACCTGTACACAGCTTCCTCTGGCATTAAATTTCATTATGACACTAATATGGTTTACATTGAATATTTATATGAATTAGATATATGTGTAAGATTTTTCCTAATGTTCATGTATCTATACTAGGTACACGATACTGTAAATGCAGGGAGTACATCTATGAATTGGAAAATGTGAGTAATTTACCCGATTGATTTTGAAAAATTAGGGTCATCATAGTTATAGGGTGTTATAACACTACCAGTGTTGTATATAAAAAAAGTTTCAATGTGTTATATCAGCTATAACATGGGTATCATATATTTTGTATATTAAAATATAATACTTAATGCACATACATATGTTCTGTATAATGCAGTACAGCACTAAATACATATCATAATATCATGCATATTGCAATATAGGACTCGATGCATTTAATGTGTTATGAACATTACATTATAACACTGAATACATTTCATGTGATCTGTATGTATCAGCATAACATTAAATCATTGTGTTTGTATAATAAAGTATAACACCAAATGCAAATATCATCTAATTTATAATAAAGTATAACACTAAATGTAAATATCATCTAATTTATAATAAAGTATAACACCAAATGCAAATATCATCTAATTTATAATAAAGTATAACACCAAATGCAAATATCATCTAATTTATAATAAAGTATAACACCAAATGCAAATATCATCTAATTTATAATAAAGTATAACACCAAATGCAAATATCATGTAATTTATAGTAAAGTATAACACTAAATGCAAATATCATTTAATTTATTCATTAGTTTCCCGCTACGGTAATTTTTTTTCCAATTGAATTAGAATATGTTGCATTTTTGATAAAGGATGGACCAACAGTTTCAGCTCTGCCATATTTAGGATGAGGATGTGTTTGTCATTATGCTGACATCAGTTTTATATTCTAATATATTTCTTGACATAGATATCAGCACTCTGGTTGCTAATGGAAATATTATCTTAAGAATAATTAAATAGCATTTTAGCTGGCTTTGTCAATAACGGCAATTTCAAACTATCTTCAGCTTCAAACATTTGCTCTCCACACCTTTGTTGGTAACCAATATTAAAATTAAGTACATGACAGATAAACCATATGTTGCGCAATTCACAAAAACACCATTGCCGATGTGAGTGACAACCGGATCTTTTACACACACACACACACACAGATATATATATATATATATATATATATATATATATATATATATATATATATATATATATACATATATATACATATATATATACATACATATATATATACATACATACATACATATATATATATATATATATATATATATATATATATATATATATATATATATATATGGGGTGATTTGGATTTTTAACGTAGTTTTAACAATGTTTTAGTCATATCGCTACGATGTATGCAGTGTGGCAGTTTATAGTCATGTCTTAGCACTGGGACATTATGCCGCAGACATGTAGAATGATGTCCTACCCAATCACATTAACCTGACACCAGGCCAACCAGTCATAACACTAACCTCTCTCTCTCTCTCTCTCTCTCTCTCTCTCTCTCTATATATATATATATATATATATATATATATATATATATATATATATATATATATATATATATATATATATACATATATATATATTACGGGTAATTTTAATTTCAAGGTTAGAGACTGTTCACAATTAAATATCTTATATAGCACTGAACATTTACAATGCAATGTGATGTAAATTAGGTTTGTTCACCTCCACAGACAAACAGAAACTGACAGTCAACCCTACAAATCAGTTTCTGAGATGTACCTTTATCTCCACGAAGACAAAATAACACAGCAAACATTATAATCTTCTTACATCTCATGCTTGTCATATATTCCTTTCAAGAAAAGAAATTTAACTGATATATGGGAGGGATACTATTGCATCTTTACAAATCAATGTTGATTTGTTTCAATTTCAGGATGCACAAACGTGATATTATTTAGCAAATAAAAATGAAAATAATAATGTATTAATCAGAAGCAAATATAGTTACACACGAATATAATGTCTCTTTAAACTGAATATTATATACACAAATAGCTACATAAAAATATGTTGTCCCTACAAACTGAAAATTATATATAAAAATAGGTACGCACAAATATAATGTCTCTACAAGCTGAATATTATATATAAAAATAGCTACACACAAAATGCAAAGAATCATTTTGCTCTTAATATATATTACTTTCTTTACAAATTACATGTCTATTTTGCATTGTCTTTGTGCTCAAACGCTTTAAGTTGGGCTACACTGTATTACATGCCTATTTTGCATTGTCTTTGTGCTCAAACACTTTTAAGTTGGGCTACACTGTATTACATGCCTATTTTGCATTGTGTCTGTGCTCAAACATTTTAAGTTGGGCTACACTGTATAAAAGCTATTATATCTGTGTCATCATGTATAAGATATTTCACGTCATATATATGTCATCATGTATCAGATATTTCACATATGTCTGTCGTCATGGACCAGATTGTTCACATGCGACTTGGTCATGCTTCGTCCTGTAAAAAAAATGAAAGAGCGACATTTCAATCAATGTCATTGGTTACCACAAACATACAAATATTGTTATATATATATATATATATATATTTAAGCATTAAAATACTAATCCAAATGTTTTAAAACATTGGTTTGCTTCTTATTAAACAATGTTGTAAGAAAGGCAGAAAAGCACTCTAACGATTCGTCTCCAGTGACTCTGCTATTAAAAAGCAATTTCTATAAGATTTTCGTTTGGGTGAATACTTTAGGGAGAGACCATACGTTGCTATATGGGTTGCATGTGTTATATATATGTTGTTGTTGTTGTTGTATTTGTTGTTTAATGTTAGAACAACTCCATCTGGCACAGCATAAAACAACAAGTATTCAACATGTGAACATAAAATATCAACACTATCCATACAAATTTGCCACAATTATCAGATGAAAGAAACAAATCCTTTAAGAACATTTTAAGATGTATTTCATTTATTCTTAACTAAAGTGAGGAAAATCTCTCTTTTTTAAAACTGTGCTATGTCTATATCATTTAAAATAAGCACTAATATCAAGATTGCTGTATGCCTTATACGATGTAAGCTGTGTGACTGGGTATTACCTTCTGGTGAAAGCCAGAAGGTAATACCCAATCACACAGCTTGATCTATACACTTTTAATAGTCTCCATTAGCCATAGTAAACATTACTTTTAGTCTCAGAATTACACAGCGTACCTCAGTACACTTGTATTTGTCTTCAGTGTCATATTAAAAATTAATTTTAGTAATCCCCAATTACACGGCTAACCTCTGTACACTTTTAGCAGCCTCAAGCAACCATTGTAAATAAAATCATCAGTTTTAATGCAGAAAATTAATTCAGACAAAAGCATCGTTAACCACTGTGTTTGAACTCTGTGACACGGTTGTTAGGCTGATATGGGTTTCATGCCATTTTTCAGCACTAGATAGGCTTTGCTTGGTGGTCAGTATAGCTGGTAGAAGTAGAAACTGGGAAAAGCTTGAGAAGACTCACTGACCACCGGGAAGCTACTGGCAAGCTTTCTCATGTACCCATACTTACCGAGCCCAAGTCTTGAATCTACGATGATAGGTGAGATGGCAGAAATCCGTAATGATGAATTAAAGCAGATCTCTTGGTCAATCTGGACACCTATAAAAGTCATAACAAAATTCAAATTGTTAGTAAACATAAATTTACCAAATACCCCTGCTTCTTTAGCCTGTGTAAGTATCTTCAAAAATTCAAGTGTGTCCTTTTACTTTTGTAAAATATGAACACCGTTGGTCTGATAATTTTGGAGAAATTGCCATTAATTGATTTGTTTGACACTGGAAGTTTACCTTTTCTTCTTGACTGGTTGTGCATCTGTGGCATGCTAACAACACTTTGAGCTATTTCCATATCAGTTTTAGTTTATTCCAATGAGCAGGTGTACTGTATCTCAACCTGGCCCAATATTCCTGTCTATTTCTATCACTGAATGTGAACCTGACCCAATATTCATGTCTAATGCTACCATTGAATGTGAACCTGCACCCTATAATCGTATGCATACAAGCATTTTATGGTAAATCTGGTCCAATATTCAATATATAAACTAGCATTGAATATGACCCTGGTCCAATATTCATGTCCATATAAGCATTGCCCATGAACCTGCCCCCCCCCATATATATATACATACAACAAAAAAGACAACAACAAAGCCTCAGTATATATTTCGTGGTTTGTTTGGAATGATATGAAAATTCAAGCATGAACATAGTCTTCAAATGATTTTTCTCTTAATACATTTGCAAAGTATGTCCTACTGACCACATTTTGGTGTACTACACTTCATACTACAATAAGCATGTAGAAGGTGTTGGCTGTCCATAGGTGTAATATGAAAGGAGTTACATTGGTCCCTGTAACTGATCACTATCATCTCAACTCTGTCCGCTTGTGTTTCTAATATTGGCTTCTGCCAATGTAGGTAAGTGAGAAATCTTGCCAGTATCTTCCTGTGAATCGGTGGTAATTACCGGGTCATTGTTTTTTGTATCCGGTTCAGACATCTCATGCTAACAGGTGCAGTCACCAAATTTTGTATTTAAGCATTTTTATCTCTTTATCCCATTACATTAAACATAACTGACGTAACTGCAAATGGATGGTCAGAGATACCAAAGTTTGATGTTATATACAATACCATTACTGTGATGTGGCACAAATAAACTATTAATTGTAATAAAAGACAAGACCATCTGCTGACCAATTATGTAAAATCAGACATGACTTTGATTTTGAAGATGTCACCCCGAGTATGTGACACACGTGATGACTTTATATAAGTTTTACACATTTCATCTAATTATCATTGACAGACATATCAACATTATGTATGTTGAACAACTTTCATCTAAATATCTATGTGACACAATTAGAGACACGTATTTTTCATACATCTTTGAAGCTTACAAAGAAGATGAGGAAATGTGACAGAAACCTAGTTACTTGTGACCATGACCCTGAAGATATGGACGTTTATTTGGTATGCAACACCTTTGTACACCTTTCACTGATATTATATCAGTTTATTAAGTTTATTAAGTTACCTCAAGTTATAAAATGGAAAGGAAATCTAATAACAACAACATCAATAATACTATTGACTAGTTACCATTTCAATAAGGAAAAGACTCCAAAATATGAACTTTCTCACATTTTAAGGTCCTGTTAGAAGGTGTCATGCATTTCAATTTGTTTCGGCTTTATCCATCTTTTTGAAATGCCTTAAATGTGAGCTCATTCTGGAATAGAACGTATGAAGGAAAAGCACAAAATACAGAGAACCAACTTTAATATTGAAACCCTGTGTTAAGGAAATAGAATATTAAGTTTGATGTGTTGAAAAACATAAGGGACCTGTTTTCCTTATCAATTGTATATCTGATGTGATATCCAACATAACTTCTACACATGATATATATATATATATATATATATATATATATATATATATATATATATATATATATATATATATATATATATATATATATATGTATATAGCTTTATCATCCCTTATCTGAAATGGATTTAAAGTTATATAGAGTGGAAATGTTCAATAGAAAAATGGAAACTAGGATCTCATATGGCTTTAGACTTACAAAGTGGAAATGTTGAAATTATACCCCTCCTCCTGATCCCTTTATCTCAAAAGGCGTTAATGTTATAGATGGAAATGCATAATAGAAAAATGGACACTATGATCTCAAGTGGCATTATTGTTATTGATGGAAAATATGCAAACAAGGTTATTATGCCACATCCCCTTTTATCTCTGATGCCTTTAATGTTAAAATCTGGAAATACGTACTAGAAAAATGTATACATGGATGAGTAAAAATTATACTACTCCCAATCACCCTTGTCTCAGATGAAACCAAATAAAACCATATTTTCTTCACAGCTTCAATGCTAAATGGTCATATTTGAATTTATGAAACAAATATCATGATAACCTCCTCTGTATCAATGAAGTATACTTATAAACATTGATTTTAATGTTATACTGACAGAAAGAAAATAGGAAATAAACAGAAAAAGATGGAAAGATATGAATAAATTGGATATTGAATTTAGCTGGAAATACAGTCATGAAACAAGTTATTATAAAGTAGAAATAATCAAATACAAAGGCCTGCCAAAATTATCAAGTACTCAGAATATCAAAATCTACTGTACAAAGGCCTGCCGAAATCATCTAGTACACAGGATATCAAAATCTACTGTAGAAGGGGCCCAGAGTGGCTGTGTAGTCTAAATCACTCACTGTTACAGATCACTGCCGTCTCACCTCTGTCTGTGTGGATTCAGGTCTCGGTCTTGGTTAATGTGGGTACGTGAGAAAGCTTGCCAGTAGCTTCTCGTGGGTCGGTGGTTCTTTCTGTGCTTTTTCCATGATATTCATCCACCACTGATACTGGCCGCCATGTATAGCCTATCTTGCGCTGAAAAATGGCGTTAAACCCTACAACAACAAAAACAACAATCTACTATATAAAGGCCTGCTGAAATCATCAAGTACACAGGATATCAAAATCTACTGTACAAAGGCCTGCTGAAATCATCAAGTACACAGGATATCAACATGCAGACAAATGTAGCCAAAATATATTTGTATGTGTTTTAATGGCTCATCAGCAATGAGTGAAAAATGTATGAACCAATATAAAAGTATGCATACCTCAAATGGAAATCATCTCTGTAATCGAAGACCTTCCTTTTCATGTGAATGGTTGTGATTAAACGAGGAGACCTTCCCTACAACCTGTATGCATAAGATTGCTGACCACATTCCTCTCATGAAGATAATATGGATCTTTGCCTTCATGTCTACAGGTTCTGAACAGCTGCCATGGCAACCCGAAGCTTCTGAGTCTGATAGAATCATATGAACAAAGTTTACTTCTTATTTTAAGATTGATTAGTTGCAAAATTGTAACATTTTGTGTAGTTTCAGGGTTTTAATATGAAAAAACTATAAAAACAACCCCAAACATTTACCCGAGTTTTGCAATCAGTCCCAATATGAATGCAGAACGTTGTATCTCCCCTCTAATTAATTTGCAAACACTGGTATTAACATAAACAGGCTTTTGTGGAACACAGTGTCCACCCTGCTCTTTCAGCAATGTTGTATATCCCCTCTGTCTGGCTGCCTGCCATCAGTATCAATGTAAATTCATTTTAGTGCAGTGTCCAACCTGTTGTGTTGTTGGATGAATGTTGTATATCCCCTACAGCTTGCTTGCAACTATTTATATCAACATAAATGAGTTTGTGAGATAACCTGAACAAGATAATCAATAAGCAAAGAAATCACAACTGCATTCCTGCTCTCCTTCTCCCCACTCAAAAGGACAAGACATAACTTAATCTATGCTACTAAGCCCATCAACAAAAACAATTAGGCTAGTTGATTTCAGCTGCCAGTTAAAACATGACAGTTCATTACAAAAATCATGGAAACGCAATGACTGGTTCATATGCACATCTTCAAACATCACATGAATTTACCAATAAGTTAATGTAAAGCAAGCTGTCATTTCAAGACCGTTGTATACTGAATCTAGCAGCAAGGTTAAGAAGTAAGTCATAACTATTAAAAATCATTAGACAACACCAAGATATGACCATATTATGTTCCAAGTTTCAAAGAAATCTACCAAGTACAAAGACAAGTTGTGGTCACAAGATCATGTTACACTATTGCATCATTCTGCATGTCAGAAGGCATAATAAGTAACGGAAATCATAACTGACATATTTCTATATATAAAACGTACATAATTTCCTGTCAGAAGTCATAATACGTAACGGAAATCATGGGAGTAGTCATTGTTTAAATCTCGCATAGCTAACATTTTCCTATACAAAAGTTACACAATTTACTGTCAGAAGGCATAATAAGTAACGGAAATCATGGGATTAGTCATCGTTTAAATCGGCATAGCGACATTTTCCTATATAAATTGTACACAATTTACTGTCAGAAGGCATACTTAGTAATGGAAATCATGTGAGTAGTCATTGGTGAAATCTTGAATAGCTAACATTTTCCTATATAAAATGTTCACAATTTACTGTCAGAAGGCATAATACGTAACGGAAATCATGGGATTAGTCATTGTTTAAATCTGGCATAGCTAACATTTTCCTATATAAAACGTACACAATTTACTGTCAGAAGGTATAATAAGTAACGGAAATCATGGGATTAGTCATTGTTTAAATCAGAATAGCTGACATTTTCCTATATAAATTGTACACAATTTACTGTCAGAAGGCATAAT
Organism: Sinohyriopsis cumingii; assembly: GCA_028554795.2. Classification (NCBI taxonomy): domain Eukaryota; kingdom Metazoa; phylum Mollusca; class Bivalvia; order Unionida; family Unionidae; genus Sinohyriopsis; species Sinohyriopsis cumingii. Next base: position 99,953,261 of record CM068824.1, read on the forward strand.
AAGTAACGGAAATCATGGGATTAGTCATTGTTTAAATCGGCATAGCTGACATTTTCCTATATAAAATGTACACAATTTACTGTCAGAAGGCATAATAAGTAATGGAAATCATGGGAGTAGTCATTGTTGAAATCTTGAATAGCTAACATTGTCCTATATAACATGTACACAATTTGCTGGAAACAACATAATTGGTTTGGATTGCCATAGACACATTATCTTCCACTGAACTTGCAGGTCTCTAGTAAGGCACAAAAAACAGGATAATGTTTTCTAAAGAGCAATTCTACAATCTCACTTTTGACGTTGAAAATATTTACATAACTATGAAGGATATACATGATTGTTGAGTAAGGAACATTTTAGAACCGGTTTCTGCAGTCGCATGCTATGAATAAAAAGATTCATCTTTGTTCTTACAAAAGATTCAAGCCAGTACGACTATCTGATTTAGGCAACTCTGTTGTACATAGGTTGTAATGCAATATCGTTTTCTTTGTTCTACATTTTCTTCCTCTCTGCAATATTTCCAAACTTGGGATTTATTGTCTTGTTTTTATCAACCGTTTATAATGTGACCAGAATTCTAGCTTTCTTTTCAGGTTATAGGCAACATTTTATTTATTTAGCCAGAATGTTAATTTTTTTAATGTTTACTTTCCTTCCAGACAAGACATGGATAAGGTAAACACAAGTGAAGTATAAATATGATTTTCATTTGCAACTGTATATTTATTAAATTGAAAATATTAATAATGATAGAGATTGATGTGGTCATCGGAAATGAGTAAGTTTGTATGATCTACAATATGTATAAGTTGGAAATATCACTAGGATGGGTTTTCATCTGAACATATAAATAATTTTGTTTGATCTACAAGTATTTATTAATTAAAAATATCAATAAACATGGTCTTTAATGTCAGCTTCGGATATAAATAATGTGTTGAAATTACTGATTATAGCTTTGTACATTTACTGCATAAAATGTGCTTTTAAAACATTGACCATTTCATGGTTTTATCTTGGAAATGGCTATGAGGTAGCATGGACAATATAAGAAATTGTTTTCCCTATGATATGATTATATACAGCCAAAAGGTCCAATAGGATATACGCTTGCGAACATTAACAATATTTACTATGTTAGAATAACTATTCTTAGAAAAGAATTGTGGTAATGTATCTAACAAGCATATCACACAGATATGAAGGGTATCAAAAATTAAAAATTGCAGGAATTATTCCACTGATAAAAATGTATATACAGCTCTATGTAACAGAATATTTTAGCACTAAATTATTCATAAATATACAGAAGTGACATATGACGAAATGTAGCAGAATAGATAACTGTAGAAATACTTATAGAAAATGTACCTTCTACTTCTGTTTTTGTTTTTGGGAATTGCTTTTGATGCTGATGGGCTTCGTGTAGGCTGATAGCCTGGTTTTATGTTTATGTAACTGTACTCGGCAGCCATACAATCTAATAACATATTCAATGTCATGAACACATGATCAATAAGTAGTCTTTATACTCTGTTTCACCGATCCATAGACTAACTGCTAACGTTATTCCTAGAGAACCGGATTCAGTCCACGCTGGCTACTGGACTTGTATCCCTTTGTTGATCTGCTGAAGGATGTCCCCAACTTGTAGCTAGAGCAGAAACTGAACTTCAGTTTTTTTTTATATTATACTATGCAGAAATGAAGAATCAGATTGGTTATCTGTTCCTGCAAACTAACTGTGGTCATTGTTAAGCAATTTTTGTTGGTCAGGTTGATTTCTTTCTCCAGGATGGCCTGGTATATGTTGAAATAGGGTACTGGCAACTTGGCTGAGAAGAATCTTCATCTGAGATTCAATGCACGTAGTTACAAAAGTGTGGATGGCTGATATGCTCCTGGGTAAATCTCAGTTATCGGGACCATCTTCTTCTTGGTCCTTCTCAAACCCAGGTTCCGCTCTCTGTTGTTATGTACAGTTGCTTCTCTTCTTCTTTGTTCTATAAGATATGCTGACAGTTAGGTAACCATTTCTAATTCAGACAAAATCAATTACACTCATGTACCACACGTCACGTCACAAAAACTACAATGTTGATAATAATGTCATTATGATTAATATTGAAGTCTTTACTGTATAGAAAGGTCACAGGTTCAAACCCAGGCCAAGACATACCAAAGACGTATAAAAAATGGAACTAACACCTGCCTCGATAGGCACTCATCATAAAGATGTTAGTGTTATGCCCGGTCGGCCTTGTGTCAGGATAATGTGACTGGGTGCGACATGATGCTACATGTCTGCGGCATGATGCTCCAGTGCTACACATCACTATCAACTACAACAATGCAGACACGGTAGCGATATGACTGAAAGATTGTTAAAGCAACGTTAAAAATTCAAATCACACACAAAATGTATAGAAATATGTTTATCATGGTACATCATCTTATAAAACAGAAAATGAAACTTTACAGTAAATTTGATTATCAACTAGGATAAAGGAGACACTATTAATGTATGTTACTACTGTCTGGATTCTATGGAAGTATATTTGTATAAATAACTGAAGTTTGTTTCAAATAAGGGTAGCCTTAGTTTCATCTTTTATCAGAGCATCATATACCCTGTTTATTTTGGACAGTACACCCCAATTTAATCACTTGTTACTTTTCCATCATGCACTGAGTGTAGTCCACTGATGAATTGCTGTATGGAATATTTTTCAATTTACTCATCTGAATCAGCACTCTACATTTGCTTTAGACCGCACATTAGATATACAATGCTTAGTTTAGCAATATCATTAGAATAGGACATTTAGTTAAATCTTTATAAACATCCAAGATATATGCATATGCCAATTGTAAAACAGAGCACCGTGGCTGAAATAAATGCCAATTGTAAAACAAAGCACACTGTCTGCAATACAATTGTATTGTAAAGTCGAGCACAATGTCTGAAATGCATGCCTACTGAGGACACTGTCTGAAATACGTGCCTATTTTAATCCTAAACACACATTGTCTGAAATACATGTACATGCCAATTGTAAAACGCCTAAGTGTTGGCTTGCTTTATTCAAGGTGTCAAAACATGAATTGTACCAACCACATTATTGCATTCTAGTGTAGCCCCTAGGAAAATCATTGTGATTTGTCCACTGACTGTATGGAGATTTCTTAACTAATATAAAACATCAGAAGGGATTGTGAGGTATTCAAGAAAAGACCATACTTGTCTTCAGGATTAAGGCTATTTCAAATTAGCTCCACTCCTAGACATATTGGATGTCAGTTGGAAACATCTCATTTAGTATGAAGTAATCATCATTATGAGTCATTCAGTGAAAACCTATATCAATATGACACTCCGTTGGGGGAAAATAGTAATGGCAAGACTGTCAAAAGGGCCATTATGACAGTCATATTGGATGTACGATTGGCATCATTATGAGTCATTCGGTGAAAACCCTATATCAATATGACACTAAATTCAGGGAAAACAGTAATGGCAAGATTGTCAAGAGGGTCATTATAGCAGTCATATTGGATGTACGATTGGCATTATAATGAGTCATTCAGTCAAAAACCTATATCAATATGACAATCCATCGATGGAAAATAGTAATGGCAAGACTGTCAAGAGGGCAATTATAACAGTCATATTGCATGTACGATTGGCATTATTATGAGTCATTCGGTGAAAACCCTATATCAATATGACGATCTGTTCAGGGAAAATAGTAATGGCAAGATTGTCAAGAGGACGATTATGCCAGTCATATTGGTGAGTTAGGACCAATAATATAAACACTTCTACTGGTGAGTTAGGACCAACTGATTAACAAAAAGACTTATATTGGTGAGTTAGGACCAACCAAACATCATAACACTATTTTTACTTAGGACTAACTAGACCCTGTGATGAGTATGTCTTTAAAAAATGGTGGTCAATCTCCAAGTAGTTATCTAAGGAACAGCAATTAAAATCTTTTGTTAGCAGACTCCGGACGCTGAATGAAGACAATGAGTTCTACAACTAATGCAAAGGAATCAGCGAAGAACATTATTCCATATTGAAATTTGATACATGGCACATTTTTAGCTATACTAGTTCACGTCTGTAGTGGGTATCATACTGACTGTCTTGTAACAATCTGATCTATACATATTACCTACATCTAATGAGTGTAGTGGGTAGCATACTGCCTGTGTTGTATACATCTGATTTATGCATATTACTTACATCTAATGAATGTAGTGGGTTTCATACTGACTGTGTTATATAAATCTGATATATAAATATTACTTACATCTAATGAGTGGAGTGGGTGGCATGCTGCATGTGTTGCATAATCTGATATATACATATTACTTACATCTAATGAGTGCAGAGGGTGGCATACTGACTAAGTTGTAATAAGCTGATATATACATATCATCTGATATATACATATTACTTACATCTAATGTGTGTAGTGGGTTGCATGCTGCCTGTGTTGTAATACTCTGATATATACATATTACTTGCATCTATTAAGTTTAGTAGGTGGCATAATGACTGTGTTGTATAAATCTGATAAATACATATTACTTACATTTAATGAGTGTAGCGGGTGGCATACTGACTGTGTTGTATAAATCTGATATATACATATTACTTACATCTAATACTCTGATATATACATATTACTTGCATCTATTAAGTTTAGTAGGTGACATAATCACTGTGTTGTATAAATCTGATAAATACATATTACTTACATTTAATGAGTGTAGCGGGTGGCATACTGACTGTGTTGTATAAATCTGATATATACATATTACTTACATCTAATGAGTGTAGTGGGTGGCATACTGACTGTGTTGTAATAATCTGATATATACATATTACTTACATCTATTAAGTGTAGTAGGTGGCATACTGACTGTGTTGTATAGATCTGATCTATACATATTACCTACATTTAATGAGTGTAGTGGGTGGCATACTGACTGTGTTGTATAAATCTGATATATACATATTACTTACATCTAATGAGTGTAGCGGGTGGCATACTGACTAAGTTGTAATAATCTGATATATACATATTACGTACATCTAATGAGTGTAGTGGGTGGTATACTGACTGTGTTGTATAAATCTGATATATACATATTACTTACATCCAATGAGTGTAGTGGGTTGCATACTGACTGTTGTAAATAACCTGATATATACTTATCACTTACATCTAATGAGTGTAGTAGGTGGCATACTGACTGTATTGTATAATGTGACATACACATATTACTTATATCTAATGAGTGTGGTACGTGGCATGCAGCCTGTGTTGTAATAATCTGATATATACATATTACTTACATCTAATGAGTGTAGTGGGTGGCATACTGGCTGTGTTGTAATACTCTGATATATACATATTGCTTACATCTAATGAGTGTAGTGGGTGGCATACTGACTGTGTTGTAATAATCTGATATATACATATTACTTACATCTGATAAGTGTAGTAGGTGGCATACTGACTGTTGTATAATGTGATATATACATATCACTTACATCTAATGAGTGTAGTGGGTGGCATACTGACTGTTGTATAAATCTGATATATACATATCACTTACATCCAATAAGTGTAGTAGGTGGCATACTGACTGTTGTAATAATCTGCTATAGGCATATTACTTACATCTAATGAGTGTAGTAGGTGGCATACTGACTGTGTTGTAATAACTGATATATACAATATATATATATATATATATATATATATATATATATATATATATATATATATATTACATCTAATGATGATATACGGTGGAGTTGTATGAATCTGATATTTTGGGCAGACAACTTACATCCGCTGATTGTAGATGGTGGCATAGTGCCTATACTTAAACATTTGATATACCATATTTACCGTAGTTTTTCTGACTGCAATAAATAATTACTTTTTTGTCGTCTTAATACATATTAAATTCTTTAATTAGGTGTGCGAAAACATACAGGTGAAGATAGATTTATCCCCCCCAAGTCTGTAATGAAGTTACCGTTAGATCACATGACGATGTGCTGCCATGAAGTAAAACGAGTATTTTGTCTAACTCCACGGAAAGGAAAATGAATGAGAATCAGGCATTACTTGCCTATTTTGTCTATTTGATACATGTCCATCCACCAGAAAACACAGCCATACATGTTTTAGAGCCACTATTGTGTGCATATTTTCCAAAAGAACCACCATATTAGTAATCTTGCAATCCACAATTTAACCATCTCCTAATCAGTGATCATTAAAATCTACATTACAAACGCACGCAAGCTTTATTTTTATGAAATTAAGATATTAATGCAAACTAAATAAAAAGATTTTGGAATTATACTTCTTAAGATATTTATGACAGAAACATAATCGAGAGTAGAGATATGTATGATGGCTAATCTTAGAACACCAAGGGTGAGAGGCTTCATATGGGGTGAGTGTTGTATGCATGCATAGGAAGGGTAAAAATAACAAGCAAGTTGCAATATACGAGTCAGCGTGATCAATATGTTGGTATTTTAAAAAAAATAAAGGTGATCTATTTGTTCTGGTTCTCTCTTTTTTCCCCCACTTAGCCGAGGGTAGCTTCAAAATGAGCAGAGCTTGCTGATGAAACAATCGACTGCTCAAAGATTGTTTTGATGTATGTCAGATTTCAAGGTGTCTTGGTGATAATTGTTAATAATATAACTTGCGGGATTTCTGCGACAGGTGTGTTCGGAAATAAAATGCAGCCATCTTGATTTCATTAAAAGAGCACACGATGTACCGAACATTTAGCACCCACAATCAATATTTATCGTCTACAAAGAGGTTTATTACCTGTAGAACAATAACTATGTTTAACCCTTGGTATATAATGCTTCAGAGATGAGGGTATTGTTTTGTTGCACAATGCCAGTGCATTTTACTAATCCATACCGACTCTCTGATGTATTCTTTAATGATATAAAGCAGGCGTCATGGTTTCTAATAAAAGCCCTAACTGTCATATCTGTTTGAAGTGGTTTCGTGTGTAACAATGTCTACACTGACAACCAATCATATTTATGTTACCCGAATCAAGCTATTAAAAATATAAAGTATAAATAAAATACCCACCACTATCAAAAGTTTATATACTGGATAGCTGTCGTTGTGAACTATAATAGTGTTAGTACTGTAATAATTTTGATGGACAAGTTTATCATACGCTATGGAACAAGCGAGTAGGCACTGCCTACTTCGTGGAGGGACACTCTCGTGCCAGAATCGTCTCCAAAGAGGCCAGTAGGCTGTCCACAGAAGCGACCTCGATTTAACGATTCTGAGGATGCATCACAAAAAAAACTGACTACGAAGAAAGCTACTCTAGATGACAAGTCTGATTATCTTGAACCCGAGAGTGCTCCACCCGGTTCTGTACGTGGTCGCTATAAACATTATACATTAAAGCAAAAGCAGGATATTGTTAACAATGCAAAATGTATGGGAATTAGACCTACAGCGGAAAAATTCAAGATTCCAAAATCCACGGTGAGTACCTGGATAAAAAAGAACTTTTCTGCCGATCTGAACTTGAATGGACATTTGCCTAAGTGTGGACGACCCATTTCATATGGACAAGGTAAGGATTATAAGATAGCTCAGTGGGTGCTCACTCAACGTCAGTCAGTGTTGAGCGAATATGTATATATGTCAAGGAGCTTTCCTGAGAACAAATTCCATGCCAGTCGTTCATGGGGAGAGAGTTTCATGAAAAGACATGGGTTTGTGCTCAGAAGCAGGACCTCTCTTGCCCAATGTCTACCCAAGGATTTGGAAGAAAAGATTGCTTCGTTCCACAAGTTTGTGATGGATAGACATGAGGAGGGCGAGTTTGACAATAAGTTTATTATTAACATGGACGAGACACCGATGTACTTTGATCTCGTGCCAGGGAAAACGTTGGACAAAGAAGGAAAGAAAAGCGTTCTGATTCGCACAACTGGAGTGGAGAAGAGACACATTACTGTCGTTTTAGCCGTTGCAGGTTCTGGCTATGTATTACACCCAATGATTATTTTCAAGGGAAAGAGACATCTAGATCTGAAGGCACCAAAAGGGTGGCTTATCGCAGTTCAATATAAAGCATGGATGGATAAAACGCTAATGCTGCGATGGATTGAAGAAATGTATTTGCCATTCATCAGAAGAGAACGATCACTATTAGTTATGGCCTCACTGATGACGTGAAGAAACAGTTGCGGCACGGAAATGTGGTGCCAGCAATAATTCCAGGAGGCTGCACATCCAAATTGCAACCTCTTGATGTGAGCATCAATAAACCTGTCAAGAGCTACCTCCACCGCAGCTGGACGGAATACATCAGGGATGCTACGAATGCATTAAAATCATCCAATGAAAGCAGCAACGGACGGATCAAGACAGCAGCAAACAGACTGTATTGGACTGGGATGTAAATGCCATGAACACATTGAAGGAAAAGCGCACAATGATAATGAAATCTTTCAAGGTGTGCAGCATCAGTTTCAATCTGAGCGGATGTGAAAACGCTCTGATCAGAAATGACAAACAATTAAAGAATATGGACGATGATAGTGATATAGAATTTGAGGGCTTTTCGCCCGAGGACCTAAAAAATGGCTATGGACAAGCTACTTAATATTGAACAATATCTTTAAATATATTACATCATTAAATTATATTTCTTTTAATTCTTTGATATTGCTACTTATTGTGTATGACTTAATATAACAATGTTTATTTATCTATCAATCTATCTGCATACATACATACATAAATACATACATATGATTAAAACATTTAAATTATATTAGTTCATGGAAGTTCATGATCACAATAAATAATTGGCTACCAAATGAAGCGAACTTTGCATCAGATAAATCAACATCAAACACGCTGTGAATTGTACATTAAAACGATGCAGCAGATCTTCGTATATTGTGTCGGAAAACATAAAATGTAGAACCAATTATAACAGAGCAACGTTCAAAACTAACAAGGCATTGAACTAATATATTTCCCCCCAAAACGGTGTCCGAAAACAAACGGTGTTCGAAAACATACGGTAAATACAATACTGTAGTTGGTGGCATGTTGTCTATGCGTATAAATATGGTCTACTGTAGCAGGTGGAATATTTTCTACCCTTATGAATCTGGTATAGACTACTTACATCTCCCTGTTCCAGCTGTGTAGATGGCTCCTCACTTAAATGCTGAGTTCCTTGATTGCTCTCAAGGTCTTCTGGGGCGTTGTCTTTTCCATCAAGAATGAAAACAAGATACTATTAGTTTCACCAACGAAACCTTGACAATAAATGTGAAATAATGGTTCAATTTGTCTATGAAAAACAGTAAGACCATACAAATATTTGTAACAAGTGTCCAGTCTTTTTCTAAATAATGCACAATCATGGAATTGGACAGGGTTAATGATATATCCATAACAAATATCGTTTATCAGAGTATTACTCATGAGCATCTAATTCTTGCTGTGACAATGAAAAATTCAGGTTTACTGTATTGATATTTTGTCTAAAAATGTCTTGACAGAATTGTATTTTTCCTCTTTATACATTATGGAAGAGAAGTGTCTCTGGATAACAACATTTTCTGAAACAATTATGTTATACGTGGCTGACAAACATCCAAGTCATATCAGTCTGGTTTATACAGAGAGATCAGGAGGAATAGTAACAAATGTTTAAGACTGCTGCTATAGATGTCATATTTTTCTTGAGACTGGCACTGTTTTCATTCAAGACTAACTACATGTTATAAGGAGACTGTCAGTGAAAACTACATGCTGACATGACTATCTGCTTATAACGAGAGGTGATCTTCAAGATCATATCAGATGGCACCATTTTCATTCAAGACTAACTACATGTTATAAGAATACTGTCAGTGAAAAGTACATGGTGATATGACTATCAGATCAGAACATATATGGCGCTGACAAGATCCTCAAGATGATAACAGATGGCACCATTTTTATAAGGACTAACTAGACATCAGGAGATGTCCTGTGGTGAAACTCCCACATAAATGTGATTTTCCACTCAAGAGTTGCAGCAAAATCATTTTTAGTACGACTTCCATGGATGCTGAATGTCATATCAATACTGCTTTTATTTAGGGCCAACTTGATATCGTAGTAAGTCTTTCAGTAAACTAAATTTATAGGACTGAAAATACCTAGAACTTTAAGATGGCCACTGATTTGTTACACTGAGATACTGGTCTCGTCAAAGACAAATGCATGGGTATGGTCTGTGTGAACTTAAACAGCCAGCATTGAGATTTTCAGGCTTAAGGCACACATTGTCTAAAAATGTCTTGACAGAATTGTATTATTAGTTATGTCACACATTGAAGACATCGAAGCCATCCCCTTCTTCATTTGCTCAGAGGTCTCTCATTAACTCCCACCCTCGCTTATAGTGTGGCTTATGTCTTTGGATCCCTATGATCATGAATGATTGAGGGAGAGGTTTACATTGCACAATGAGTTTGAAACCAATGAAACTCCAAGTCCCCATTTATAATGATAAGATAATGCCGCATCCAGCAAGTATGCCCAGAAACCTACAAATTTGTTGTTTACATCATCTTTGCAATACCAAGAAAGTTTTAATTAAATGGAGCTGAACACATCTTCAGCATGATTCACATCAAAGAGGACTACTGACTTGATCTTGGAACCTTGAGACTTATGACAAGGCACCAATTCGAGGCAATTGGATGATCATGAATAGACGACTGAGTGATATATGTGTAGTTGCTATTCCTGCGTCAATTCAAGTTCTTGTGGCAGCCAAGAGGTTTTCATTCTCATCATCATTCTCTGCTACAAAGAGGAATATGGTGATTGGAAGATTGGAAACAAGTCTGAACCGGTGAAGACAGAACACTGCTTGAATGGCTGAGATTTTGTGCACTATGAAGTCTGGTCTACTCACTGGTACTGATAATACTGACTATGAATGTGGTTACTCACTGATGGCAGCAGTGTACATGCCTGCTGTGAAACCAGCTTGCTGTGTTTTGGGGTTAAGACAAGCTGCCTCTATGGAACATCATTCAGAGTGCAAAGCTGCAAGACAAACAGTTCTGGGCTTCCATGCTTGGCTATATGGGCATAACTTTATTAAAATGTTCCAAAGTTACCTACTGAGGTTATACTGGCTGCAAAAGACATTGCTTCCATCAAACCAGAGCACTTGGTCCTGCCATATGGATTTGTGCAGCAATACAGAGTAAGAATCTATCTTGTGCGTATGTGCTGCCCTTATATGCAAGTACAAATGTCATGTTCTACCTAAGAGCAACACAACAGTTTTTTCTCTGGAGACTGTGGTGTTTTAAGTATGAAAAGTAACTGGCGTCCACTGACAGCACAAGGGCTATATTTTATATGATCCATTCATATACTGGTGAAAATATAACTTTTAAAACTGTGTCTATCTTTCTTTAATCAATTTTGGAACTGGTGGTGTGAGAGGTTGTGGCATAGAAAGATGTAAATCAAAATTAGTTACTGTTTACTGTGAACTTTTAGGTCAAATTCTACAGTCGTCATTATAGACATAATGGATTCTTTATTCCTTGCCATCTATGTCTATGGTAGAGTGGGCAATAGCCCACTGTGTCTACATCAATGATTCATTCGATCCATGTATCTAAATTCATGGTACGTTGTGGGTAACTACCCCTTATCTACATCCATGGTACAGAGTGGGCAATTACCCTTTGTCTACATCCATGGTACAGAGTGGGTAATTGTTCTCTGTGTCTGTATCCAAGGTAAAGAAAGGGCAATAGCCCCTTTGTCTAGATTCAGGGTATAAGTGGTGTATGTTAATGAAGAATGATGAAAAGGTATTACAAAATGGACGGTATATATATATTACATAAAACTGCACAAGGTGATAGCATACAAATTAGAGTTTAGAGTAAATATTTACTGCTTTCAGGAACTCTATAATAGGAGTGATGTTTATAGCATCAAAAAGTTCCTTCATGTCATGCACATTGTAATACTGATCACGCGTAGGTTGCAGGTCAAAACACTCATAATATGCTTCACAGTGAAAGGTTCATTGCAAGAAACGCACTCTGGTGGGTCTTCACCTTTTAGTATGTTGGAGTGGGTGATATAAGTATGACCAATTCGGATTCATTTATTTTTTGTGTATGATTGATGAGTGTAATGTGGGTTATGGATTATACAAGATGGCCTTACTCCAGAAGTACATCTTTAAAAAAAAAACTGCTAGCTCCACTTGGTCATTTTCACTTCCTGGACTTCAGAGGCAAATTGTAAAAAACGAGTCAATAACTTTTTTTTACAGTTTATTTATTTGGTAATTCATCCATTGCACTTTCAGAGACTGGTATTGTCTTGTTGGGAAAAATTAATTTTCCCAATTTTAATAGGTGCTAAAGATAGCGTATTTTAGACTGATTCAGGGTGAACTTTGTAGCACAAGGGAGCAGTCATTTTATTTAGCAGAGTGCTTAGATCATGTACAATTTCCATAAGTACATTAAGTACAGATTGAGTGCATGGGTAGTATGATGGTACTTACTGAGTGAGAAACTCTTGGTCACCAGATTCAATATCAGACCTGATTTGTGTATTTTAAAAGGTTTGGATATCTGTCATGTTTTATTATGTGTTGCTTTGATGGATTACTCCTTATCATGTCTATTTCCTACACTTTTAACTTAATGTGTGGCTACATTACATTGAGGCCATAGAACAATTGGTGGCTCTGACATCATATCATTATAAATATATTATCGTAATTTAATGTGTGGCTACATTACGTTGAGGCCCTATTTCAGTTAGTAGGCTCTGGCATCGGGTTGTGTTTTATCACAAATTAATCAAGCAATTATTTAAAATTGATAATTTATGTTAGCATTAGCTTAAATGAGCAAATTTTATGAAGTTGTAAAACTATCAAAGTTGGTCAAAAAAGAGTTTGACATCAGTTTTTATTTTGTAATGAAGTAGTGACTGAAGGGAGATGAACTTTATGTGTTCAGAACTAAAAGGTCATAATGGGAGTTGGTTGTTTTTGTTGTTGTTGTAGGGTTTAATGCCATTTTTCAGCACACGCTAGGCTATACATGGTATTAATGGTGGAGGAAGAAACCAGGAAACCCCCAGAAAGAACCACCAACCTATGAGAAGCTACTGGCAAGTTTTCTCACATGCCCACATTGGCCAAATCTGAGACTCGAACCCACGCAGACAGAGGTGAGATGGCAGTGATCCATAACGGAGAGCGCTTTACACTCGGATGCTCGGGGCTACTACCTTACTTGGTAGAGCGTCGGACTCGTAATAATGAAGTCTCAGGTTCAACAGCCATTCAGGTCATCTCGGTTTGGTTGTTTCTGTATGTCACTGGAAAGGGCAATTAGCTCTCATTTCCTCACTATGGTATAGCCAATAGTCTGCTAGAAATGTTAAATTCAGGACAAATAAAAGACCAACATTTTAGCTCAGGAAAACCCCAGAAAGAACCACCGACCCACGAGAAGCTAATGGCAAGCTTTCTCACATAACCACATTGGCAGAATCCAAGATTCGTGCCCACACAGACTGAGGTGAGATGACATTGATCCGTAAAGGCGAGCGCTTTAGACCACTCGGTGCCCCCAATCGGGGTTAGTACTATTTTGAAATTAATCATAATTAATAAGGCATTAAGAAGCTGTACAAAGCTCTTCATGTTAGAGTGGATACAAGGATTTACTGATGATGCAAGGCCATCAGATTTCACAAGGATTAACTGATGATGCAAGGCCATCAGATTACAGAAGGATTTACTGATGATGCAAGGCCATCATATTACACAAGGATTTACTGATGTTGCAAGGCCATCAGATTACACAAGGATTTACTGATGATGCAAAGCCATCAGATTACACAAGGGTTTACTGATGATGCATGGCCATCAGATTACACAAGGATTTACTGATGTTGCAAGGCCATCAGATTACACAAGGATTTACTGATGATGCAAGGCCATCACATTACACAAGGGTTTACTGATGTTGCAAGGCCATCATATTACACAAGGATTTACTGATGTTGCAAGGCCATCAGATTACACAAGGATTTACTGATGATGCAAAGCCATCAGATTACACAAGGATTTACTGATGATGCAAGGCCATCAGATTACGCAAGGATTTACTGATGATGCAAGGCCATCAGATTACACAAGGATTAACTGATGATGCAAGGCCATCAGATTACAGAAGGATTTACTGATGATGCAAGGCCATCATATTACACAAGGATTTACTGATGATGCATGGCCATCAGATTACACAAGGATTTACTGATGTTGCAAGGCCATCAGATTACACAAGGATTTACTGATTTTGCAAGGCCATCATATTACACAAGGATTTACTGATGTTGCAAGGCCATCAGATTACACAAGGATTTACTGATGATGCAAAGCCATCAGATTACACAAGGATTTACTGATGATGCAAGGCCATCAGATTACGCAAGGATTTACTGATGATGCAAGGCCATCAGATTACACAAGGATTAACTGATGATGCAAGGCCATCAGATTACAGAAGGATTTACTGATGATCCAAGGCCATCATATTACACAAGGGTTTACTGATATTGCAAGGCCATCAGATTACACAAGGATTTACTGATGTTGCAAGGCCATCAGATTACACAAGGATTTACTGATGATGCAAGGCCATCAGATTACACATCTTTCAAATCATGAACAGCCTGGACACAAGGATTTACTGATGATGCAAGGCCATCAGATTACAGAATATTTACTGATGATGCAAAGCCATCAGATTACAGAAGGATTTACTGATGATGCAAAGCCATCAGATTACACAAGGATTGAACTGATGTTGCAAGGCCATCAGATTACACAAGGATTTACTGATGATGCAAGGCCATCAGATTACACATCTTTCAAATCAGGAACAGCCTGGACACAAGGATTTACTGATGTTGCAAGGCCATCAGATTACAGAAGGATTTACTGATGATGCAAAGCCATCAGATTACACAAGGATTGAACTGATGTTGCAAGGCCATCATATTACACAAGGATTTACTGATGATGCAAGGCCATCAGATTACACATCTTTCAAATCAGGAACAGCCTGGACACAAGGATTTACTGATGTTGCAAGGCCATCAGATTACACAAGGATTTACTGATGTTGCAAGGCCATCAGATTACACAAGGATTTACTGATGATGCATGGCCATCAGATTACACAAGGATTTACTGATGTTGCAAGGCCATCAGATTACACAAGGATTTACTGATGATGCAAGGCCATCAGATTACACATCTTTCAAACAGGAACAGCCTGGACACAAGGATTTACTGATGTTGCAAGGCCATCAGATTACACAAGGATTTACTGATGATGCAGGGCCATCAGATTACACAAAGATTTACTGATGATGCAGGGCCATCCAATTACACATCTTTCAAATCAAAAACAGCCCGGCTGTTTGGAAATTGATTTCTATCTGTATATCCACAATTTCATATGTCATGAAATTTAATTAAATACAGGAAAACTTTCTATAATTTTCTCCATCAAATTAAATATGCTATGTCAATTCAAAAACATTTGCTAAGTGGATGTTGGTAAATTTGAGTCCTTCACATCACATGGTTACAATGTGAGGTAGTTTGTGAAGTCCTTTGTTTATTAGCCAGATAACAAAATCATTATATAATTCCAAATGAATAGCTGACAATTATTTAACTTATTGTTCTCTAAATCTGAATGATTACAATATTTATTACTCGTAATATTAGATTTCATAGCGTTACTTTCTGAAGGAATTTATATAAAACACTTCAAGAAAGAATATGAAATTTACTTCCGGTTATACACATTTAGAAATATTGCTGAAGCTGCAAACTAAAACTGGTAAAATGTTGATGCTACAAACATTTCAATGAGCATAAATAGCGAAACACTCACCTTGAGTCTGCAGCTCTGTTAGTAACTTGGGCCACCATATGTGTCTCTGACTGCGGTCTCGAGCATCAACATAGTTCAGGACACGAAGGTGGTCAGGAACTTTGCAGTCCTTCAGTAATACTGGCACAACACATTTTCTCCCTTCTTCAAAACTTTGAATCAAAGCCATTTGAATTTCATGTTTAACAAAACCGCTCTTAAAAGCTTCATTGGTCATAACTACAACAGTTTTGCATGCATATCTGATGCTATTCTCAGCAAAGGTTACTAAGGATGTTCCTGGAGTGTTGTCTCGCTCATACTCACAGCAAAAAAATCCATGATCTCTTTCTAGTCTCATTACAGTTTTCTTTACCCACTTTATGTCTGAACTGGAATAACTGAAAAATACATGGTATTTCTTTCCTGGTGGCAAATACGGCTGGTATTTATCAGGTGCAGTGATTTCAGATGCCTGAGGATATATTTGCTCAATTGGATTCTTCGTTTGCTAAAATGAAATTTAAACCAATACTAACATATGCTTATGATATAAAATATAGTTTATAGCTATACTGTTTGCAAAATAAGAAATACATATGTTGCCAAGACATACATGATAGCATAAAGGTTAATCAGCTAGGCGCACACGTTTTGCAAAGAATAACAAATGGATATTATTACTTTAGTGATGTAATGAGCCACCAATGATACTCATATTTCATTTGGTATGGGTATATATATATATATATATATATATATATATATATATATATATATATATATATATATATATGTGTATATATATATATATATATGATGGTATATGAGTATCATTTGGGGATTTCCCTTGGACTTGCTATAGAACCCAAACTATTGCTAGGGGATCTAGCATGGATACAACTATCAATCAATTATACCAGATTTTATCAAACTTGGCTTGAATGATCTAAAGAAGTTGAAAATATGCCTTCTATATATTTTGCTATGAAAGCTACATCAGTGCTAGAAGAGGAACATCAGGCACTCCGACCAAGCTTGCAAAATTTGACTCATAAATTTTGGGGAAGAAGACAAAAATAAGTCTTCTATGTATTTTCCTATGAAAGTTGGAGCAGTGATTAAGGAGCTACAGTAAATTATCTGACCAAGCTTGTGATAAGTACCTCATATACATTGGGGAATAATATGAAAAGAGGTTTCCAAACTTGTTGACAAAGAAATCATTGGATCAATACTGGACAAAAGTTTGATGGAGAATGTTCATAGAAACATTCCTTCTAAATCAGAGCAAAATTGACCCTGATATTCTCTAGAGGACATTCAAAATATGTGTTCCATATAGTTATAGTACAAACCAAACCATTCCTAAGGGAGCCAAATTGACAACACCTTTGATCGCATATTTCTTATCAAATGCTTTTCCAAAGGTTGACTGAAATTTGCTAGGATGTTCCAGATAAGGACTGGGAATTAGGTTTTCCACTTGGTTGCTATGGATGCTACATCATATTTACATAAGCCACCCAATAAGACCTTAGATAAAAAGAGTCCTATTGAAAAACATTTAATTGAAACTGACTTGGTTGTTCTTGTGAAATGTTAAAAATTAGACTGTTGATATAGCTAAAAAGTCCACACTGTTGTAGGGTAGCCACCTTGAGCACAATATTCATGAAGACTGTTATAAGAACATTTGTGACAAATTTAATAAAATGTGGCTAACTCGAAAAGTTGAAAATAGGTTTCCTGTATTGTTGCTAAGCACGCAACAGCATTGTTACAGTTTCCAAAAATCATTATGTCTGGAAAACAACTCATTCTTTATTAGGGATTAATCATTTCTGGGCAGGATTTGAAACAAAGATCTCCATTTAAGATGAATTTGTAAAAGCTTGATGTTTCAGCATAGATTTCTCAAATATGTAAAAGGAAAATATCAGGGATTAGGACAATTTTTAAACAAAGTAAATCTGAATTTCTAAAGCAATTTATATTTCCATGAAATATTATAAAGAAAGTTGTTTCCCGGACGATTGCCCCAAATTTCTTGTTATGATTATATGATCTTAAACCAAGTAAAAAAATAAACTAGCAAGTTTAGTAAAATTTAACACTAATTTATTTCCCTACAATACAAAAGTAAAAGCTTTAAAGGAACTTAGGATCCTAAAAGCTCTATGACAAGTCAAAACGTATGTTCCAAATGAATTCCAATCTTACAGAGACTGATCTGTGCATTGCCTTAAATTGTTTTACAATATTTTCAAGGACATTTTCGTTTTTTCATGTCAGCTTTTAGCATTCTTGACTTGCGAATACCATTAGTAACCTGCAAAATCATTTTCCTAGCCTTGTTGATCTCTTTCTGCTCTTAAAATTTTATGTGGCTAGAGATGTCTTTGCTGCACCATTCCCAATTAAAATATCAGTTGCAGAAGGCATAACTATCGCCCTATGCAAGCAGAAATGAACGGCATGTCTTGGTGTATGATGTGATAAACTGCTGTACTCGACTCTGTGTCTTTGGCTGACGTTCTTCAGGCACTCTCATCCTCATAATTGTCATTTCAAATTCATTTTCCAAATCTCACACAGCCATGATGCAGTTTACACTATGGACGGAAGACGATGAAATGCAACATGCATCGATGCAGAGCATTTTATACATGACCCTCTATTTAATACTTATGCTTTATTTTTGTACAGCTTTATTTTTGTACTTGCTAAATACAAACTTTTCATATTTTTACCCCGCCCAAATCAGATTTGTCACGGTCGTATTCCTGTATTTTGCTAATGTTTCCATACAAAGTACGTAAAATTGCGGAGAGTGCACAAGTCTGTATAGATCTCCACTAGACCTATGTCATAAAAACCATTTTCTGAAAATACTCTGTCATCTTAATGGAAACTTCCCTCAAATCCATAAACAAGGTCAGGTCTGACTATTTTATTGTTAGCAATCAACCTATCAGAACTCATGTATACCACAGAATTTCTGACAGGAAAACCTATGTCCTGAATTAAAATTAAAGGAAACATGTTTTAAATGTTTATCTTAAAGCCGAGTCTACACTCATCAACAATCATGCGCAAATGTTAGATATGTGATATGTTGCTTACAAAATGCCTTACAATCTACATTCATGCACACAATAGAGATTTCATCAGAATATATATATATATATATGTGTGTGCGTGTGTGTGTGTGTGTGTGTGTGTGTGTGTGTGTGTTGGGCAGCGTGATCCCTCCTTGGCGGCAAACCACATGAATATTTCAGTCTCTACTGGAGCACAAGGCACACCCTCTACATGGATGTAATTGTAGGATGGGGTGTGTTTGTTGATTATGATTGGGTAAATATTAGGTAAGAAACATATTTTACCAGAGAAAGTTATTTCTTCCTTAAATATGATACCCAATCATAACAAGTTTGAAGACTACACCCAGTCGTCTTCTAGAAGAACAGGAAAGATGTACAGAAAGGTACACCCCCTTACCTTTCAGATGAGATCTCTGGTCACCTAAGGTATGTAAGACACCTTATAGGTAACCAGACCTGAGAAAACTTCATCTGTCAGGAAGCAGCTTTGGAAAGAGAAATAATTTTCTCTCCCGCAAAATCCAGCAGAAATCGTAAAGACATGTCTTATGAAGCTGTTGAATGATCTGGGAAAGTGGTCTGTTGTGCCACGGCTATAGGCCCCACCAAGGATAAAAGTGGCCTTTTGTGCCACGGCTATAGGTCCCACCAAGGATAAAAGTGGCTTGTTGTGCCACGGCTATAGGCCCCACCAAGGATGAAAGTGGTCTGTTGTGCTAGCGCTATAGGCCCCACCAAGGATAAAAGATCTCTGAGGTAAAAACTGGGGAAGTGGTCCGTTATGCCACGGCTATAGGCCCCACCAGAGATGAAAGATCTCTGAGGTAAAAACCAGAAAATGTGGACTCATATCTCCATCCCAAGCATGAAACAAAACAGTTATAGAACTGTTCCAGTCAACAATGCGTAACAACTTCTTAGTTGGGAGGTATTTCTTGATATGCAGAGCGAATAACCTACTTAATCCGGAATAAATGGGTATGAGATGTTGTAGTGTCCTCTCTGTTTGAAAGGTTAAAAAAGGCTTGATCTCCCTCGATGCAATGATTCTGTCCTTTTAAAGTACCACATCAAGGCTCATAATGGTCATGCAGGTGGCCTTGAGGGAAGCTTACAGAGTAGAAAATGTTTAAGTACAAAGACCTGGTAGACTATGGACAGAAGTTTGTTGTTGGCTATGAAAGAGGGAACCAGTCATAAGTGAAATTGACTGGTCTTGTCAGAACTGCAGGTAATTCAGGTCACCTTATAGGGCATGTATTTCGCTGATTCTGCCTGCCATCGCTAATGTGATAAGGAAGCCGGTCTTGTACGAAAGGTGAACAACTATAACCTTGAAGGTTTTGTCTTCAGCCAGGTTGGTGCCCTTACATGTTGTATTTTGGGCACAGGTCCCAAGATTTTGGTAGTATATAATCAATGTTGGAGAGGAGGTCAGATAAGTTTATATTGTGTCCTCTCTTCCATGATGACTAAATGTGTCAGCGTTCGTTGATCAGTAACTTTCGATTGTGCTTGGTGCTAACATTGAAGAACCAGAGGAGTATGCTGGGTATTTCAGGTATAGATGCATGTATTGATAGAATGTGTTCTTGTGTACACTACTGAACAAACAATTTCCATTTGCCTTTGTAGGCTTGCGGAGTGAAGGGCTTTTTTGCTCCAGCGATTCCCCTATAACTGGTTGAAAGAACTCCTTATTTATGAGTGTCTGTTTAATATGATCCTGACGCGCCGGTTCAGTAGCTCTGGGTAAGGGTAATTGAATGCAATCGTGAGTTCAAATCAATGGATAGAGTATCAACTGCCCAGGCTTTTGGGATATGGGATTTGTGAGAGAACGGTTGTGAGCATGGTATTTAACCTTGCAGTAAGTAGATACGCCAATGGTAGGTTCGATCGGGTGCATATCTGAGAGAACACCGAGGGAAGGAGAGACCATTCTTTCTGTTTCAGCTGACTGTTCCGGGACAAAGAATCTGTTATTTTGTATTGGCATCCAGGAATAAGACAAACTTGGACAATGATTTTTTGTTGATAACACCATATTAGAAAGTCCCACACCAGTATGCAAAAGTCTGGGGATACGGTTCTGCCTTGCCATTTGAAATAAGTTACCACAGTAGAGTTGTGGAATATAATATGACTCCCTATCACATTAATAATTCCTGCCACCAGTGAAAGGCTTTAAAAATGTCCTTCATCTTGAGAATATTGATATGTAGATGTCGGTCATATTGGAGACCACACTCCACTGGTTTACCAGAAGATGGTAGTAGGTGTCCCCCCCCCCAGCTGTCTGTAGTTGCAGCCATAGAGACTGTGACCTTTGGCGATTTGTACTTGTTGATGAATATCTGCTGTGAGCCTTGTCTCTCCTTCTCCCTAATTAGACTATGTGACACTGTGATAGTATTTGGCAAAGGAAAACCAAATCGCAGAAGTATAACTGCAGTTATCTGACTATGATCAGTCTCTAGTAAAGGAAACAATTACTGAAATATAACTAGAATATATGTGTCAGTCTTATAGACTCTAGCAAATACCCCAAAAATTGATATGTATAGCTATGCTCTTTCGTTGACTTGGTCAATAATTGAGGACAGAGGTCTGACTACTCACATTTTGTTTCTTTTGTAATAAACAACATATTACATAGCTAATAAATGTTTATCATTTTAGTTTATGTATTAAGACCATTATTCTTTGGAGGCACTATGTTTACCAAGTTTGAGTATACACGAGTTCCGACTGGTTGGTTGCTAACAATGAAATAATCAGACCTGACCTTGTTTATGGATTTGATGGAAGTTACAATTAAGATGAGAGAGTATTTTCAGAAAATGGTTATTATGACATAGGTCTAGTGGAGATCTATACAGACCTGTGCACTCTATGCATTTTCTGTACTTTGTATGGAAAATTTAGCAAATTACAGAAATACGACGTTTAAGTGCTTAATCTAATTTTGTTTGGGGTTAAAATATAGAAAGTTCGTATTTAGCCCCTTCCCCCCACTGTCTGTAGTTGGATCCATAGAGACTCTGACCTCTGGCGTTTTGTACTTGTGGATATATACCTGCTGTGAACAATGTTAGATCATTCCAGTCTGCAAATAATACCTCATGTTTGAGCAAATGGGGATAAGTCGGTATAGAGGCAAACTTTGGGGTCTATTGAGATAAGATAACCATTTGTAACAGACGCAGGTTAAGGCAATCTAGGATGATGTGGTCCACTACCACGCTGAGCAAGAATATAAGACGAAGGAATTCCTGTGCGAAGAGAGAATCTCTGGACAGCAGTAAAGCTGCCATGGTCCTGATGTTCAATGCCCACTCTTGACAAGCGTGTACCCATTTTTACCTCTGTGTTGGATTCTTTACCAAGATGAACAAATTGTTAAGATGGCAATAGGTCAGATGTGTCCTTGTTGACGAGGAAACCCAGATTTGTAAGCAGCAGGGTTATCATATCGTGTTTTAATTAACTCACCAGACGTTTCTGCAGGATGTTGTCAAGGTATCTTGATGTCACGGACATGAGCCATAACATGGTTCATCAGACGAGTGTTGATCCAGTGAATGAAGAGTCCATATGGGAGAGATCGGAATTGATAAACAATTTTGCTTTAGGCGAAATGCAGGAACTTCCGGGAAGCTTTGTGAATATGGACATGAAGACATGCATATTTTAAGTTCATACTGATTGCAAAGTCTCTTTCCTGAACGGAATTCATAATGCACCACAGTGTTTTCATCAAAAACGAAATAGTGTGAATGAATTGACTGAGGGCACTTGCGTCAGTGACAGGGTGCAGAGTGCCATTTGTCTTTGAGACCAAGAATAGTCTGGAATAAAATCCTGGGGAATTATATTACCAGCAATTGAGAGACGGTCGATTATTTATTGGCACATGGTGGTGGCTTTGAATGGGTATGTTGGAATGTTTATAGCTGATGGGACTCTGAACAGTGATGCAGAATCCTTTGTGTGTGTGTGTGTTTTGGATTTTTAACGTAGCTTTAACAATTTTTCAGTCATATCGCTACGATGTCTACAGTGTGGCAGTTTAAAGTGATGTCTAGCACTAGGGCATCATGCCGCAGACATGTAGCATCATGTCCCACCCAGTCATATTATCCTGACACCAGGCCGACCAGTCCTAACACTAACCTCTTAATGCTGAGCGTCAAGCGAGGCAGCTGTTAGTACCAATTTTGTAAGTCTTTGGTATGACTCAGCCGGGGATCGAACCCATGACCTGCAGAATACTTTGTAAACCACTTATCAAGTCCAGTGATCATCAAGGCAAATATTGTCACATTTAGCAGCAAAGTACCTAAGCCATCCTCCTGCTAGGAGCTGTAGGAAGAACGTTGTGGAGGCAAGATCAGTTAATGAGAGATGGAGGCAATCATCAAGAGAAATTTTGGTGTAGGTGATTGTAAAGTGTTTTTTTCTCCACTTTGGTTTACAAGAACTATGGTTTTTGATGTGAGGAGCAATGATAGGATAATTTGACAGAGGCTTGTGATTAAGTCATGTCCCTTGTCCTTTTATTGGTTTCCCGAAATGCCCTTGTATCAGTGTTGTAATTCACGGGCGGGACAATTTGTCTCTTTATTGGCTTGTTTGCATACTTTGTCAATATGGCCGTTAAAAATGAGATTAAATGATAATGACTGTGACAACAGCTTGGTTTTATGATGACCCTTAAGGAAATTGGAGGTGGAGTGCAGTGCATCCCATTCTGCCATTTGTAAATATGCAGCTGCTGTGACGAAATTTGGCTAAAGAATGTTGACTATCTCTGTTCAAGACATGAGCCATTCTGGAGACTGACTCCCATGCATGTACCATGGACTTCGGAGTAAGAGATGATACGCTCTGTTCCTCCTGTTGGAAGATAGTCATCTATACCAAGTCTATTGGCTATCTAACTTCCAATCAAGTGTTGGGTGTGATTAAGGTATGTTTGATCCATACGAATAGTGTATGGTTTTGTCATCCCCAAAGCTGTGATGTCCCGGTCAACTGTTGGGGTTTCCAAATAAAATATTAGTGTATGGCAAGAGTAATACTGTCGACGAAAAAATGATGGAAGGCATCTTTGTGAGAAAAAAGACTGTTGATCCTGGGGTCTTGCAACTGATGATGCAAACAGTTCAATATCTAATTGGATTCTTCATTTTTCGTGATATGACCAACTGATGCTGGAGCTCTTGTTCAGGTGCTTGATAAGGTTGTAGGAGTGCAGAACTCTGGAAGTAAAAGGCATAAAACCTCTTCAATAGAAAGCACCAAAGGCTGAGTCTTCCCACGACATAGTGAAGTGAAGAAGGAACCAGAGAGCAAGCATCGTAGTATCTGCTTGTATGAGGATTCTTAAGCTCAATGAGTGCATGCTTCTCGACACGAATGGTAACTGAGATATTCATGGATTTTGTGGCCAACCCTTATATCAAGGAGATATCACTCCGCTTGACCGCCATCTAAGTAGATAACTTTAAGTTCATTTAGCTAAAAACTTTTATCTGGGAGAGCTTGATTTGCCAGGAAGAAATAGTTTTGCTAAGGTATTATGATTAGGTAACATATTTTCAAAAAAGAACCCAACATTTGTTTCAGATTTCAATTTGCTGTTTTTGCATCAGTCATTGCCATTCATCACTTAATGGTAGACGCATAATGCCCGCTGCAATGGTTCACATCTGTATAGTAACAGATGGTGTCCAGCACTATCTCAAAACATACCAACTGTAAAAAAATGTTATATATCCCGACAGACCATAATGAATTGAAAGTTTCCTAATGTTCTTAATGTTTGCCAATAAATATTTTCTTGATGTTTCCCATTGTTAGCAAGGAAAATAATGGGGGGGGGGGTAAATTATTGGGTGGGGAGGGGTACAATTATTTTAATTATGTAAAATACTTGCCTACTACTATTGCACTGTTTTCCTTTTCTAGTATGTCAGGTCCCAAGTCTATGACAATATTCCCTCAAATGAAAAGAACATTATCGCAGTTGATTCCATATTCATATTTGTGGTACATATAAACTTTGTTGCATCTATCACAAAACTACTTACAATTCCCTGTGTAATCTGTGTAGGTGTTGCTGCAGTGACGTGCTGTCTTCTTTCATCACTTCCTGGGAATTCTGGTGCTGTGTGACCTGCTGTATAAAAACAAAATGTTGTCAGCTTTAGCATTTCCACCATGACATTAAGTTTGAAATAGGATATTAAAATCTGCAATGTGAATACCTCAAATGAATTATATGCGGGTGCTGTGTATATTAATCATATGCACAAAACAGAAATTTGTGTGCGCAATGCGAGTACCGTGAACAACATAATATGTATGTGTCTTGTTTAATAGTTAGGGGTGAAATGATACACCTGTACTTGCACATCGATATGATTCACGATACGTAGCCTGCAATATGATACATATCGATACACATATGAACTTGATGGTCTTTCTGTCTTTGGAAGGTAGGTGGTGCCCTTTCATGTATGTAGGCATGTTGATGAAAAGATAACAATAATACTTTCAAACAGACTACCTGTTGGCTGCAGTGAGTTTTACCGAACGCTTTAAGCCATTTAATGGTGGCTCCATTAAACTCCTTTTGTTTTGTACAACATAAATGATTTGAAAACATATTATTACCAAGTTTGTGTCTCATTTATACTTGGAAGGCATCATGATGTTATCTTCAAAACAGAACTAA
The DNA here is from genome assembly GCA_028554795.2 of Sinohyriopsis cumingii. Classification (NCBI taxonomy): domain Eukaryota; kingdom Metazoa; phylum Mollusca; class Bivalvia; order Unionida; family Unionidae; genus Sinohyriopsis; species Sinohyriopsis cumingii. Next base: position 99,979,173 of record CM068824.1, read on the forward strand.
TGATGCAATTTTCTCGTGCAAAGAAAATATCTAGAACAAATCCAGGAATGAGAATAAAGATGAATACCAACAAAATCTATCACATTTTATATCCCGCATATGTAAAAGATTGCTGCAGCCACAGCTACTTGTATTTGCTAGTGAAGAAGGCAAACTATTGACTACACCCATTCCTCTTCTAGAATTTTCTTTTAACTTACACAAGGTGATACGCTTGATCTGTTTGAAATATGACCGATCGTTCACTGGTTAAATATCTCTGCATAAAAGAGAAATTCCAAATCTGTTTCCCATGTACAATCTAAGGAAAGATGATGACAGAATGTTATCTTAAGGGAGACCACCCCCTTTATCAAAGAAAAAAGGAGGGTAGGAAGACATAGTCATAGGTCAATATTAATCTAAACTATAATATGTCTCTCTTTCTTCCTGTTCCACTTTCTTATAGCTCTACTGAAATCAACATATTTTACAGATGTAACCACTAGTTGTGTAAACATTAAAATGTTAATTAATTCTGAGAATATTCTGCTCCTTTACTTTGTGTCAATATTGTTCTGAGCTTTTTCTGAAGGGGCATACGTATATATATATAGCTAGCTTTGTCAGCCTGAATGTGTTGGGAAACTGATCTGTTTGACTGTTATGTACAATTTTCCACAGATCACAGATATTGTCTTTTGGACACATCTGCTCTAAAATAGGATTTTTCACTAATATAATCTCCCTTAATTAAAACAGTAGTTTGCGGATTACTATGCCAAACTTCTTATATGTTCCATAATGGTATATAAATACATTTAGTCCATCAGTCTCTGTGCAGACAGAGGTATTAACATAAATATCTTTACTTTTTAATTGCATTTTCTTAACCATTATTTTATTCATTTTATCTTAACCCTGATATGGTATATGTATATAGTTTTGTAGCATATGATCCGCAGTACAAATATGATTAATTAAAAAATGAAAATATACTTCTAGTTTTAAATTGTCTTATTTTAATTATGTTCAGTATTCTGTCTTCTGTACATTTAATTACAAAATGCCACTGAACGGGTCATACCGTCTATGTTTTGTCCATCCAGTATATACATCTGATACATCTGACTCGTATTTAACACCCTTTCGGGTTCAAAATCACTCACTGGTATCTCCATTAACACTTTTCCAGCTCCAATAATCTGACATACTTCATAAGTTCAAAATTATTGTCATCATTACTATCATCAGCAAACATTTGCCGAATAAAATCGTAATGAACCGCGCCGGGAATCAGACATTTTGGGTTTTCTAGGTAGCCCGTATTTTAAACAGTCACGCATTTGTAAACTTTTCTTCATGAATGTTCAAACTACACCATAATTTGTATTCCTTGGCAGGTTGTTCTAATCAAATTTAGTTTCGCAACCATTTATATCGCGCTTGAACCCAAATGTGGAACAGTTGCTACCCAATAAACAGATGTCGCAACACGAAAGGTTAAATAAAAATTGAATACTTTGCAGATCACATTTCATATGAGGAACATTCAACAAATTTGCGGGAGTTCTCAAGTTTCACTGTTCTCCAAGAGCACAAATTCGTACAAATTTTGCACGAGTCATGCAATGGCAAACCCTGACAGCATATTTGCTTATGTACTTGACATATCTAATTACTTTCCGGCGAAACATTTCTGTGGCTCTGCCAATACTTCCTGTATGTCACGCAGAGAATAAGCTACATTGATTTCTGATTGGTGGTTACTTTTTGACCTGGAGTGGAACAAGCAATAACCACAAATGAGAATTAAATGTAACATATTTAAATGTAACATATTTCAACGTACAACACAACGGTAGCGTAGCTTTCAAATAAATCAAAGAAGTCAGGTTGCAATTCAAAGTATAAACATGGCGTGAAAGTTGTTATTAAATGATGAGCAAAATACTTCATTAAACATGTGGAACACGTTTGGAATGTATATTATACCCTGCACATACTTTTGGGTTAAGATAATTAGCATGGAATGGGGGGGGGGGAGATTACAAACCAAGTCACTTTGTGTTAATTTATAGAGGATGAGTGGGTATTCTCCAATAATCTTTTTCCTTGTTGCTAAGAGAGCCTGTGACTCTAAATGCTGTTTCAGATGGATTATAATTTTACAGAATAACAAGGCAAATAATAATAGTCATGACTGCTGAAGACTAAAATAACAGGCATATGGTAAGCAGCACTTTGTATCGATTCTCCATCTCTTGTATCGATATGTGTATCATTTCAGCAAAAGTATTGATGCATCAATATATCGATCAATCGTTTCACCCCTATTAATAGTCGTATGTAAACAATTGAAATGTGTGTGTGTGCAATGTGAGTACCATCGATTGCATATGCTATATACGTGTCGTGTTTAACTTTCCTGAGTACAGAACCGAAATTTGTGTGTGCAATTTGAGTACCATGAATGGCATATACTACATGTTGTGTCTAATAGTCCAATGTATAATTTGTGTGTGCAATTTGGGTACCATGAATGACATAATACAGATGTATTGTGTTTAATAGCCCTATGTACAGAACTGCAATTTCTGTGCACAATGTGAGTACCATGAATGACAATAGATATGTATCGTGTTTAATACCCTATGCACATAACTGCGATCGTTGTGTCCAATGTACCATAAAGGACATATAATACATACATGTTGTGTTTAAGAGTTATATGAACCTTAAATGATAGAAGTTTGTGTTGTAATTAATAGTCCTATGTACATAAGGAAAAATATGTGTGTGTGCCATTTGAGTACCATGAATGGCATATAATATGTATATGCTGTGTTTATTCATCATATATATATATATATATATATATAGTTATCATGACAGGACTGACATAAACTAGTTCTTTATAGCATGCGACAATGCATAAGAATAAGTACTTATTTGTTCATGTGACGGTGATTATTGGGCAGGTCTAACTCAAATTAGTTCTTTATAGCATGCCAGAATCAATGATAACTTTTGTTACATGTGATGACAAACATTTCTACTACTTTCAACCAGTACCTCTAACTGACAGTCAATTAAATTTATTAATGTGAACTTGTTTTTTTTTTAAATCAGTTGTACACTGTACTTTCAATTCTATGCAATCATGAATTTTAGACGATGGCCCAAGCAAATGTGTTTCCAGCTCTATGCAAGTATGAGTTTCAGATAAAAGAACATTTCAAGAAGCTATAACATACTGCGCAATGCAGCATTTGGTTCTCATTTGTATGGCCAGACCCTGGATGTTCTTTACTCTTTATCAACCATGGCAATAGTTGGTTCATACTTGTATCATCAGGCCCAAGATGAGGTTTTGTTAATTAAATGCTAGAATCAAGATGTGTACTTTATTCACTTTTTGGGTCATTTCTGGGGATATATCGATGAACAATACATATATTTAGACTGAAAAATACATATATTTAGACTGAACAATACTTATATTTAGATTGAACAGACCCGAGTTCACCCGAAACACAAACGGGGCCGCTAGATCTACAGCATGTTGGATTTGCATGATGTCGGACTTTTCTTTTATTCCACCTCCTTTATTTGATTCAAAAGACGTAATAACACAATAATACAAAAGAGGCAAGCTTTAAATTCAGTGCATCAGTACATCAAATACTTCCAATAGTCAGATATCAAAACACGGTCAGCACATAATCATGGTCTCTGAGAAATGCTTGCAGATACAGTTGTCTTGATAGATTGACACATTTTACCTTTAAATTGTTATGTGATTTTGATTCGATTTATATTTGATTTAATTTAATTGTTTGTAAGTTTTAAAATATTTTTATTTTTATTTCATTACATGTTAAGTAATATAATTGTGGTTACTAAGAATGTTACATTTTCTAGAAATTAGTTTGACCTGACTGCTTATTCGAAAACACCTAAAAATATAACTTTGTATCTTTTTGCTGACATAGTTCCTAATCTTGATTGAAAATCAAGTAAACAACTTCTGTTTTTAATTTATTTTTATTGTGGGATACATAAAGTGAGATCGAGGCTGTACTGGAATATGTGACCTTAGACATGTAATTGCTTCTATCCTGTTATGGAATGTGATCACGTGACCCTAATATGGGTATCTATGTTGTGTTGTTTCTGACTATATCACCTTTGTCTATAGAGAAATTAGTGTGGTTTTTACACTGGAACGTGTTTGTTTGTGAGCCGTTTGGAGTTACATTTCAATTTGTATTCAAAATAATTGGATTCTGACATATTATTTATATTTATTCCAGGAAATATTTGGGTACTCATATAGAAGTCTTGGTCAAAGATATTTCTTGAAATTTTATTCAGAAATTCAAACACCTGAATATTGTTAGTGAAACCACAAAGAACTGTAGACAAAACAGCACAATACTAGCTAAAGTATACTCCATCGCCTTCCATTTTGGAGTATTCGTCAGTACTAGAACTTTTCACTTCCTGGACTTCAAATTTAAGTTGTAGAAAAATGAATTGGTAATTGTCTTTTACTTGTTATGTATTTTGCAATAAATTCATTGCACTTTCGGAAACTGGTGGTTTTAGTCTGCATAAGTTGTTTTCCCTATTTTAATAACTGCAAAAAATTCATATACTATGAACTAAATTAGGTTGATATTTTTTTAAAAGGGGTCATGTGCAGCCAGTTTGGTTTATTATTTTCTTAGATCTACTATAAATGCAAACAAATTCACCTTACATCTGCAGCTCTCTCAGAAGCATATAATATCTGTAGAGCACCACCAAAATACAGTTGGCTTAGGTTATATTATAATAATACATGTTTAAACTTCCTCAGTTTTCCAATTAGCATTTGAGTCAATATGAGTACTTCAAGTGCCATTGCATGACAAAATAGTTCCCAGATGCTGATGTGATGCAACAAATCGAACCATCTCACCCAAAAGTTCAAGGCATGGTATAAATTAAAGATCCTTGTTGGTGACAAGATGCACTCTGTTTTAGGTGGATTTAAATAAACAAGCATTCAGTAAATTTTACAGACTTTTATTTGTCAAGAACCTTAACACATCAGAAACAAACACTTTGCTAACACTAAAAGGTTCACAAATATATTATTAATTGTTTGATAAATTATTAGCTTGTGACGAAAGTTAAAGCTGTGCATGTTTAGAATGACATACAGACTAGTTTAGAATTGTATTAGTGTTTATATCCCTGTTAATATGCAAAAGTTTCTCCCTTCACAGATCCAGTTTCAACGTATATTTTAAGTTTCCCTTCAAGTCTTGCTTTCATTTTTTAATAATTCATTTATAACCTAAACAGGTGGTGGACATGTTTTATGGACTAAACAAATCTTTGAAATTAATTCTAACCTACACAGGTGGTGGAATTAAATGGTTTAGAACCTACAAAGGCATTGGGCATGGTTTATGGACTAAGTACATCTTTGAAATGGTTTTAATTGTTGTTGTAGGGTTTACTACCATTTTTCAGCACAGGATAGGCTATATATGGTGGCCAGTATTAATGGTGGAGGAAGAACCCGTGAAAACCCCGGAAAGAACCACAGACCTACGAGAAGCTACTGGCAAACTTTCTCACATACCCACATTAGCCAAATCCGAGACTCGAACCCACACAGACAGAGGTGAGACGGCAGTGATCAGTAACTGAGAGCGATTTAGACCACTTGTCGATTCGGGGCCCCGAAATGGTTTTAACCTAAACATGTTCTGGCAATGATTTGTGTGCAAAGTACATAACTGAAATGATTTATAACCTAAACAGGTGACGAACATGGTTTACAGACTAGGTACACATATGGAATAATGTATAACCCACATAGGTGATGGGCATGGCTTATGGACAAACTAACTAACCATGCAATGATGTATAACCTACATAGGTGATGGGCATGGCTTATGGACTAACTAACTAACTATGGAATGATGTATAACCTACATTGGTGATGGACGTGGCTTATGGACTAACTAGCTAATTATCGAATGATGGATAACCCACATAGGTGATGGACGTGGCTTATGGACTAACTAACTAACTATCGAATGATGTATAACCCACATAGGTGATGGACGTTGCTTATGGACTAACTAACTAACTATCGAATGATGTATAACCCACATAGGTCATGGACATGGCTTATGGACTAACTAACTAACTATCGAATGATGTATAACCCACATAGGTAATGGGCATGGCTTATGGACTAACTAACTAATCATGGAATGATGTATAACCTACATAGGTGATGGACATGGCTTATGGACTAACTAACTAACTATCGAATGATGTATAACCCACATAGGTGATGGACGTGGCTTATGGACTAACTAACTAACTATCGAATGATGTATAACCCACATAGATAATGTGCATGGCTTATGGACTAACTAAATAATCATGGAATGATGTATAACCTACATAGGTGATTGACATGGCTTATGGACTAACTAACTATGGAATGATGTGTAACCCGCATAGGTGATGGACATGGCTTATGGACAAACTAACTAATTATGGAATGATGTATAACCCACATAGATAATGGGCATGGCTTATGAACAAACTAACTAACCATGGAATGATGTATAACCCACACAGGTGATGGACATGGCTTATGGAATAACTAACTAACTATCGAATGATGTATAACCCACATAGGTGATGGACGTGGCTTATGGACTAACTAACTAATTATGGAATGATGTATAACCCACATAGATAATGGGCATGGCTTATGGACTAACTAACTAATCATGGAATGATGTATAACCTACATAGGTGATGGACATGGCTTATGGACTAACTAACTATGGAATGATGTGTAACCCACATAGGTGATGGACATGGCTTATGGACAAACTAACTAATTATGGAATGATGTATAACCCACATAGATAATGGGCATGGCTTATGAACAAACTAACTAATTATGGAATGATGTATAACCCACATAGATAATGGACATGGCTTATGGACTAACTAACTAATTATGGAATGATGTATAACCCACATAGGTGATGGACATGGCTTATGGACTAACTAACTAATTATGGAATGATGTATAACCTACATTGGTGATGGACATGGCTTATGGACTAACTAGCTAATTATGGAATGATGTATAAACCTACATTGGTGATGGACATGGCTTATGGACTAACTAACTAATTATGGAATGATGTATAACCTACATAGGTGATAGACATGGCTTATGGACTAACTAACTAATTATGGAATGATGTATAATCTACATTGGTGATGGACATGGCTTATGGACTAACTAACTATGGAATGATGTGTAATCCACATAGGTGTTGGGCATGGCTTATGGACTAACTAATTATGGAATGATGTATAACCTACATTGGTGATGGACGTGGCTTATGGACTAACTAACTATGGAATGATGTGTAACCCACATAGGTGATGGGCATGGCTTATGGACTAACTAACTAATTATGGAATGATGTATAACCTACATTGGTGATGGACATGGCTTATGGACTAACTAACTATGGAATGATTTGTAACCCACATAGGTGTTGGGCATGGCTTATGGACTAACTAACTAATTATGGAATGATGTATAACCCACACAGGTGATGGACATGGCTTATGGACTAACTAACTAATTATGGAATGATGTATAACCTACATTGGTGATGGACATGGCTTATGGACTAACTAACTATGGAATGATGTATAACCCACATAGGTGATGGACATGGCTTATGGACTAACTAACTAATTATGGAATGATGTATAACCTACATTGGTGATGGACATGGCTTATGGACTAACCAACTATGGAATGATGTGCAACCCACATAGGTGATGGGCATGGCTTATGGACTAACTAACTAATTATGGAATGATGTATAACCCACACAGGTGATAGACATGGCTTATGGACTAACTAACTAACTATCGAATGATGTATAACCCACACAGGTGATGGACATGGCTTATGGACTAACTAACTAACTATCGAATGATGTATAACCTACATAGGTGATGGACATGGCTTATGGACTAACTAACTAATTATGGAATGATGTATAACCTACATAGGTGATGGACATGGCTTATGGACCAACTAACTAACTATGGAATGATGTGTAACCAACATAGGTGATGGGCATGGCTTATGGACTAACTAACTAATTATGGAATGATGTATAACCCACACAGGTGATGGACATGGCTTATGAACTAACTAACTATCGAATGATGTATAACCTACATAGGTGATGGACATGGCTTATGGACTAACTAACTAATTATGGAATGATGTATAACCCACACAGGTGATGGACATGGCTTATGAACTAACTAACTATCGAATGATGTATAACCTACATAGGTGATGGACATGGCTTATGGACTAACTAACTAATTATGGAATGATGTATAACCCACACAGGTGATGGACATGGCTTATGGACTAACTAACTAATTATGGAATGATGTATAACCTACATTGGTGATGGACATGGCTTATGGACTAACTAACTATGGAACGATGCATAACCCACATAGGTGATGGACATGGCTTATGGACTAACTAAATAATTATGGAATGATGTATAACCTACATTGGTGATGGACATGGCTTATGGACTAACCAACTATGGAATGATGTGTAACCCACATAGGTGATGGGCATGGCTTATGGACTAACTAACTAATTATGGAATGATGTATAACCCACACAGGTGATAGACATGGCTTATGGACTAACTAACTATCGAATGATGTATAACCCACACAGGTGATGGACATGGCTTATGGACTAACTAACTAACTATCGAATGATGTATAACCTACATAGGTGATGGACATGGCTTATGGACTAACTAACTAATTATGGAATGATGTATAACCTACATAGGTGATGGACATGGCTTATGGACTAACTAACTAACTATGGAATGATGTGTAACCAACATAGGTGATGGGCATGGCTTATGGACTAACTAACTAATTATGGAATGATGTATAACCCACACAGGTGATGGACATGGCTTATGAACTAACTAACTATCGAATGATGTATAACCTACATAGGTGATGGACATGGCTTATGGACTAACTAACTAATTATGGAATGATGTATAACCTACCTTGGTGATGGACATGGCTTATGGACTAACTAACTATGGAATGATGTGTAACCCACATAGGTGATGGGCATGGCTTATGGACTAACTAACTAATTATGGAATGATGTATAACCCACATAGGTCATGGACATGGCTTATGGACTAAATTCATCTTTAAAATTACATCAACTTACATTTAAGCTTATGAGCGAGTTTAAATTGGCTTATATTTCATTTAAAGATGGGACCATCTTCAGAAGTTGGCACTAGCAATACCAATCAAACTGTTTAATTAAACTATTTTATCAGATCACATGTTTTGAAAGTCATTTCTGAACAACACGTGTAAATATACTTTAAAAAAACCTGTAGTTTGTTGTAAATCAAGAAAAGAAACTTAAGCACGACTGATGGATGGATATCTATTTATTGGCAGGATATATATTGGCAAGACATATTGCAAAGACTGAGATTAGAAGAATACATGGACATACATGCCAACACTCCAGTGAGTATAATCATATTAATCGCTAATATATTTGCAAAAATGCGTAAACTGGAAATAAAACTGCAATCCTGCAATCTGTTCATTAATACAATAATTACAGTACACTGTTTGAAAAAAAAAAAATTATTATTACTGCTAACCTGTCTCACAGATATTAGAAAGACAAACACTGGAAGAACAAATACTGGTGCAGAATACAAAATTTATCAAATGTGTCATAATGTTAAGAAGAAAGGGATATATATAATTTCTGTAATCGCTAAAATTCTCCCAAATAGTGCAAAATTTAATTTTCTAAAGAAAACACAGTTATGTTATGCAAAGCAAGGAAGGTCAGAAACATCAACATTACCTTCTGACTGTGTCATTTCCAGGTCCTGTGATTTGACTGTAAGTAGATGGAATGTCAGTAACTTTATCATTAAAATGTATATGTTGAAGGTATTGCATTATGTTAAATCAATACATTCATCACAATAAAAACATTTCATCATGCTAAATCAACATAATCATCACAAAAAACATTTCATCAAGCCTATTATGACTTGTATAATTTTACTTTGCATGCTGTTTATGAAAATAGTACATGTAATGGTTCATGTTTTCATGACTTGATTCTTTTTTTTACAACAATGATATCACCAGGATCATTTGTTTGTACAAATTTAAAAGACTGAATTTATGTACCTTTAATTTATTATTAAATTCTTTTTCATGTATCATATGTTCATTTAATCTGGAAATTGTTGCTTCACCTACCAACCAAAATATCGAATCCCCAGGATGACAAGTATATGACTTAATGTGTCATTCTTCTCAAACATGTAGCTGGGGATTGTGTAACACACAAAATCAACACAGAATAGGCGATTGTGTAACACACAAAATCAACACAGAATAGGGGATTGTGTAACACACAAAATCAACACAGAATAGGGGATTGTGTAACAAACACAATCAACACAGAATAGGGAATTGTGTAACATACAAAATGAATGAAGATAAAAAAAATTGCATAAAAAACATAATGAATGTAGAATAGGGAATTATGTAAATACCAAAATAAGGGTTGAATAGGAGATTGCATAACAAACAAAATTACGGTTGACAGGAAATTGTCTAACACAATAAGAGGCTGAATAGGATATTGTGTAACAAACAAAATGAGGGATAAATTAGAGATTTTTTGCAACACACGAAATTAAAATTGAATTGGAGATTGTGCAACAAACGAAATAAAGATTGAATATGAGATTGTGTAATAAATGAAATAAAGGTTGAATAGGAGATTATGTAGCAAGAAACATGAAAGCTGAATAGATAGAAACCTGAATAACTTAATGGAGGCAACAATTGCCAAAACATTTCTTTCCCTGGCGAAAGAAATGTGTTAATACAGTTGTATATAACTGCTTTTACCATTTAGACATACCAAAACCCCACACACCCCAAATGATTTATCATGTTCTTGTAAAAAGATTGTATCATACGCTAGAGCCATTTACAACTGTTTGAAATTTTTGATGTTACAAAAAAATAATTACCTCCCTCTTTAGACTTTATAGTCCTTTGTTTCCTGCCTGAAAGCATATAAAAGCCTTTTAAGTTTTATCGTGCCACTGTCAATACAACTAGGAATTTAACAAGACACTGTTTTGACTATAGTACAATTTATGCAGAAAAAGAACACTAACTTCCAATACTGGAACCTTATTCAGCAGCAAGTTGGAAATACTAATGCATATAATAATTTAAATACCGTTATAAGGCATATATCAATATTAATACAATTATGAGAATTTGTTTATGCTCTCTAAGTACAAGTATCTCTGACACAATCTTCTTATTATACCAACCACATGAAATGACAATAATTTACATGCCAAATGAAGGCTTCACATAAAAGATAAATGAAATGGCATTTCCTAAAGTGTAGGCTATCTTAAAAACAATATCATATGAAATAAGTGTTATTGACTGTACTAATCCTTGACTGACTAGAAAAAATAGTTTGAGTAATTCAAGATAATATCATTTCTTCATTTAAATTACTTAGTTAAATTGTTATTCCTGATATGTAATAATAATTTCCTATCCTTTTTTACTGTCACTGTACTCCAGACGAATGTACCTCAGAAGTATCAATATGTCAAATTCCAAAGCAAGATATCTTTGAGCATGAGAACAGGCTGAAGGCATTCATTATATTGTGAGTGGGGAATATTGGTCGTTTACTTCCTGCAGTAAACAGAGTTGCCTTTTGTAGCTTTGTAACAGTTTTCTGAAATCTTACTTCCTGTATATATGATGACAAATGCTAATCTATAAACAGATGTGTACAAAATTTCAGTTCCACCACACATTCACATCATGACTGGTTATATGAGAAAGATGCTGCCATACGAAGACTATTGAATGAGAAACGAAGAAAGTTGTAATATGCATGGCTGAGTGATGAGGCAGAAAAGATTAAGTTATATTCAGACTAGAATGACATACTGAAATTCTATGATGATTTAAATACAAATATATGGACTACTATCATTGGAAATAGCTCCAACGTTAATGCAACAACTCACTGATGTAGAAATGATCTTAAAAAGATGGTCAGAACACTTCAACACCATTCTCAGTCAATAATCATCTATCAGTGCTTAGGCAAATGAAAGACTGTACTAAGTGTAAATCTGTATATCTCTTGCTGATCCTCCAATCGTGGCTGAAAAAGAGACTGTAACTGACCTGCTTTCTGTAGCCAAATTACCTGTATCAGATTATTTTCTAGCAAAGGCCTACAGGTATACAGGCTTGCACGTGGTATAGAAACGGGATACACTCTTGCAGTCATTCTAGGCTCAAGGAACTATACTACAAGGATGCAAGAATGCATCCTCTGTCCATCTGTGTACAAAGGTGAAATAAAACACAATTCTGTAACAACAATAAGAGCATATCCTTGCTGTCAATAGCCAACACAATCCTCAACAGAATCATGCTGAAGTCAAGTGCTCCTGCCTGTGAGCCTTCAGGAAATGATGAAGGACTACATGCATGTTACTTGTGGCTTATCAATTTCAGGAGAAATGGCAAATAGAGAGGACTCCGACCTGTACATGACGTTTGTTGCCCTGTCAAAATCCAGCCATGGGGACCTCTGGAAGATGACGGCAATATTTGGTTGTCCAGGTAATAGGATTGTAATGGTTTGGCAATTCCATAATGGCATATTTGCTTGCATGATGGACAGCAGTGCATCATCTGAACCATTCTCTGTTGCCAGCTGAGTCATGCTAATTGATGTGTGGGATCCAACCCTCTTCAGCATAATGTTCTCTGTCACATGTACAAATCCCAACAGAGAATGTGACTCTTGTATTGAAATCAAACTGGAATGATGACAAGATCTTCAATCTGTGGATACCACAAGCAAAGACAGTTACAGGAAATGATAGTTGATGATTTCCTATTTGCTGACAAATTTTTCATTAACATCAAATCTGAGTTTGACAAGCAGCAGTGTATACATTATTTCTCTTCATCTTATAACAATTTTTGTCTCACAATCAGCATCAATAAGATCAAGGTGATGAATCAATCAGCACCGTGAAAGCCTTATATGGTCAAGCATTCCAGTCACTGAACAATTTTATGTCTACATTGACAGTCCAAATCAATAAAAAAAATTTACAAACACATGTATAGCCAACATCATATTATTGAGTATCATGTGTTTGTAATAGAAACTAAAACCTAAAAATATTTTTTGCATTGAATTGCTGGTAGACAGGAACATGAACTATAATATCACCAATTCTATCTAAATTGTGTGTATTAGGAACAATATTGCAATCTATAATGCATGTGTGCTTGCTTGTGTGTTTATTTTATTTCTCTCACTCTAATTCTGTACATTAAATGTACAAAACCCTAGAGTTTGTTTGATTGTACACTGAGTTGTTGTTCCTCAATTCAATGGTCATCTTGTTACGGGGATAGTAAAACATAAGGAATGATGGATATGACTAAACAAAACAGACTGAATTTTTTTCAATTCTGGCCCTCCATGTACTAAATGACACTAGATCTATTAAGCCTCAACTGGATACAACATGCTGAAAGAAAGGACAGCACTGTTTACCCATGTAATATCTCACCAGGACGATTATGTGAAAGGAAACAACTGCAATGTAGTTATGTATGCATGAGTCATTTATTTAAAAGAAAAAGAAAAATAATATCTGCATTCAAACATTTTTAGAAAATTCTTAAATATTCATCTGGAAACAAGTGTATCCCATGCCCACCCAAGTCATATCTCACCAGGAAGGCATGGAATTTACTGTACTTGGTAGGATTAATCTATAAAGAGTTGCATACCCTGCCAACAAAGATAATTTCTCCCATGGAGGACGAGGATGTTGGTTATTAGGATTAATCTGGAAAGAGTTGCTTTCCTTGCCAACCCAAGGAGGACAAAAATGTTATTTGGTAGGATGTCATTCTAATCAAACAGAAGATGAATGAATATAGAGCATAATAAACTGATGGTGGCAGTTAGTGTTCATTCCATGACTTAAGAAACTGTTATGCTGTCATTAATATTTTAACTTGCTTTTAAATGACTAAACTTATTTAAAGGGTTAATGTATTTCTTTCTACTAAATCAATTCTTTAGATTACTGGATTCATATTGTAATCCTTGCACGACAACTCATTATCATGATTATGCAATGTCTGTGAATAAATATCATGAACTAGAATGTGAATAAATATCATAAACTAGAATCTAGCTTTGTGAATTATATCTGCAGCACATAAACTCCAGCCCGTGCTTGAGGGCCTGGGATGTCAGGTGGTCTAAAGCACTGATCTTTACTGATCATTGCCATCTCACCTCTGTCCATGTGGGTTCGAGTCTAGTCTTGGACAATGTGGGGATAAGGGAAAGCTGACAGTAGCTTCTTGTGGGTTGGTGGTTCTTACTGGGATTTTATTATGTTCTTCCTCTGCCAGTTATACTTGCTGCCATGTATAGCCTATCTTGTGCTGAGAAGTGGCATTTAACCCCAAAACAGCAATAACAATAACCCACCTGTGCATTGTTGTGCTATTAGAAAAGAAAGAAAATCAAGACTTTTTCGAAGGGAATGACAATCTACTGGGCAAACAAAATTTAGAGGTGCTCAGGACCATTTATACCTTTTAAAGGCTGAGTGTTGAAACCATCTCTGATATTCTTCATCAATAACAAGAATTTCAAAATTTAACTGCTTAGGTACATTATTATAAGTATGTTCATGAAAAACGCTTATAGTGATCACTAGTCATTTACGGATTAATTTGCAAGACAGCCATCATGACAGTAATATTAGATGTATGACTGGTACCATTGGCATTTTGTATCAACTGGGAAACATAAGAAGTCTATTAGTAAAAACCCCATGCTGCTATCACCATCCATTTCAGAAGAATAATGGTCATATTGAGGGTTAGCCATTTTCTTTTTGGACTAAATAGTGATGGTAAGAACTCTTCTGACGAAAACGCCATATCAAAATGACTTTCCATTTAGGAAGAATAGCAAAAACAAGATTTTCTCTGTAACCACATATTGCAAGTTAAAGATGCATCAGTTTATGTTATAAAATATAAAACATTATAAGAAGTCTTTCATTGAAAACCTCATGTTGTGTTGTCATTTTTATTCAGGTCAAGTAGCGATGACAGTATTTTCAAGTAGGCCACTGTAGCAGCCATATTAGATCTCACATCAGTACCATTTTTGTTTAGATTTCACTAGACATCATAATAAATTTTTGGTGAAAATCCATGAAATTTTTACTTTCAATTCAGGAACTTAAGCTATAACAGGACTTTCAAGATGGCAGCTTTATGGTGGCCATATTATATATCAGAACAGCACCATCTGCATTTAAAACCAACGATGGCAGGCATAATGAACATCATATGAAAACAACGCTGATGACCAACTAGATATCATACAAAGTATTCTAGTGAAAAACCTCATGTTCATATGACAATCTGGACAGGAATAGCAGTGTTACAATGATGTTCAAGATGACCAATGTGGCAGGCATGTTAGATTTTCATTCAGGACCATGTAGACCATGTAATTAATATGTGTGTGTGTACTGTTTCATGGCAATCCTCCAAGCAGTTTAGGACGAGTAACACAACGTGTGCTCATGGACAGATGAATGATTACTGAAATACCATTCAGGTCTATGACCAGTAGAGATAAAATCAGAGAAGCGTCCAAAAAGAAGCACACTATTGAGAAGATGTTTTAACAAAGTAGAGTTTAACAAACATAATTGATGTGCATATATTGATGGATAGATGGAATCGTGCACAGGATGTTGAACACGTTAAAGGCATTTTCTGCATAGCATGAAATTAAATTATTACATGATCAAGTCAGTTTCACATGGTGTACAGTTACTGAATTGTATCACTCCAACCATACACATCAGAATTTTATGTGTTCTTTAGGATAGGCTTTTTGTTTTTATCAGTAACTTATTTCCTTAGACATAATTTAAGCAGCTAGTCCATCTCAATCATGGAGATATGTTCTAACTTAGTAACTGATATCACACTACATGATGGGTCACTGCCATTTGAATTCTAAGAAGAAAAGAAATTAGCCGAAAGTTGAAGGCATGTCCATGTTTACTAGGATATTTCCCTTGATGTAACCATCTGCAAGTGGGGAGTGCAATCCCTGGTTTCAACTACTGGGGTTAAACCATACAAGTAAAAACATTAAAAGTATAATATTTTCAAATATTTTCTTACTAAATATTTATAACTGCTGTCATTGCAACAAGAAGCATTAACATAATGGATTTTGCATCATGACCTATGGGTCATTGACTACATGCAGGTGGGATAAGCGGATATGGGTGGATGGGGTAGTTATATTTCCATCCATTCAGCTGAAGTAGCAATAAGATTTTAAAGATAGATGCACCATTGCATGCTGGACCAACAAGGCATCTCAAAACATCTTCTGGTGAAAACCCCATGTGATATTGCATGATTTTAAAATGGCTGCTGTGGCAGTCACATTCAATGTAATATCATTATTCATTTTCAATTAGAAGCAGCATGACAGCATCCAACGCTTTTAGTGAAATCTCCATGTTATGACCTTCCACTCACGAGCAAGGACAATAAGACTTTAAAGATGGCCAAGGTGGTTGGCTATACTGTATGTCCAAGCAGAGCCAACACGATATCAGAAAAAGTCTTCCAGTGAAAATCCCATGTTAGTATGATTTTCTGTTCAGAAGGAGTAGTGAAAAGAAGATTTTCAATAGTCAAACTGGATGTCTGAGCAAAATTGTTTCATTAAGACCAACTAGACCTTGCGATAAAAATGTGTGTAGACTTTCATGGCGTTCCTAAAATGAGTTTAGGAGAAGTAGCAATAACAAAACTGTGATATGACTTTCAGCTAAAATCTAGAGCATTAATTGTGCTAAGAAATATATCAACGAGATTACTGCAAACATCTTCCCAGTGTGTAATAGCTCACTAGACGTCGGGGATGATTGACTTTGAAGAAAATTTAATAATGGGTCTCAATGACTGGGACCAAGGTATATCCTGAATAATGTTACAAAGAAGAAATCAATATTTTTGTACTGCATCAAGAGCTCTAACCTTTAAATCTCATAATTTATGTGACAGCCAGCCATAACATTAGGTCAACCTGAACACAAATTATTATGCAGCAGAATGACCTTGCCTTTTGATATTTGGACCCGAATGTATCTCGGACCGCTTCCATACTTTAAGTGTAATCCCAATATAAACTTTGGTCATGTGATCTAGAACTGGGACTATCCTGCAAAAGCAAGGTTTCTTCTTTCAGTCACAGTGACAAGGAATTTTTCCCCAAGATCAGTAAGCTTCTTTTTTTACACCCTTTTGGCCACGATTCTGGCAAGCAGACCCCTGAGCCACATGGGTTCACTTGTTTGTGTAAATTATAACCAAATCATGTCTTTACTTACATACTAGATGTAGTTTTATTGGTTTTCAATATTATCCTAAAGACCCAGCCCTAGACCACAAAGGTCTGAATTTGTCTTGCTACGGCTATTTGTACAATTCCTAAACAACCAGTCCCACTATGGCTGTTCATACAGTGTCTAACGGATTTCAACATAAAAGAGAAAAAGGGTAGGATAGTTAAGCCACTGAGAAAAAGCAAGACAAATAGAAAAAGTATGGGGAAAAATATGAAAAGATTGAAAAACTAGGGCCCCTAGAAATACTGTGCAAATATATGAGCTAATAAAATTATGATGGATGGAACAACAGATGGACAAACATACTGTATAGCTAAACACTATCGAAGCAGGGGTATAAAATATGGTCTTGAAGACGTAATTTTTATATAGAACATTTTAGCCAGTACTCACCTTATTAAATTTGTTTTTTAACTGTGATCTTAGCTGTAAAGAAACAGCATGTTTTAATACACTCTGCTCACATTTAAGGCTGTCACAATTATCAAAAACGTTTAAAATTTAGTAAAGTGGATATTCTAGGCGGGAAAGCGATTTTGAATGGCAGAAACCAGAACTGAAAGCTATGGTCCAAGCAAACCCAGAGGTACAATTGATATGGAGTAAATAATGGCAATTACAGACAGGTATTTTGAAAGGCAATGTAGCATACTCAATCTGATGGACACACTGCATTCTGGATTTAGGAAGTGGTCTCCATCTTAAAATGTTCCTCCATAAAGAAAAAAAAAACTGGCTTAAAGGAGAGTGACCAGGAATATTTAGGAGTAGATTTTAGGACCATTCAGGACCATCTCCACTGCCATTTCTGCAAAAGGTGTGCACCCCTTCCCTTAATTTCACTAGACTGGACTGATCAAAGAGTATGGGTGTTCTTGATAGAGGTGGATGTTCCTAAAACTGAGTAGTAACCCCTACTCACAAAAGAAAAAGCTCATCCATCATCTGTGATGTATGACCAATCAAGTCTCTTGAAGAGAGGCTTAGATGAGCACATGCGATAACATTTGGGAAAGGAATGTATGGCGGGAGAGGGTGCAAGTCCCTAGGAAGACGCTACAAAAGAAACGTGAGTTGGAGGCTCTTTGGCAATGTCCACTCTGTGAACCTGACTGGTGAGGAGGTCTAAAAAAATATGCATTGGATCGCAGCTGCATCTGTTTGAAAACTTTGGCAGATGGTCTTTGTGGATGATTTAATTTATGAAGCTTCCTGACCAATTGCCATTAGCCATGAGCAGATTTCTAGAATATATGTTTATGATCTTGCAAATTTTGTGAAGCCACAGCAAGGGTGAGTCCTCCTAAGTGGTAAGGTTCCAGCAGAGCAGCCCTCTGAAGGTCTTTACTGTCATTAAATAAGAATTTCCAGAGCAACATCACAACAGCAATCCCAAAGTTCGACGAATAAAGCCATTTTGACAATGTGAATGCCTGGCTGTTTTCACCATAGCTTCCATCATGTTCTGTGATGAGGCTGGGTTTTGGGTGGCCTCCCGCAGCATAATAACCAAAGTAGCTCCGAAGAGGTCAGTATGGAAAGCTATGGTGACCAGAAGCTGAACCTTCTGCTCAATAGCTTTATTTGTTTTAATGGGAAGGCATGCCAAATTTCCAGTTAAAATACCCACTTGGGGGTCCCGAGTGTCCCATAGGTCTAAAGCGCTCTCCGTTACGGATCACTGCCATCTCACCTCTGTCTGCGTCGGTTCGAGTCTCGAATTCAGCCAATGTGGGTATGTGAGAAAGCTTGCCAGAAGCTTCCCGTGGGTCGGCGGTTCTTTCCAGGGTTTTCCCGGGTTCTTCCTCCACCATTAATACTGGCCACCATGTATAGCTGTGTGCTGTACAATGACATTAAACCTAACAAAAACCAACCAACCAACCAACCCACTAAGGAAGAAACTGCATCCAACTGCAGAGGTTTAATTGACCACTTACAGGAATGAACCCACTAGCTCTTTGCATTTACAATAAGTCTCAAGGTAGTGGGAAAAATGGACCCTCTTCTGCCAAACAATGTCTTGGCCTGATGAAAACTTACTATATTTTCTCAGTTGTAGAGGAATAGAAAGATCTGCTTGTTATTTTGTCTAGATCTTTTCCAAAATGGAAAGGATTATCTTGTTCAATGTGCCTGATCTTCCTCCAATTAATTGGAGCTGGTGGGCCTCAAGGACGCATGAAATGAGTTGCTTCTACCTCAGTCTCATCAACAAGGAAAGATAACATATTATGATATACACTACTCAGAACAGGATATTGATGGACATCACTATGTCCTTTGCAGGAAGTAGCATAGAGACCACGCTGTGTCATTTCCCATAATTGCTGTTCATGCTGATTAGGGATTATATGTGTCCTAGAAGTTACAGGTTTGAGATGAGACCACCAGTCTTTCCTGGATGATGCTATACCTCCAGCCTCACTGTTGAATACTACTTAATGAGAAGATGATGGCAAGACATAAGCCATTGCATAAAATTTGGGTCCAGGTCCAAAAGCCCAACGGACATATGGGGCCAATTACCATGAGGTGGATGATCCCACATCCTATATGGGTCATTGGGATAATAGGAAAGGATGATACCCATCTGATCCTCTTCTATGGTCTGGACCCGCTGACAGACTCCCAATCATGTAAGAGGATGATGGTACAGTGACGAGATCGGGCACCGTTGTCTGCTTTACATCCATAAGGCATCTGAGAAATGGCTGGTGTAAATTCAGAGAACAGGAGATGAGATGACCGGTCACTGTTATGATCTGTTCTGTCACCATGACAAAGTGACAGTGACCAGTCACGAGACCAGTCAGGCAAAATCTGTCAGGGTCAAGTTTGTCTTCATCATTCGTCAATTAATTGTAATTGTGCGAGGTAAACAATGAATCACTTCAAGGAATTTATCCTCAAGCCATAACAATTTTATATGAGTCACATGAAAAACGGAAAGGTAAAATAGAAATAAAATTGATATAAAATCATTTATTTAATTAAAAGGGATGTGAATATATATTAACTGATGTTCCAATATACATTACTTACAAAACTTACATGCAATCAATTGTATTTGTACCAAGTTAAAGTTTGTGACAAGATTCATTATACTTCAGACTAAAACACATGATTGTGATCAGTGTTGCACCATAAGTGAATCCAAGGGATATTCGTCTAAAAAATGCCAGTGTCACTCTAAGTTTAACAAATTCTCATAAATGGATCTTGGTCATTATAAGTGGGCCGTGGTACATCAGATGTCCCCTTGACAGCTCAACTAAGATGCGACACAGCCCAATAGTCATACCAAGTTTCAAATTTCTATACCATTCTCTGATGGCAAGACTAGAACAAATTATCCTGATTAAGAAAATAATAGTTGCACCTACTTTCAGCCTATAATGATCTAGGAAATGTAGTATACTTACAAGAATCACCTTCTCCACATTGTTCCTGAAATTGGAATGAACCACATTACACAGGTTCTGGGATAAAGCGGAACGTTATTGATATCAAACTCAGACGCAAAATATATGAACAAATTAAATTTTATCTTAAGTTTTGCATACAAATATTTTGTATTATTATTAGCATGCAGCGGCATAATTATTTCGCCACGTTATTCCACAGCAAACATTTTGTACCTGGCCCCATTGCACTCATGTTTTTCTTCTGATTGGGCAGGGCCACCAAGAAGGTCTGGCTGCACAGCATGACTGTACCTGCTACCACGATAGTTACGCTACTGTCAGCATGATACAAAATACATGGACAAATTAATCTTTATATTGCTTTTGTATATAAATATTTTGTATTATTGTTAGCATGAAACAATTTTAATCCACACTGAAGAAATGATATTACCACAAGAAATTAACCTTCAATGACTAACCTCCACAACACCAAACCTACTATGTTTTGGTGCTCAGTTAAAATAAAATGACATTCCCACAGGAAATTAGCCTGTTGATATAACAATGTTATGACTTAAAACAACTTCCTCGGAGCTTGTACATTTGATATAATTTGGAACTCAGTTCAGATACAAATACATACAAATAAATTATCAAAGGTTTAATATGAGAGAACAAGTGTTGAAGGAAATATACTGACGAAATTTGAGAATGCAATATTTGCTAATACTCACTTGATCTTTAAACCAGAATTTCAATAGACAACATGACATAATCATGTTGTCATGGAAATCACAGCGTACTTCTGCATTGTCTTCAAGAATGGGTAAAGAAATCAGGCTGTTGACACTGACACCACTGTATTCAGGACATTGTATAAAATACTCATACCTTAGGTTCTGGTTCAGGTATCCAATAATCTTGGAGAGCATGTCAGTGATGAACTCTCTTGCCCCAATACACACCTTTGAAGATGGCGTCTTCTCCTTGATCCCCATTCTTGTGACTCTCAGAAATATGACGTATTCCCTAAAGTGTAGGATTAGTTTATGGCACTGGTCCAGCTGAAACACACCGCAACCACAGAAAATCTGATTTTCTTGCACATGCTCTTTCTTCTTTGTGGCTAGTGGCCAACGAGCAACACAGGCAGCAAGAAGTCTATGAAAGATCGGAGAGGGCAAATATTTCTCTGCAAAAACATAGCACAGTACTGACGAGGTCTCCATCTGAGGATTTGGTTTTGGGCAGATAACATCTTCTGGTGTTTCCTGACGAAGCATGCATGGAGCAAGGTAGTAATTCTCCTCCTAGTAAATCAACAGATTAAGTTTTAATGGGAATGTTTGGAAGATGTAATTTGTTCATTTTCTATATAATCTGCATACTTTGTGCCAATATAACAAAAGATATATGGGCAATTCATATTAATATGTTGCTGTTGTTAATGTGTTTTAATGCTATTCTTCATTACATGAGAGGCTTTACATGTCAGACAGTACATCTATCTGGTGGAGGAAGAACTCGTGCAAACACAGTAAAAACCAGCAACCACTGGGAAGCTACTTCATTAATATACATGAATTTCACTTATTATTATATGCAATAAACACTTAATGATGCATGCCTATTTCATCGATGTATTATCAAAGCCCCCATGACTAGTGGGATAAAACAAAAAAGTCATTTTATCAGATGCAAGATCACCTAATATAGATATGCACTGGTTAATATTAATCAAAATTATCTAACATCTTGATGATATGAGCCTCTTTAAGAAATCCGATTAAACGTGGGTCAGAAATAGCATCTATTAAGTGGTAAAAGGCCAAGTCAATCATGTGTAAAATAAATTTTTTAATCTATACCAAGTTTGATCATTGTAAAGGTACCATATGCACCCTATGTAATAAGCCTCAATACCAAGTTTGTTCACTCTAAAAGTACAATATGCACCATGTGACATAAGCCTCTATACCACGTTTGATCAACACATGATCACAAATAGTCAATAAGGTGCTGATAAGCTCAGACAATCAGATGCAAGATCAATTCAATATACATTGATGTCAATTTTCTCATACATGTACTTATCAATGATCTTAATTATTTGAACAAATTAACCAAAATCTGATAATAAATGGATCAGAAAATGTCTCTAGTTTGCTAAAATGCTCAGATAAAGCTATATTTGAAAAGTGATTAAAATTAGACAAAAATATGACTTTCAAAGTTGTAGCAAGTTTTGTCAAGCACATGCAAGATCACTCATTATCAAACCAGTCCGAGACCTTGACCCAGTGATGTAGCTGGAGTTATTAAAAGAAAAATGCCTATTTTGGGATAATTAAATCAAGTTAGACCAACCATAATACATAATACCCGTGTCCACTGTTTGTTATCTATAATTGAATATATCATCATATAAGCTAATGTTTACATCATCATAGAGCCAATGTTTCCTATCTATAATGTATTGGCTAATGATACAGTTCTTGTGAATTATTTCCTCAAAAAACTTAAGGAACTTCTTCTGCATGAAACTCAAACGAGAAAATCTCAGACAGTGGGTGAACAGTTAGGTTGTTTAAACTTTAGCCATTGTGGAGTGTGTGTGTGTGTGTATGATCTGGATTTTTAACAGCTTTAACAATTTTTCAGTCATATCGCTACGATGTCTGCAGTGTGACAGTTTATAGTGATGTCTAGCACTGGTGCATCAAGCCACAGACAAGTAGCATAATGTCCCACCCAATCACATCATCCTGACACCATGCCGGCCAGTCCTAACACTAAGCTCTTAATGCTGAGCGCCAAGCGAGGCAGCCATTAGTATTACTTTTTAAGTATTTGGTATGACTCAGCCGGGAATCGAACCCATGACCTACTGCATCTGAGGCGGACGCTCTAACCACTAGGACACTCGAGCAGTCCCATCGTGGAGAGGGACTCTCTATAAGAAACTTCTGATACTGGCATTGCTCCAGCTTAGGTTTCATGCACAAATTCTTTAAAGATTGTTGGCCCAGTAAGATGAAGAGTAAGAAGCCCAAACAGATAAAGAGTAAGGGTCCCAGACAGATAAAGAGTAAAGGGCCTAGTCAGATAAATAATAATAGGCCTAGTCAGATAATGAGAATGGGGCAATTCAGATAAAGAGATAAAGGGCCTTGTCAGGTAGAGTTAGATAAAGAGTACAGGGTCTAGACAGATAAAGAGTAAGGGGCCTAGTCAATTTAAGAGCAAAAGGCCCATTTCAATCTGAATCATCAAGCTAATAAACATATGGAGATGGTAAATTATTACTCTGACTTTTGTAACAGGGTCATTGACATTATAGACATGTATAATTATGAATTATCGCACAGAGAAATATAAATTATGCATTATCTTGTTTACAAAAAGATCTTACTAGTTTGATATGTCATGAACTTGATTTAACACGAGATGAAGAACAAAACATCGTTGCACAAAACATGAATATTAATGCTGTTAATGTACATATCAGGACATTGCTTTGTATGTGTCAAGTGTTGTTAATGTACATATCAGGACATTGTTTTGATGTGTCAACTGTTGTTAATGTACACATATGGACATTGTTTTGATGTGTCAATTGCTGTTAATGTACATATCAGGTCATTGTTTTGATGTGTCAAGTGCTGTTAATGTACATATCAGGACACTGTTTTGTATGTGTCAAGTGTTGTTAATGTACATATATCAGGTCATTGTTTTGATGTGTCAAGTGCTGTTAATGTACATATCAGGACAATGTTTTGCATGTGTCAGGAGCTGTTAATGTACATATCAGGAAAATGTTTTGTATGTGCCAAGTGCTGTTAATGTACATATCAGGACAATGGTTTATACGTGTCAGGTGCTGTTAAAGTACGTGTCAGGACCTTGTTTGTACGTGTCAGGTGCTGTTAATGTACATATCAGGACATGGTTTTGTATGTGTCAAGTGTTTTTAATGTACATATAAGGACATTGTTTTGATGTGTCAAGTGTTGTTAATGTACATATCAGGACATTGTTTTGATGTGTCAAGTGCTGTTAATGTACATATCAGGACATTGTTTTGTATGTGTAAAGTGCTGTCAATGTACATATCAGGACATTGTTTTGTATGTGTCAAGTGTTGTTAATGTACATATCAGGACAATGTTTTGTATGTGTCATGAGCTGTTAATGTACATATCAGGACATTACCTTGTAGGTCAGGTGATGTTAATGTACATATCAGGACACTGTTTTGTATGTGTCAAGTGTTGTTAATGTACATATCAGGTCATTGTTTTGATGTGTCAAGTGATGTTAATGTACATATCAGAACATTGTTCTGATGTGTCAATTGCTGTTAATGTACATATCAGAGCATTGTTTTGTACATGTCAAGTGTTGTTAATGTACATATCAGGAAAATGTTTTGTATGTGTCAGGTGCTGTTAATGTACATATCAGGACATGGTTTTGTATGTGTCAAGTGTTTATAATGTACATATAAGGACATTGTTTTGATGTGTCAAGTGTTGTTAATGTACATATCAGGACATTGTTTTGATGTGTAAAGTGCTGTTAATGTACATATCATAACATTGTTCTGATGTGTCAATTTCTGTTAATGTACATATCAGAGCATTGTTTTGTACGTGTCAAATGTTGTTAATGTACATATCAGGAAAATGTTTTGTACGTGTCAAGTGCTGTGAATGTACATATCAGGACATCGTTTTATATGTGTCAGGTGCTGTTAACGTACATATCAGGACCTTGTTTGTACGTGTCAGGTGCTGTTAATGTACATATCAGGACATGGATTTGTATGTGTCAAGTGTTTTTAATGTACATATCAGGACATGGATTTGTATGTGTCAAGTGTTTTTAATGTACATATCAGGACATTGTTTTGATGTGTCAAGTGCTGTTAATGTACATATCAGGACATTATCTTGTATGTCAGGTGTTGTTAACGTACATATCAGGACATTGCTTTGATGTGTCACGTGCTGTTAATGTACATATCAGAACATTGTTTCGATGTGTCAGGTGCTGTTCATGTACATATCATAAAATTGTTTTGATGTGTCAGGTGCTGTTAATGTACATATCAGGACATTGTTTTGTATGTGTCAAGTGTTGTTAATGTACATATGAGGACATTGTTTTGATGTGTCATGTGCTGTTAATGTACATATAGTTCATTGTTTTCTATGCGTCAAGTGTTGTTAATGTACATATCAGGACATTGTTTTGTATGTGTCAGGTGCTGTTAATATACATATCAGGACATTCTTTTGATGTGTCAAGTGCTGTTTATGTACATATCAGGACATTGTTTTGATGTGGAAAGTGCTGTTAATGTACATATCAGGACATTATCTTGTATGTCAGGTGCTGTTAATGTACATATCAGCAGATTGTTTTGTATGTGTCAAGTGTTGTTAATGTACTTATCAGGACATTGCTTTGATGTGTCACGTGCTGTTAATGTACATATCAGAACATTGTTTCGATGTGTCAGGTGCTGTTCATGTACATATCAGAAAATTGTTTTGATGTGTCAGGTGCTGTTAATGTACATATCAGGACATTGTTTTGTATGTATCAAGTGTTGTTAGTCTACGTATCAGTACATTGTTTTGTATGTGTCAAGTGTTGTTAATGTACATATGAGGATATTGTTTTGATGTGTCAGGTGCTGTTAATGTACATATAGTACATTGTTTTCTATGCGTCAATTGTTGTTAATGTACATATCAGGACATTGTTTTGATGTGTCGAGTGATGTTGATGTACATATCAGGAAATTGTTCTGTATGTGTCGGGTGCTGTTAAAGTACATATCAGGACAATGTTTTGTATGTGTCAGGTGCTGTTAATGTACATATCAGGAAATTGTTTTGATGTGTCAATTGCTGTTAATGTACATGTCAGAACATTGTTTTGATGTGTCAGGTGCTGTTAATGTACATATCAAGACATTGTTTTGATGTGTCAAGTGTTGTCAATGTACATATCATATAAGACATTACCTTTTCTTGCATGAATGGGAACAATAGATGCATAATCTTTTCTTAACTTTTGGATTACGCTTCTCGCATCCATTATACGAAGTATACATGTGACTGAAGACATATTTGCACTGTTAAAATAAAAAAATTTGACAGGTGATGAAATTGGATGGACACGTGTTATATGGAAGACTAGACAGGTGAACAAATGTTGTTGATGCATCAACATTGAGAAAATGTACACCGTAAAATGCACTGACCTTGACTTCCAATACATCTTCCCCATAAATCTTTGGTTTGGCAACAATGTTCATCTGTTCCATTAGGTGCAAAATGTGAGCTCTGTTGTCATGGAGATCTGGCTTATTCTGTTTGGTCCAGATGACATCTTGAAATCAAATGAAACTATTTGTCACATTCATGTGTCAAGTTTTTTGCATAGACAATGATTTTGAGATAACCGGGAAAAGAAATCATCTTTGGATATCAAAGGAAATGATTTTAAATCAGTTATATCTGGTTTAAAAACAATTAGTCCACAAAAAAACAGAAGCACGACTGGGCAACAATATTTTCCAATAATGGAGTATGGAATTTATATATGTTAGACTTGAAAAATTACAGCATTCAACATTGGGTAACAAAACAATTTTCTTACATTTAATTTAATGTGTTTCCAAGAAATCCACATGTTGAGAATGAAATTCTTAAGCATGACCTCTGACTTTGACCTAGTATCATGGGTAAATGATAACTTGTTTCAATGTAAAAACACACAACAATATGCTATCACTGTACTCCGAATGACTCGAGCCTCTCGTGGGACATACCATTTCTAAATCTTATTATATGTATAAGTAAAATTTATTGAGTGGAAAAATGAAATCAATAATGTTGAATTTTTCAATACAGATATTTATAATATGATTATCTCCATTCATCCAATACATATATATCAAATACAGATATTTCTAATACAGTTATCTCTATATATCCAGTGCAGATATATATATATATATATATATATATATATATATATATATATATATATATATATATATATATATATATATATATATATATATATATCCAATACAGCTATATCCATATTATCCAATACATAAATATCCAGTACAGATATCTCCAAAACCGATATATCCATATATCCGATACATTTACATTCAATATGGGTATATCCAATTTATATATATCCAATACAAATATATCAATATATCCAATAAATATATAATATAAATTTAAATCCAATAGAGAAATAACATATATCCAACAGAGGTGTACCCAATACAGACATATCCACAAACTAAGTCAAATGATAAAAATCACATCAGACTTGTTTGTGTTATCATATTTGCAAGCTGGAACAACAAAAAGTTAAGCCAGGACTGTTCACATTAAATCAAATGTCAGATATTTCAGCTTGGTCATTAGAATAAAGCTACAAAGTTTGGTATGCCCAACCATTCTGGAGAAGTAACATGCACAAGATTTTCCAAATATTTATTTAGGACTAATAGCAAATATTTACAAGTGTTTAATGTCAATATAACCATGCCATAAAGAGATCTAGTGATAATATGATCTTCCTGATGGCCTCCATAGCAGTCATGCTTCAAGGAACATCGATTAGTCTGCTGATGTACCTACTGGTACAAGCATGAATGTGTTGGAGGTCTAGTCAATACCATTTTCATTTATCTTTAAGTATACATCTTTTAGTTAAAACACCATGCAATATGATGACATATTCAGGAAGAATAGTTATAAGAGGTTCAAGATGGCTGCCATATTGAATTCTTAGGGAAACCAATGTCATTCTGAGACCAAACAGACACTAACAGGAACCTCTAAATGAAAATCCAAACAGCAACAAGTTTGGTCATCCATTCTGAAGGAATAACAATCACAAGATTTTCAGGATGGTCAGCATGGTGGCCATATTGGAGTTATATTCTCATTTATAATGACCAACCTGACATCATAACAAGTGTGTTAATGGACATCACGTCAAAATGACCATCCATTCTGGATAGTAGGTAGTGATAACAAGACTTTCAATATGGACACTGGAAGTCCTACTGGATGTCTGAGGGCATGTCCATTAGGGTACTATTTGATCCTGTTCCCTTTCAGTACATCCGGGTGGGTTGGGTGATGATAAAAGGACACAAGCAGTAAATGTATGATTATAATGACCAACCTGATACCTGATATCATACCAAGTCTTTCAGCAACATGTCATTTTGGCCATCCATTGTGGAAATTAAGTAATGATAACAAAACTTTCAGTATGGAACTGCTGGCTATGCTGGATGGCTGAGGGCATGTCAATTAGCGTACAATTTGATCCTGTACCCTTTCAGTACCTGAGGGTGATGATGGATGGACAACAGCAGTACATTTATTATTATAGGGCATGAATAATTGATAGTAACTATGATGTATAGTTTCTTATGTAACGTGTTGAGACTAATATAAAAAGCAACATAAGAAAAAGTGAAACCAACAAGCTATGAAAACTTTAACAAATAAATTTTTCCCTGGAAAAATACTGTAAAAATTTTAAAACATAAGAACTTACTGTTTCAAGAACCAAATCCAAATATAATCCAAGAATAATCCATGGATAAAAATTCAGAAGTCCTAATAATAAAATGTTCTTATGAATTCAAGTTCGAATCGCGACAAATAATCCAAGATGGAAGGCGATGACATATATTATATCCTGTATTATGTTGTGGTCTACAGTTCCTTGTAAAAACACAAAAAGTAATTCGGTGTTTGAAATCTGATTAAATCTTTTAAGAAATGTCTTTGTTCAAGAATTCTGTATGAGCACAAAAACATTTCCAGAGAAACGAATTAATCTTTAAGAATCCAAATAATCTGAATAAAACATAACATATAACTGTTTACAACAGAAGGAAACAACTTGACATCAAGCATTTTTTAAGCCCAGACTGTGATATCTCTCTAAACAATGGTTTAAAACTTGGATAATGCATACAACAGATGCCCAGACAAGGGTCATGTGATCATGTTTATATCATGTACTTTCAACATGGCCGTGACAAGAATCAATCATTTTACTCAAAGAATACAAGTTTTAAAAGGTTGTTTCCTTCAATAAAGCTATTTACAAGCCTATGGTCTCATTTTCAGTACAGCCTCGATCTCTCTTATTATTCCCACAATAAAAATAAATTTAAAGAAAAACTTTTTCACGTGGCTGTTACTTAAATTTTCAATTAAGGTCGGGAACTAGGTCAGCTTTAAGTGTTTACTAAATAAACTGTCATGGTCACGTAAACAAGATTATATTATAATAGCATGTAATAGAATAAAAAAAGTAAAAGCTGACAAACAAACAATAAAAAATAAAATAAATATAAATTAGATCAGATATATATAACACTTCCCCCATAAAGAAAAAGAAAGGTTTATATGATAAAGCTTTCTTTTTACCATGGATTAATTATACATGAGGTTAAAGAAAAACATAAGAAACTTATGAATTATACACAGTGTACATTAATTCAGAGATAGCGTTGACCTTAGCATCTATAGGTTTAACTTGTCCATGTCCCACAATATGTCCTAAAAAGTTACACTAGCATGACAGAACTCTTCTTTAGATAAATTAATTATCAAACATGCATCAGTGAGTCTGTCAAAGAATTTCTGAATTGTTCTAAACTTTCTTCTCCATCATTATTGGTTATGTAAAATTGTATGTTGTGGTTGACCATGTCAAAAATCAAGTTCATGTCGTACCTGACCAATGACATTTGTAAGCAGCATGGCTTACAATTCTCCGTGAGTGTAGGATAAATATTAGTCAAGGACTTTATGCTTATCATGTTCTGTATTATAATTTTAGAAACAGACCTTGTCTAAGTATAACTTGCATTGTTGTAGAAATGAACTTTTGGCCCACATCTGGGTTCTTCTTTTGTGTCTTAGATTTTTTATATAATCTTGTTTACTTGAAAAATTATCTAACTATAGAATATGAACAGAACCAATCGTTATTGTTGTGTTCAGTATTTTGATTTGGGTTAAATTATTTATTTGTATTATTCTTCTCTGGAATTACAAAGCACTCTATACTATTCTTAGATGGAGGCATTAACTTTTGTGAATTCAAAAGAGTATTTCTTGGTTGATATCATTGCAATTCATCCACAAAACTGTTGGCTGATCATTAAACTTCAGGCAATTGGTACATTATTAATACATTAGAGACTACATGCACATCAAAACCTTTCACACTGGATTTTATTTGTAATACCCCAACGTTTACTCAGAGCTTTATTCATTAGGACCTGTGTTAGAAATTCTAGGATTTGGGATTTAATTCAAAATACCATAATAGTTCTTTTGAAATTTTCAATTGTATTCTAGGGAAATAAATTATTTGTTGAATTTTGCAAAACGTTTGGTTTTCACCCTATTATTTATTTTAAGGCCATAGAGTCATAATAGGATCAAGTGGGCATCGATCATTGGATATCACAAATATCATTATATCAAATCATCTCTTTTTATCCATTGAACTGAAATTAACAACCAAGCAAAATAAAATTAAAAGGTTAAATGTATAGCTTAAACACTGTTTCCTTCAATCAAGACAGGTGTAACCAAAAAAGGTTCATTCACAGGTGAGTACCAGGTAGGTATTGTTTAGACAGTATTCTTGTCAATCAAAAAGCTGTTGCTGTACTGCTCACAGTTAAGTTGTTCAAATGTGGTTTAAAAAGGGTAACTTAATTTTTAAGTGAAGTATAGTTCAATGACTGGCTTTCGAGTAATATTTTGTTTCAGATCAATGCTCACCATGTTAAAGTGTGCATATAATACTGATGCAAACTACAATGATCATGTAAGACCATCATCCTGGTGGAATATATTTTAAACCCGGTGAAAGCAAGCCCTGTTGTGCATACCTTACAACAGAGAATCACTTGATTTTACACCTTTTGCATATGACTGAAAGTGCAACTTGATATAACAAATTAATCAATTTACCATCCACTGATGCATACCATTACAGCAAAACTTCCTGTATATTTGAAATCTAGACTTAACATAGATCTACATCCTGGGATCTGATAGCATACTCATGATGCTTGGAAAGAAAGGAAGTGGTGTCACAATTACTTAAAGAAACTTGCCCATGTTTAGTTTAGATGCATCATGTGACAACATACTTTTACTCACATGTGTACGTACCACATAGACAATGTCAGAGATATGCCACATGGAAAGCATCCTTAACTCTATTCATTTTTACTACAGGAGGTCCCAACTCATCTCTCAAAACTGTGATTCTGTCAAACAGTCACTGTTGATCCTGTACTGACCTTCAAGCAATTCACTAAGTATGATAGTGTTTATTGGAATTGAATATATAATGTTTGATAATCAGTGGTGTCTATCATCACCATTTTGAGTGACTACCAACAGAGACAAGCAAATTCATTGGAATATAACATGACATCATGCAAAGAAATCAAAACATCCAAAAGTATTGGGACAACCTACACTATCCCTGAAAGTCTAGCTTAAATGCCATAGCAAATATCCAAGGAATTTACATAAATCCATACATATGGAGAAGACCGTATCATAATATCCCTGCTCTTCAATCAAAGTATGGGAATAATTACAATCTACTAGAGTAATCATGAACAAATAAAACTATGGATGGAAGGGTAGGAAAATTTTAGCAAGGTAACCAGCAGGGAACTACCCAGCCAGCCAGATGTCAGTTTGCTCTACTCCCATTTTGTCCAGTTTCCCCATTCATCTCTGTCAACCCCATGTTTGCCAACCACAAAATGTTTCCTTTCTTTTAACAGACATCTGACCTGGTAAGATCAAACTTTTATCTTAAAACCCATGTGGGTATTTACAGGTAGTGCAAAACCTGGCCTGGTACCCATCTATCCCTACATAACACTTGATAAAAATTAATGCCATCAAGATCTTAAGTGATCGTGACTATCCTGATGGTGGATGACATTCTTGGATATTAATGATATCATGTTAATATCCTAGCTAATAGGAACTATGGAAACAGTCAAGTTAAGTAAGCCAAGTGAATGATTCTTTCAGCAAGTGATGAGCTAAAAATGACATCCATTATATCTGGTGGAGGAAGAAGCTGGAGAACTGCTGACAAATAGCACAGGACTCTGACGTTTTATCAATAATGTACGACGAAATCTCTGACAACACAAAATCACCTTATCAGTACTACAAATTCACACAAGGAGGGCAAGTGTGACCACAACCATACGCTCGATTTGACTTTTGTCACGCATCTTTTATCGCTTCAGACTCGCCAAAAGACTGCAAAGCTACACATATCCAATCAAAATACAGTAATGTACCAACACATAACCCTCAGAGGGCCATTTCATGAATCTAATCTGACGAATTAACCTTTATTTTCACCATTACGGTCACAAAGTCTTTCTACAGAATACCATCTGGCGGAAAGTTGCCGATTTCAACAGATTCTACCCTGCAGTAAATAAGCGTTAGGATCTAAACCTCGTACCAATCATGGAGCAGAGTCTTTGTTATCTTTAATTAGTACCCAGTCTAGCATCCGTCTCGGCTTTAATATTGCAAGTGTGATGATTTCATCAATCATCATTTCTACTATCCTAACTTTAACTAGATATTTATATTCCGGAAATTTATATAAAATTATCATATGATACAATCTGAAATAAAAAGCAAGATAAGCATTTTGTTTTTTTTTAATTATTTTCAATGTGTTATTCACCTCGTGGCAGAACTGGCTAAAATATATGTACTAAATAAATGTATTTTGGATTATTCCTACAGAACGACTACAACATACATACTAAAAAAAAATGTACAAACAGCTATTCAGACCACTGACTAGAATATATGTATGTTATAGAACCAACAAATGTGTGACTCATCCTATATATAATTTTGGTACTCTATGCAGAAACCTTTCCTAACAATTCTGATCCAATTAGCCCAGTAAGTTTTAGAAACAAGAGTCACTCAAAAGGATGGACATTCTACAGACAGCAAAGTATTTAAAGAAATCAAACAAAACACTACTTTTTCATTTCATCTGCTTAATGGGGCCATACTGGATGAAAGATCAGCACCATTTTATTTACCATACAATATCTTTTTGTGAAATGTGTATATCAAAATAACTATCCATTAAGAAGGAATACTAATAATCGCCAGAGTGGCTATATTGGATATCAGATCAGCATCATCTTCCTTTAGGGCTGACTAGATTTAATAAAAAGTCCTTGGTGAAAATGGCGATAAGATGTTCAATATGGCCATTGTTGCAGCCACATTGTTTGACTTAGGATTACCATTTTCATTTAGAACTAATTGGACCATGGGATAAACGGATTTTTTTTAAGTTTCATGGTAGTCCTCCAAGTAGTTTAGGACAAGTAGCAATAACACAATTGTGTCAATGGGCAGATGATGATGACATACAACAGGACATCCCATAATCTAGTCTGCCCTGTGTCCAGGAGATTTACAAATGATACATTTAAAGTGCTGATGGACATGAGACAGACAATGGACAACTGGACATTCCATAAGCTCCTTTAGTCTATGACCAAGAGGTCTCGAAAATGATTATCAAAAGCTGATATATAGAAAATAGAAGATAAACGAAGGAAAACAGAATGTCCCTTAAGCTATTCTGGTCCATGACCAGAGATCTAAAACATGATAATTAAATGCTGATGGATAACAAATAGAGCAAAAAGACACAACATAAGCTCTTCAAGACAATGGCTAGGAGATCTGTTAAATGATGATGGATATCAAATAGAGCAAAAAGACACAACATAAGCTCTTCAAGACAACGTTTAGAAGATCTATCAAGCGATGATGGATAGCACATAGAGCAAAAAGACACAACATAAGCTCTTCAAGACAATGGCTAGGAGATCTATTAAATGATGATGGATATCAAATAGAGCAAAAAGACACAAAATAAGCTCTTCAAGACAACGTTTAGGAGATCTATCAAACGATGATGGATAGCACATAGAGAAAAAAGGACACAACATAAGCTTTTCAAGACAATGGCTAGGAGATCTATCAAATGATGAGTATCAAATGCTGATGGATAGAAAATGGAAGATTGACAGTACACAACAGGACATCTTATAAACTCTTCAGTCCATCACTAAGAGATCTAAAAATGATGAATATTATATGCTGATGAATAAAAATAAAAGATGGACAGTGGACAGATGCAGGCATGATATAATAAGGACCATACCCATTGCTACAATGTTTTTAGAGAAACTCAGTTGAAATGATGGCAAATAACTATATCAAATAAATTATTTATATACACTACCATGCAAATGCACATACACATTGGCACATTAAAAGATACATATAATTTTCAAAAGCATTCTTTCTGGTTTGTTATTTTGATTTATTGACATAAAATTTGAAAGAAATAACATTATCAAAATATATAAAGTAAAATGTTTACAAACCAATGAGTTCTGGAGACAGTTTTCCATTCTCCTTGAACTCAAACCATTTCTTAGAGACAGCTGGGGTATTTCTTAGGACAAACATTTCAGCAGTGATGAGGGATTTAAGGGCATCGATCATCCACTGAGGGTCCAACACAATCTTCATCTTCAGTACTGCCGTGCTGCGGATGGTACAAAGATAAAAATAACATTCATGTTCCAAATCCCCAACTCTTATTTTTTTGTTTTTCACTTCTGGAGAAAAAGTGAGTCACCATTACTCAGTAAGCACTCTAACCTCGCCTACGTACACTCTAACCTCACCTACACACACTCTAACCTCACCTACACACACTCTAACCTCACCTACACACTCTAACCTTGCCTATACACTCTAACCTTACCTATACACATGGACCTTACCTATAAACTAGAAGTAACTCTGAAAACAAATCAATATATCAGTGTGGTGCTTTATATGCAATGAACTTGTAACTTGGTATGACAGTTTTCTGATTCACGTGGCTCTGATTCTATCAAAATCTTCAAGTACCTTTTGTTATTAGGAGACACAAATAGTCAATGTCAAAAAGTTCAAGTAATTCCTCATGATCTTGACAGGAAATGTTGAGATTTATTACATTTTGAAGCAAATGATCTAAACAACGTATGTAAATTTGGGTTCATGTAACAACATTTAAACTTTTTTAAAAACAAAAACTGCAAAAGGAAACATTACCTAACCTTGAATAAAGTTTAAAATTATATACTTGCTGATTATTTCTCAGGGTATAAGGAGATTATATATTCTGCATTAAACTAAATACAATGGATCATTTGATTTTACAGCAAACATTAATATTCACTTATTTGACTTTTCCCAATCATATATTAAAGACACAAAATGCTTTACATAATTAAGTATTATTCAAAATTTGATTTCCCTCCTCAGTCAATCAATCAAAAATTATTGTACAAATAGATGAAGATGTTAATTCTTAGCCACCGTATTTAGTTAGGTTATGTTCCTTCCATTCTGCTCCAGTCATTTTAAAAAAAAAATCATTTCTCTCTCTCTCTCCTCCTGACTAATGTAGATTTACATACAAGTCCATGAAAAGGTTTTAACTGAATGCTGCAATCCATGTAAATGTCTTATCCATTGTAAGTGAAGGGCTTTTCTAAGTTGTGAGATCTTGTAGCCCAACCCCAAAGCTTAGCATGTGTGTAAATAAACATATTGAATGTAAACTCTTTCTCTCTCTCTCTTTCTCTTATATTTTGTTGTTGGGTTTAACGCCATTTTCAGCACAAGATAGGCTACACATGGCAGCCAATATAAATGGTGGAAGAAGAAAATGGGAAAACCCAGTAAAGAACCACCGACACACGAGAAGCTACAGGCAAGCTTTC
The DNA here is from genome assembly GCA_028554795.2 of Sinohyriopsis cumingii. NCBI lineage: Eukaryota > Metazoa > Mollusca > Bivalvia > Unionida > Unionidae > Sinohyriopsis > Sinohyriopsis cumingii. The sequence goes on from CM068824.1 coordinate 100,016,255, forward strand.
TCACATACCAACATTGGCCAAACCCATGACTCCAACCCACACAGACAGAGATGAGATGGCAGTGATCTGTAATGGTGAGCACATTAGACCACTCGGCCATCGGGGCCCCCTATGTATCACTCCATGTTTACTTAAAGAATAATCTCTGTTTGACTTGTGGTAAGAAAATATGTTTCATTGGTTCAAAATAGAAATAGTAATTCCATTCTAACCTGAAGTAAAGGATTGTGCCAATGTCATGTTGAAACCTAAGAAACAAATCCAGTTCATCTGTACATATCTGAACAGCTCCTGCCTTATTCAGGTCTTCCAAAAGGCTCAGTGGAATCACCTGTAGAAACAAAAGAAAAATATAACTTAGTTTGAATGGATTCATTTCTTTGTTAATTTGAGATTTTTGTTTTATTTTTGCTGAAGTTAATGTTTCAGTTATACTCAACATCTGCATTTTTGGAAAGTACCATTAAATATATTTTCTCTGTCATTTCCTTAGATCATGACTACAATGAAATTTAGCCACAACAAAAAGCATATCTTTAACTTGATAAACCTTAATAAATTATGCTGCTAATAATTCAGTTCCAAATTTTATGTCTTAAAATCTCTCACTCACAACAAACATGTAGAAAATAATTATACATTTTTAGCTAAAAAATAGTATACACATTCACACTATAACCAGAATGTTTGATTTACAAACACAATGGCATGACTTACTTAAAAGGAAAACAACAAGGTTTTCAATAGTATTAGAACTAAACAAGAGGAGAGAGATATTTTGACCACCTTGATGTATGTCCATAACATGTAGCATGGATAATAAGTAACCAGTCTTGCTTAGAGCTCATGTGCAAATATCGTTTGGGGCTGTCTATACAGATAATTGTCATAAATAATAAAACTGTAAGGCTCTTAGAGATAAGCAACCATCATTTCACGTAGTAATTAACTGGCTGGCATTAGTTTTAATGATGCTGTACCAAATATATTTATCACCGATGTGGGAAGCCCATGAAGATTCTTACTGTAGGTAAAGTGAACGAAATGGGACAACCTAATTTATTTGTTGTTAGGTAAACCGCGGGGAGGTGCATTGAAAATTAAAGTTATTGCATACTAATGCCTTGATTATGTCTATATATGCACACTAATGCCTTGATTGACTATGCTTATATATGCACACTAATGCCTTGATTATGTCTATATATGCACACTAATGACTTGATTGTGTCTATATATGCACACTAATGCCTTGATTGACTATGTCTATATATGCATGCTAATGCCTTGAATATGTTTATATATGCACACTAATGCCTTGATTATCTCTATGTATGCACACTAATGCCTCGATTGAGTATGTTTATATTTGCACACTAATGCCTTGATTATGTTTATATATGCACACTAATGCCTTGATTATGTTTATATATGCAAACTAATGCCTTGACTGACTATGTTTATATATGCACACTAATGCCTTGACTGACTATGTTTATATATGCACACTAATGCATTGATTATGTTTATATATAGACCTAATGCCTTGATTATGTCTATATATGCACACTAATACCTTGATTATGTTTATATATGCATACTAATGCCTTGATTATGTTTATATATGCACACTGAAACCTTGACTATGTTTATATATACACACTAATGCCTTGCTTGAGCATATTTATATATGCACACTAATGCCTTGACTGAGTATATCTATATATGCACACTAATGCCTTGAGTATGTTTATATATGCAAACTAATGCCTTGGGTAACTATGTTTATATATGCACACTAATGCCTTGATTGACTATGCTTATATATGTACACTAATGCCTTGATTGACTATGTTTATATATGCACACTAATGCCTTTATTGCGTATGTTTGCATATGCACACTAATGCCTTGATTGACTATGTTTATATATGCACACTAATGCCTTGACTGTCTACATATGTACACTAATGCATTGACTATGTTTATATATGCACACTAATGCCGCGACTGAGTATGTCTACATATGTACACTAATGCCTTGACTGAGTATGTCTATGTATGTACACTAATGCCTTGACTGAGTATGTTTATATATGCACACTAATGCCTTGACTATGTATATATATATATGCACACTAATGCCTTGACTATGTTTATATATGCACACTAATGCTTGGACTTTGTATGTTTATATATGCACACTAATGCCTTGACTATGTTTATATATGCACACTAATGCCTTGACTATGTATATATATGCACACTAATGCCTTGACTATGTTTATATATGCACACTAATGCCTTGATTGACTATGTTTATATATGTACAATAATGCCTTGATTGACTATGTTTATATATGCACAATAATGCCTTTATTGAGTATGTTTGCATATGCACACTAATGCCTTGATTATGTTTACATATACACACTAATGCCTTGATTGACTATGTTTATATATGCACACTAATGCCTTGATTGACTATGTTTATATATGTACAATAATGCCTTGATTGACTATGTTTATATATGTACACTAATGCCTTGATTGACTATGTTTATATATGTACAATAATGCCTTGATTGACTATGTTTATATATGCACAATAATGCCTTTATTGAGTATGTTTGCATATGCACACTATTGCCTTGATTATGTTTACATATACACACTAATGCCTTGATTATGTTTACATATACACACTAATGCCTTGATTGACTATGTTTATATATGCACACTAATGCCTTGATTGACTATGTTTATATATGTACAATAATGCCTTGATTGACTATGTTTATATATGCACACTAATGCCTTTATTGAGTATGTTTGCATATGCACACTATTGCCTTGATTGAGTATGTTTACATATGCACACTAATGCCGCGACTGAGTATGTTAACATATGCACACTAATGCCGCGACTGAGTATGTCTACATATGTACACTAATGCCGCGACTATGTTTATATATGCACACTAATGCCGCGACTGAGTATATCTACATATGTACACTAATGCCTTGACTGAGTATGTCTATGTATGTACACTATTGCCTTGACTGAGTATGTTAACATATGCACACTAATGCCTTGATTGACAAATGTTTATATATGCACACTAATGCCTTTATTGAGTATGTTTGCATATGCACATTACTGCCTTGATTGACTATGTTTATATATGTACACTAATGCCTTGATTGACTATGTTTATATATGCACACTAATGCCTTAATTGACTATGTTTATATATGTACACTAATGCCGTGATTGACTATGTTTATATATGCACACTAATGCCTTTATTGAGTATGTTTGCATATGCACACTAATGCCTTGATTGACTATGTTTATATATGCACACTAATGCCTTGACTGTCTACATATGTACACTAATGCATTGACTATGTTTATATATGCACACTAATGCCGCGACTGAGTATGTCTACATATGTACACTAATGCCTTGACTGAGTATGTCTATGTATGTACACTAATGCCTTGACTGAGTATGTTTATATATGCACACTAATGCCTTGACTATGTATATATATATGCACACTAATGCCTTGACTATGTTTATATATGCACACTAATGCTTGGACTTTGTATGTTTATATATGCACACTAATGCCTTGACTATGTTTATATATGCACACTAATGCCTTGACTATGTATATATATGCACACTAATGCCTTGACTATGTTTATATATGCACACTAATGCCTTGATTGACTATGTTTATATATGTACAATAATGCCTTGATTGACTATGTTTATATATGCACAATAATGCCTTTATTGAGTATGTTTGCATATGCACACTAATGCCTTGATTATGTTTACATATACACACTAATGCCTTGATTGACTATGTTTATATATGCACACTAATGCCTTGATTGACTTTGTTTATATATGTACAATAATGCCTTGATTGACTATGTTTATATATGCACACTAATGCCTTTATTGAGTATGTTTGCATATGCACACTATTGCCGCGACTGAGTATGTTAACATATGCACACTAATGCCTTGATTGAGTATGTTTACATATGCACACTAATGCCGCGACTGAGTATGTTAACATATGCACACTAATGCCGCGACTGAGTATGTCCACATATGTACACTAATGCCGCGACTATGTTTATATATGCACACTAATGCCGCGACTGAGTATATCTACATATGTACACTAATGCCTTGACTGAGTATGTCTATGTATGTACACTATTGCCTTGACTGAGTATGTTAACATATGCACACTAATGCCTTGATTGACAAATGTTTATATATGCACACTAATGCCTTTATTGAGTATGTTTGCATATGCACATTACTGCCTTGATTGACTATGTTTATATATGTACACTAATGCCTTGATTGACTATGTTTATATATGCACACTAATGCCTTAATTGACTATGTTTATATATGTACACTAATGCCGTGATTGACTATGTTTATATATGCACACTAATGCCTTTATTGAGTATGTTTGCATATGCACACTAATGCCTTGATTGACTATGTTTATATATGCACACTAATGCCTTGACTGTCTACATATGTACACTAATGCATTGACTATGTTTATATATGCACACTAATGCCGCGACTGAGTATGTCTACATATGTACACTAATGCCTTGACTGAGTATGTCTATGTATGTACACTAATGCCTTGACTGAGTATGTTTATATATGCACACTAATGCCTTGACTATGTATATATATATGCACACTAATGCCTTGACTATGTTTATATATGCACACTAATGCTTGGACTTTGTATGTTTATATATGCACACTAATGCCTTGACTATGTTTATATATGCACACTAATGCCTTGACTATGTTTATATATGCACACTAATGCCTTGACTATGTATATATATGCACACTAATGCCTTGACTATGTTCATATATGCACACTAATGCCTTGATTGACTATGTTTATATATGTACAATAATGCCTTGATTGACTATGTTTATATATGCACAATAATGCCTTTATTGAGTATGTTTGCATATGCACACTAATGCCTTGATTATGTTTACATATACACACTAATGCCTTGATTGACTATGTTTATATATGCACACTAATGCCTTGATTGACTATGTTTATATATGTACAATAATGCCTTGATTGACTATGTTTATATATGCACACTAATGCCTTTATTGAGTATGTTTGCATATGCACACTATTGCCTTGATTGAGTATGTTTACATATGCACACTAATGCCGCGACTGAGTATGTTAACATATGCACACTAATGCCGCGACTGAGTATGTCTACATATGTACACTAATGCCGCGACTATGTTTATATATGCACACTAATGCCGCGACTGAGTATATCTACATATGTACACTAATGCCTTGACTGAGTATGTCTATGTATGTACACTATTGCCTTGACTGAGTATGTTAACATATGCACACTAATGCCTTGATTGACAAATGTTTATATATGCACACTAATGCCTTTATTGAGTATGTTTGCATATGCACATTACTGCCTTGATTGACTATGTTTATATATGTACACTAATGCCTTGATTGACTATGTTTATATATGCACACTAATGCCTTAATTGACTATGTTTATATATGTACACTAATGCCGTGATTGACTATGTTTATATATGCACACTAATGCCTTTATTGAGTATGTTTGCATATGCACACTAATGCCTTGATTGACTATGTTTATATATGCACACTAATGCCTTGACTGTCTACATATGTACACTAATGCATTGACTATGTTTATATATGCACACTAATGCCGCGACTGAGTATGTCTACATATGTACACTAATGCCTTGACTGAGTATGTCTATGTATGTACACTAATGCCTTGACTGAGTATGTTTATATATGCACACTAATGCCTTGACTATGTATATATATATGCACACTAATGCCTTGACTATGTTTATATATGCACACTAATGCTTGGACTTTGTATGTTTATATATGCACACTAATGCCTTGACTATGTTTATATATGCACACTAATGCCTTGACTATGTTTATATATGCACACTAATGCCTTGACTATGTATATATATGCACACTAATGCCTTGACTATGTTTATATATGCACACTAATGCTTGGACTTTGTATGTTTATATATGCACACTAATGCCTTGACTATGTTTATATATGCACACTAATGTCTTGACTGAGTATGTTTATATATGTACACTAATGACTTGACTGAGTATGTTTATATATGCACTAAAGATTCAAGTTGATGAACATCAGCAACATTTTTTGTTTTGAGTTCTACTCCACAAAACACACAAAGCAAGATTACTTTCGTAACTGGAACAAGTGTTCATATTTAAAGGCAGAACAAGTTGAAATGTAATTCAGGGCAGTATTAGTTATCTGCACAGTGAATAATGCCCAGCAAAGCTAAATATCAGAACTCGTGGTTAACAGAGTCTGGCTTAATATGCTCAGCATCTAAGGGAAGCAATTCATTCTTTGCAAACAATATAAACACCATATCAACATTAGTCATTCTTGAATGTATGACATCCATTAACAAAACATCACCAAAACATAAGAACATGATACAATCAGGTCAGGTCTTGTTATTATTTGTTATCTTGACTTGTTAATCTACAAACAATTACTTTTCAGATGTTTTCAGTCATAAAACAAATTGGCCATAAGCACATGATCATGCTTGCCTAACCAATTAGTGCAGATAAAATATTGCATTACCAATAATTGTTTGTCAGCTCTGCATTACTTGTAAGGCTACCACAAAGCTTAAAAAAAATTGTTGCCCTCCTACCAAATGTTTAAAATTATTAGTCCCTAATGTGCTTTAAATTTTCTGTTTCTGTAGAGACAAGCATATGTCATGATTGAACTGCATCAGACCACTTTTAATACAGACCAAGATTTTCCACGGGAATCAGTCAGGGACATTTGAACAACAGCATGATCCAATTTCAATGATTGCAAAGATGAACACAAATTACACTTGTAATTTACATCAGCAAAGACCGCATATAGTTGTGACTATATCCAACGTATTTTAAAGACAGAAACATGGTGTATTTTTTATTGTAATGGCTGTGTGGTTGTGATTGTATCTGTGCATGATATCTGACAATGCTGCTAAGTCAATACCATATTTCTCTTGTTTCTAAGTGCATTAAATGCTTCAGCATAAGGTGTTCTTCTCTTTAATTCAGGCTGAATTTCCAGTCATTTTCACCATGCTCACATAAGTAGTGGCCTATTCTCTATTGGTCAATGGCCAACAGCAAGCATGTGTGTTCTACTGGCACTACCTCTGTATGCCATGTACATGTGTTCTACTGGCACTACTGCAGCAAGAGTATGTGTACTCTACTGGTAATACAACAACATGCATGTGTCATTTACTGGTACACTACAGCATGCATGTTCTATTATCATTATTATATCATACAAGAGTACTCCACTGACACTGACACAGTATGCATGTGTGTTCTACTGGCACTAACATATTATGCACGTGTGTTCCACTGGTATTACCCCATCATGTGTGTGTGTGTGTGTTATATTGGCATTACTGCTGCATACCTGTGTGCTCTATGGCACTACCACATCATGCATCTGCATTATATTGGCATTACCACAGCATGTATGTTTGTGCTGCTGACACTCCTGCATCATGCATATGTGTTCCAGTGGCACTACCAAAGCATATATTTTTTCTACTGGCACTACCACATCATACATGTTCTGTAGGCACTAGCACATCATACGTGTTCTATAGGCACTACCACAGCATACATGTTCTATTGGAAATACTGCATCATATGCATGTATGCTATTGGCACTATACCAGCAATCATGTGTCTTCTTCTGACAATACTACAGCATGAATATGTCATCTACATCCACAGCATGAATGAATGCCTGTTCTACTGGCACCACCACATCATGCACATCTTCTATAGTACTACCACAGCATGCACTTGTACTCTAGTCACTACCAGCATGCAGTTCTACTCTACAGTCACTACCACAACATGTACATGTATTCTATTCACACTATCACCACATGTATATGTATAATACTCACACTACCACAACATATGTATATGTTCTAATGCCAAAATAATATCATGCAAGCATACTCTACAAGCACTACCACAGCATGCATATATCTTCTACTGCCATAACCACAGCATACATGTGTGGTGTACCTGGTTAACCACAGCAAGCATGGGTGCTGCACTGCATGCATCATGTAATTCAAAACAACTTGTTACAAACTTTAAAGTCATACAAGTTGACTATTAGCTAAGCTATGAAATACTATTACAATACAAATATGTATGTCTCCTCTCTCTCTCTCTGCAGCAGACTTGTTGGTTAATTATTGAGACCTAATCTATACATTATGAATACAATACAAATTTCTCTCTCTCTCTCTCTCTCTCTCTCTCTCTCTCTCTCTCTCTCTCTCTCTCACAACACAAGTTTCTTAGTTATTGAGACCTAATCTATACATTATTAACACAATACAAATTTATCTGGTGCCCCGAGTGGTCTAAAGCGCTCTGCGTTACGGATCACTGCCATCTCACCTCTGTCTGCATGGGTTCGTGTCTAGGATTCGACCAATGTGGGTATATGAGAAAGCTTGCCAGTAGCTTCTCGTGGGTCGGTGGTTCTTCCCCGGGTTTTCTCGGGTTCTTCCTCCACCATTAATACTGGCCGCCATGCATGGCCTATCGTGTGTTGAAAAATGGTGTTAAACCCCACAACAACATCAACAACAACAATAACAACAACAAATTTCTCTCTATGTCACAAAACAAGTTGGTTAATTATTGTGATTTACACTATAAATTAATTCCTAGCTTGGTTCACACTAATTAACCAACATGTGTTTTGTGACAGAGAGAGAGAGATAAACTTTTATTGTGTTATTGACACAATAAAGCAACTCTCTCTCTCTCTCTCTCTCTCTCTCTCTGTCACATGCTGGCCAATTTGTTGAGATAAGCTACTGGTAATCAGTTTACTAATCTCTCTCTCTCTCTCTATCTCTCTTGTCTCTCTCTCTGTCTCTCTCTGTCTCTCTCTCACACACAAACACTCACACACACACACACACACACACACAAAGGCTTTGGTCCCCAAAACAAACAAAAAGGTTTTAAAATGTGCAAAATGATTGAAACGTAGCGGTAATTTGGTAATAATCTGCAAATTAAATTTTGTCTTCTATTTATGATAGAAGTTTCAAATGTCTACCTAAAATAATTTTGGTCAATCAAGCCTAGTGCTTGCTCAGAAAGTCCAAAAAAGTCCAAAAATACATTAAAAATGAATACAAACTGATTTGGCAGCCACAAATGCTAAAATATCTGTCAATTTACGACCATCATTTGGATCTAAGTTTCCCCTTAATGTCTTGTGCCATTCTGCCAAAATGATTCCTGGACAGGCATAACATGAACATGCAGCAAAACAATATGCCACCTCTGCTATTGCAGTGAGGGCATGAAATATTTAAAGTTTGCCACTCGTGTTTTAATTATTGCATGGAATTGCATACCTTGATTCCAGCATCCCTGAGCCTCATCAGCTCTTGTTCCAGCGGGATCCACCGTGCAGGTATCTCCTCACCCCAATATGTCTGACTAGACGCCACTTCTACGATTTTTCTCTTCAAATCCTTTAATTTCCGGTCTACGATTGTGTTGTCAATGGCAAAGTCCTCATTAACTAAGTGAAACCTGGTAGGTTTGTCTCTTAGATAAGAGCGGATCTGTCTGAAGTATCTCTCACATATCTCATGACGATACTGAAATAGAAGAAAAAAAATGAGCAATGGTAAACGCACCTACTTTATCACATATAATAGTATTTGTGGAAGTTTCTTGTACATAATTTCTTCTGCATTAAACAAATGTCAATCTTAATCATTTCTGGTTAAAACAAAAAAGGATCAGTATAGCAATGTATGGTACAATTTCTTCAATGTTTAAACTTCTCATTTTCAAAACACTGCTAACTTTCTTAATTCAGTACTGATGATACACTACAATTATGCAACTTGTAATATTTTGTAACGAGTAGACCCAACGACACAAATTTCAATAATAGATGCCTAATAAACAATTTCAAAAACAGATAGCCAATAAATATGGGTCAATAGGATTCTTTCTGTTGAAAGGTTATGCAATATCGTACATAGATCATTTTATGAAAACCACAATTTACAGATTTCATAAGTCTTTCCATTATTATCAATTTCTGTACCCAGATCAGCATCATTTGCTGAATACATAAAAGCAACTATGCCAAGAGGCATTATGTCATAGTTGTCAAAGTCTGCTGGTTGAATGTTTTTATACACATCAGAAATAGTGACTATTTAGTCAACATTTATACACATAAGGAATAGTAAATATTTAGTCAACATTTATATACATAATGAATAGTGACTATTTAGTCAACATTTATTGGTGGATTGATATCAAGTACACATATCTGAAACCATTCAAAAATCAGCATATTTTCTTCCAAAGGTAGTAAAATTAAGTTGAGCGGTGCTTTGTGAGTTGTTCAGATGCTTCTCTATTTTAGTAATGGTGGCCATATTTGATGACAGATCAACATATAGGTCTCCATGTCAGAATGCTTCCATTCAAGACTGATCACATTCGATTTAATGTTTTTAGAGATACCATTCCAAATTTGTATCCACTTTAGTCAAGATGGCCATATCTGATGGTAGATCGACATTAGTTGTATAAACCTAAAAGTACCATATGCCAAGATGATTTCTGTCACATTTGTCAAATTCTATTGTGGAATTTGTGAGAATCAGTCATTTAAAAATGTATCCATTTAGTAATGATGGCCATATATGATGGTGGATTGGTGGCATTTGTACAAAATGTGAAATGTCTTTATGCCAGGATACTTTGACATTTTAGTTTTTGAACTATATTGTATTCACTAGTTTTGTGAATCTTATTCAGATACCCTTAACATGAGAAGTATGACATGTAGCAGGCATTGTCTGATAGAAATCTGCTACTATTTTGTATTCACTAGTTTTGTGAATCTTATTCAGATAACCATAACATCAGACGTATGACATGTGGCAGGCATTGTCTGATAGAAACTTGCTACTATTATGGAAATACAGTTACAGTATTAAAAAGCAAAGAAATAAAATGCAGCGAATTTAATGAACATTATAGACTACTGCATACAGGCCAACCATCACTTCTCACTATGACATAACTTGCTGTAATTAATCTTTAGTAGCACACAAAAGAAAATGGGAAAATAAATAAATACCCTTTATAGACTCTACTATTTTTTAGTTCACTTTGCCATCCAAATATGAAAATTATAAACAATCAAAATATTTTGTATTATATAGTGTTTAGCCAGAGAACTTACTGTTATGGTTAGCAACTGTTCCAGTAACAAGTATAAATATATTGAAGCAAAAGGAGATCTGAAGCTTTAAATGTATATTCTAATGAATTACTGACATTACGTCATGGTTAAGGGTGCACCTTTTCTGCTTCAACATCTTTTATGTCCCTGCATTCTGAATCTGCAGTATCTTCTGTGTCCCAATCATTTTTTGTGTCCCAATCACATTTTGTGTCCCAATCACATTCTGTGTCCCAATCATATTCTGTGTCCCAATCATCTTCTGTGTCCCAATCATATTCTGTGTCACTGCATTCCCAACCTTCAACATTTCCTTTGCTATGCTCGTCTTCAGCTGCTAAAGAAACTGTTTAGGTTGAAATCGTCATGTTTATTTAGATAATAGTTCCCAAATAAATGTTCTTTCCTATTCTCCCTTCCACTTTGTCACCATCACCACCATGACCACTAATGTGATTTCCTTCTCACTAGACCACCATCACCAAGTTATTTTCTTTATGTCTAAGCCTGGCAGCCCAAATAAAAATATAATCTAGAACAATGTGTTTCTGAGGATAAGTTGGTCTAAGCATTTTATCCTATCCTTTCAAACCAAAAAGATGTTATAGTTCGCATATCATCCCTCCTCTCACACCAATATAATGTTAAAGTCCCTTTTCCCCAAGTGATAATTATTATGGATTCACTCTTCCTGCCTATTATGGCTACTTGCTTTCACACCTCTTCTTCAGAATGTCTGATCCAGTTCTGATACATTTGTCAGAAAGTATGATCCAGTTCTGATACATTTGTCAGAAAGTATGATCCAGTTCTGATACATTTGTCAGAAAGTATAATTCAGTTCTGATACATTTGTCGGAAAGTATGTGTCGCAGAATTGCAACCGAGTGGGTTTTTGGACCAAATGAACAAGACAAACACAATGTGGGAAAGATGGAAATGCACGAATGAATTAATAATGATAAATATATGATGTAAAAATACAATGATTCTCTCACGCTCTCAACATACGATTTACTCAAATCACTCTACACAACATTCACACATGGAAAATAAACAAAACAAATGTTAAATAAAAATGAAGTGCAGATCCAAGAACCCTCATGGACTTCACATACACCTCATGCAGTATTTTACACAATACGAGATTCACATAATCGCGAACAAAAATTATATTAAGATTCAAAATAATCTGAACACAACTAAGATTCAAAATACTCTTGACACAACTAAGGTTCAAAATAGTCTTGACGCAACTAAGATTCACGATAATCTTATGAATATAAACAACAACAACAAAAAAGCAATGGAACAACAATAGATCAAATCGTATGCTGCTAGACCCCTTGTACCGTCACACGATTCCTTAGGTTGGTCCACACTCTTATCGACCGCTAGCACCCTTTATGAATTCACTACGAGTACAGTCATACGTTACACGTACAGACAGCATACCGCACTTTCTCAATTTTGCTACGTCTACGTCCGTGGCACAGACATACGTACATACGCATCGACAGCACGTAGCATTCATTGTTCTGGAAACTCCAGATAACTCCAAGAAACTTTAGACGGCATCGGACATTTTCCGACTGCTCTAGTCATATTCACAATCACATTTCATAGACAATCACAGCTACAAACACAGTCAGCTACCATAACAGTCAGCTACAAACACGTGCTAAAACCAAATTGGACATAATAGTTTCTGTATAATCTCTAGATATATGATAATACTTTAAATCTGCGTTGTAATAAACACATTACGCGATAACACATTACAAACCGAATGAGCTTCGCCTATCAAATAAAAAAATGTAAATTTAACACTTACCCCTATGGCAAAATGTGTGAATTTATCTCTAGTTGGAAGCACCAACATAGAAACTGCCCAACCAGAACATGCATATCTGATAAAGTTTTCCTTGTTTGAGGTAGGTCACCACAACCAAGTTATCCAATAAGGATTACCTACCTGCAGACGTTGTTCTTTTGAGGATCAAAGGCAATGGTAACAGCCTTTATTTCAAGGAAACTGATATGAAAAGATACTACTTCTTGCTCCCAACTAGTGCTGACCATATCAAAGCCTTTGCAACAATCGAGCTCCCCAAAATGTACATACTGGCATCCAGCTGAATTCCTTTCATGAGCCATCCCTTGTCATGTCACAGATAAAACTGATGCTACCTCAGTCATGAACTTGACCTTGTAATCAAGTGGACTGGAACGTAGACAGCAGTGAGTCAGCAAGTTCCTCTATAAAGAGGCCATAAAACGATTCAAATCCACTGACTCATTTGGTAATATGAGGAATTGCAAAAGCATGTCTTGCTGTAATCCCTGTTGGAAATGTTACATGATCCATACCATGAGAATGGTGATGAACTCCATTCCCAGGTGGACAAATTTCTGAGATGTCTGTTAGACTTAGCCCAGTTCCATACAAACCCAGATGACTTAAAAGGGACAGAAGATCATCAGACAAGCCTAAGACTCAAACCCATGAAGACTGAGGGTGAGATATCAATGATCTGTAAAGACGAATCTCAATCAAAGAGCCTGAAAGTAGGCATCAGTTAGCTGCTGGCAAACTTATCCCTTCTGATGACTCATCTAGATGTGCCATCGCCATCTGGAATTTCAGCTGGACTATGTATTGGTTTGAGGTGGCTTTGGTCAATGATAAATCTGAGCTTGCTATTCACCTTTTGTACAATGAAACGCATGGAAAAGGACCTCAGAGATTGTAGCTTTACAAAATTATTCACCACTACCTCGTCAAATAATGACCAGATCCAATGCTTCATAAGGGGATGGATGAATAAAATCCAAAACTTCTATGAAACAACTTGAGTCTCCCTCTCATTCTACAGGAACAGTATAATTCAATGGTATTGGAAACGTGGGTGTCTGGCATCCACTGATAGGCTGTATGCAGGCATTTGGTTTAGTGAGTTAACAGCAGGAGTTGGGAGGTTTGAGGAACGAGAAACCCAATTTTTTGCCAACCATCCCCATCCTTGAGGCTGAACAAAGAGTCATAAAGGCAGTTCCTGAATGTATGTCTCCAAAAAAGGCATCATTTCATTGTGTCAGGGCATACTGTGGTTCATATGATGTCAAATGAAGACATGCATTTCATTGCACCCAACCAAGTTAGCAGATAGTCAAAGAATTCACCATGGAAATAGGCTCTGTTCAGTTGATGACTTCTGCGTTTTGAACCATCAACTTCCAGGCATGCTCATTAGCTTATTTGTTATCAAAAGGAAAAAAAAACACCTAATGATGTTAGGTCCAAATTTGATAACATGGCCACAATATTACATATCAGTTTTGATGTGGTATAATACTATTTCTTTTAACTTGACTGAACACAGCATTATTCATATTTACAGCCACACTATTCTTATCTAAAGTTGGATGTTCAGTATTAAAGGCATTCTAGATGGGTTCTATACCCGGAAGAGGAAAAGGTCACTTGTAATTGTTTTTCTAACAAGAATGCCTTCAAACTGCCCAGATCTCTTATCTTATTGGACAGATTGTTAGCAGTTCCATTTTGTTTGAGGACTGTGGATGAAGGTGGAAGGAAGCATTCTTCTCTTATGTAAGTCTTAGGCTGTCTTGACCTTATAGGCCTGACTGGCCATAGAATATAAAGGCCATTCAGAAAGTGGCAACACAGGATAAATTTCTCCCACTCAGATCCGTCCATTGTTAGATCTGAGTGTCTTACATTTTCTAGCTTGTCTTCACATTATATTTGAGTTATCCTCAACAATTTCTACATTCAGGTCAGTGTAGAACATACACGGAGGCAAGGAAGAGGCATTATCATTGTCTCTGCATGGATCATGATATCAGGCCAATAAGTATGCCATGAATAATGGTCAGCGAATGCATATGACAGATCTTTCATACTGCAAAACAATAGGCTCTTGCTCCACCAATATGGCTGAAGTAGTGGTAGCAGGTTGTAAGCTTGCAATTGACTCTGTCTTAGAATGGATGCCCAATACATCAAGACTTCTCAGTGAGAGTCTTGCTTCAATTCCCTCTATTCTTAACACTTTTTCATAACTCGATGTAGCAAATATCTTCTGTCCAAAGGGGCAGACACTAGATGTTCCAGGTAATGTACATTTGGTGCAGGTGAGACATGTCATGTGTGTCTTCACTGGGGTTCAACCTTTTACATTTGGGCACATACCACTGTCATTGTTCTGCTGAAAGACAACAAGGTGAAAAAATAATATTGAATTAAAAGCTTCAAATTTGTTCATAGGCCACAAAACATGCATTACTACAAAAATGTAAGCAATAAAATGCATCAATGATACCATGTCAGAATATGGAGTCAAGATAAAATAGTCCATGAATAGAACACAATACATATAAATCTTGATCAAAATCAATTATGAAGACAACCTGTAGTATAGTCCTCACTATATACAATTTCTTCATGAATGAATGAAAACAACTGAGATAAAAGAATTTTAGAAGGGCTTGGCACTTGCAAGGGGATGAAATGGGCAAGAGTTACTGCCCTTGGTCTATATAGTATTGACAAAAAAGACAAGTGTTATCATTGGGGAGAGCTGTATTCAGAGGTAAAGGAGCTTAGTTTCATAATGTTAATGCAACAAAGAACATATATGAAAGAGAAACAAGTACATCTCTCATATCACAGATAATGACTCATAAAATTCATGCATTCCCTAGACTTACCTGCATTGCTCATCATAGGCAAAATGGTGGAAGACACAGTAGCCTGTTCTTTGCTGGCAGCAGCAGGTGGTAATGTAGTGGGCAAGGTTAACTGTACAGTATCAGACATCATGGTGTGTGTCTCTGACTCGATTTCTTCTACTGGTGATTGTTTCTGATCCAAAAGATTAACAAGATTGGACATACTCCCTTGCACAAAATATAAATTGCCCAAAACTTATGACTATGGCATCCAGAGTGCTAAAAGGTTCAGACAACTAGACTCAAGATTAAACCATACATTTGCACAGATCTCACTCATTATTAAGATTGTGATCATATATACTAATATTTCATGCTTCATCAAAATAAGATCAGAAATGTCTTCCCAAGTGGTTAGAAACACAACCAACCAGCTGCAAGATGAACTCATGAATATACATGTATTTCACCCATTACTGAACCCATCCAAGATCCTGATGATACAAGCAAATGTTCCATATCTGAACAAAACTGGACCAGAATTGTGGCCTTCAGAGATGGAATAAAGTCAATCAGATGT
The DNA here is from genome assembly GCA_028554795.2 of Sinohyriopsis cumingii. Taxonomy (NCBI): domain Eukaryota; kingdom Metazoa; phylum Mollusca; class Bivalvia; order Unionida; family Unionidae; genus Sinohyriopsis; species Sinohyriopsis cumingii. Next base: position 100,032,994 of record CM068824.1, read on the forward strand.
GAGATTACCTCATTAGTATCCATGGTTCTCACACGGTATTAAATCCATGTAATATCTTGATGATGTAAGCTTATGTTCTAATCTTGATCAAAATCATGTCAGCTATATAAAACAGTGTTTTTGCTAGCTTAGCCAATCTATTCAAGTTCATCTCGCTAATATATATGGATCTCTTTCATTGTTGAAACCATCCAAGATCTTCCTTAGATATGCATGATAACTAAGTTTGATCAAAACTGGAGCAGAAATTTGACCTCCAGAGTAGTAACAAGGTCAGCCAATCAAGTACAAGATCATCTCATACATATGCATGGTCCTGGTCAGTATCAAACTTGTCAGAAATTTTGAGGATATAAACCCATATTATACATTTGAATGAAAAGGTCTCAGAAATAAGGTTCAAATAATCAGATGCAAGGTCATCTCATTAGCTTGTATGTATCTCACTCATTAACAAACATGTCCATGACATTAATGATATAAGCATACATTCCATGTCCGATCAAAATCAGATCAGGAATACTGCCTTCTGAGTGTTAACAAGCTCAACATTGTCTGTGATTTTGATTGTATAAAATCTATATTCCATGTATGATAGGAACATGATCCGAAATATGGAATCCAGTAAGGTAACAAGCAATTGTTGATGGACAGGCAAACAACAGATAGATGACTGATAATGTATGATAGACAGTGCATGCAGGGACATACTCTAAGCTTAACCTTGACCTTATGGTGAAGTTAGTTAATACAAATGTTAGAAAACATGTAGAAGCATGGTGTATCCATATAATGAAGTCAACCTATATTTAATGATTATGCAATTGACTATACTTTAGTTTCAGGGCCATACAAATAATTGTGAACAGCAACTGATAGTCCTATTATCACAGTGATTATATAGGAACGACTCACTAAGAAATTGTGATTCTGTGATATATCCACAGATTTTGAATATAAATCACAGTGTATTTTACTTAGTAGAAAGAATATGCACCAATATAAATCACAGCACATAGTAAAAGTATCAGAATCACACAAAATTTTCAAACTTCCAGAAAATATTCAGTCTCTGCCACACTGTTCTTATATCAGAGACTGTCCACAATATTTAGCACTCCAGGGTAGCTACCATGGCCTGTCCTTACACAAGGGACTTATCTTCCATTTATTGGCATGACAAAGCTAACAATGTCTTCAACGTGCTATAAAAAAACAATAGCTAATCATTCAATTTTCAGTATTCTGAAAAACGTTTTGGGAAAATTATCTAGGTTCACCTTCTATATTTAAAAAATGTATTTGTTTTCTTGTGTGATATTACCAAAACAGAAAAATCTGGTCTTTCTTGTAGAATATATATATACATATATATATATATATATATATATATATATATATATATATATATATATATATATATATATATATATATATATATATATGTATATATATATATATATATATATATATATATATATATATATATATATATATATATATCACATAAACTATAAAGCATGGATTGACAAAATAAAATAAGGAGGAAATGAAAATATTTGTAACATCTCTTACATAAATGACCTTAATTTGCACCTGCGAAATTTTATCCACATGTGTTCCAACTAAAATCACCGGGGGAATGCCAGCTTCAGAAGATGGTGCACATGAATGTATGGAGTTTATCCACACCTCAATCAGATCTGAAAATAATCATGACAAAGTTGTTTTTAAGATTTCCATAATACATTTAGTCAAGAAAAGGTGGCAGCCATTACAACAGTGCATTAAACTTTTGAAATATGTCATTACCTTCTATAATTCGTAGCATAATGTGTTAAACGTAACATTAAAACCAACAAAACAAAAAAAGAGGGTGGGACTAAATATTACTGAAATAAAAGAAAAGTAAAATCTTTAATACTGAAGTTAATTTATGGTATGACTGTTTGCAAGGACATGCATATGGATGACAAAGTAATCGCCATGTCAAGGTTCAGCGAATGTGGGGCTGTCAAAAATGCATGTTCTTCAATAATGTTCTTTATCCATTTTTGTCTGGGGAATAAAGCTCCATAAAGAAACTAAGAATAATCAGTTTATTATTTTTGGATGGGCTAACAGGTAAAAACTCACCATGGACTCTGCACTTCATTATTCCTTCACTATCAAAATAACATTCATCATCTACAAGATCAGTGACCTGCCCACTGACATCTGAAACAAGGAGATATATGGCTCGTCTTGTCAGGAATGTCTGGTGTGTTGTATAAAATGCGTACTGTCCTGCAAAGTCCCATATTGTCATTGGTGCATATTTAACAGCATCTCGTCCTAATTTATCAGGATTTTCTTTCAACAATTTTAGCATGGCCATGATGCTTTTTTCAGACTGGGTGAGTGTCGTCTGAGCTATAGCAGAGGGGGATTGTTTTTCTTGACTAGCAGTAGATACAATATTTTGGCATAAGTCTTCATGAGGGGAATGGCTACCAGTGGATAGTGCTTCTGTCTCCTTATCTTCAACAGAAACATGAGCTCCTGTATGACTGTTAAGAATTTCATCTCCTTCAGGTGGAACCACAACCTGCTCTTTGTCTGCAATATTTGCAGAGTTATCAGTTCTCACTCCTTGTGGAAGGACTGCAGCCTGTTCCTCATCAATGGCCTTATCCCTGGTTGAATGTTGATCAATCAGGACCTTGGCAAGGCGACGCAGTCTATGCTCTTGTTCTGAATCTGAAAACACAAGGAACAGTGAATGCAAATGAATTATGCATTGTGTCATGTAATTAGATTAGCCTCTAAACTTTATAAAAATAGGTACAGTCACAATCTCATCCATATACTGACTCTCTATCACAACTTTTGACCAGCTGTTGCAATGACTTTGACAAGGATCCACTTTTCATGTATGATTTATTTTGGATTTAGCCAAGGTGAAGTCTGCATGCAAACTAGGATGCTGATATTCTTGTAACAAAAGTGAAAATAAGACAAATTATTATATGCTCAATGTTTTCTCCATTTACTTTACATTGTCAGAATCATTCGGTATTTTACAATATTGCACTCGCGCACAACTTCATTTTGAACTCATGTGTGCCCAATAGTGTATTGGGAACTACTTTGTAAACAAATCATATACACTCTCATAGTTCAAATTTATCTGGGCGGATTTATGTGCGCATTAGTAATGTTGTTGTTGTGTAATGATGAATCTTAACTTGTGTATTTTGTTTGGAATATGGCATATATTTAGTTACTTTGTTTCATGTAGTGTCTTTTTGTTTACATAATTAAGCCTTATTTAGAATAAGAAAATGTGCATGTAATAAAAAGGTTACTGCATTTGAAGGGGAAAACATGAACTCTTTTGTCAGTATTTAGATCCGAATAACTCGTTCATATTTTCCCATACAAATGCAGTAACCTATAAATATAAGAATAAGTAATAAAACAACAACATGAATGGAGAATTCCATACAAATTTTTATATAAATGCTGTAATATATGATATGAGACAAGAAAGCCTACACAGTACAGAAGGGTATTTTGACACTGTATATGACTGACACACAGGAATCATGTCCATACTAGGTTTGAATTTAGGACTTCTGTAATTCTAGACAGGCACTCCAATAACCATCTGTCACACATGATGCACCTGATCTATTGTTTGAAATTTTGTCCTGTTTTTCTAAGACATGTCCTTCCGTCTTCATTATCTATGATCTCACAGACCTGCCTAATAAGACTGAAAATAAAGTTTTCCTTAAATATGACATGCCTTTATCGTTAGAAACCAGCCACTGCCACAAAATTCACAGAGAAAAAAAATCATGGCAAGACTGGGGCTCAATTGCATGACCTCCTAATTCCAGGAGGGTACACCAGCATCCAAGCTGATGCAACCAACCTGCTTTAGTGATGTGCTTATCAATCAGTGGTTTGACATGAACGTAAATGAAACAAGCCCGTGAAGCTTGAAATATACCAGTAACATTAACATCATGTAGGTGTGTACAATCTCCATGTTTCATGACTTTAGTATGAACAGTGTCAAAGAAACAGTCTCAGTAGTAAGAGTCCCTAAGTGTTGAGACTGATGGCCGATACTGTGAGTGTTGAAACCATCTCTGATATTCTTGTATTAACAAATGTATGTTGATATGACCAACCATTCAACAGAAGCACTTCTAAAAATATTTCCAAGATGGACATTATAGTGACCATGACATCATTTACATTTAGGGCCAAGTAAAACTCATAAAAAGTCTTTTAATGAAAACCTCATGTTGATATTACCTTCTACTGAAGAGTATCAATAACATGATTTTCAATATATCGGAAGTCAGATCAGCACCATTTTCATTCAAGGTCAACAAGACACCATCAGTAGTCTTTTTGAAAAGGAAAAACATTAAGACCAGCCACCCAGTTGGAGTGATAATGTTTTCAAGGTGGCCACATTGTATATCAGATCATCATCATTTTTATTTAGGACCAACTCGATATTCTAAGAAGTATTTAAGTTAAAACCACATTTCAGGATTCTTTTACAATGATAACATTTTTAAAATGATAACTGTGTTGGCCATAATGAATACAAGATCATCACCAGCTTTTATGACCATGAAAACAACACTTTAGTCTTTTGGTGAAAACTCTGCATCAATATGACCATCCATTCAAAAAGGACAGCAGAACAAGATTTTCCATATGGATATGTTGGCATCTATATTGGATGCTAGACTGGCACCATTTTCATTACGTACTAACTAAAAGTCATAATAAGTCTTCTATATTCAGAAGGAGTGGAAATAACATTTTTAAAATTAAAATAATATTAAATTATCTGACCAACATAATTTTAATTTAGGACCAAATAACAAAAGCCTGACTTCTAAAAATAAAACAGCACAATTATCAAATAACAGTAGAATAATCAAGAAATAATTATAATTAAAAAGGAAAGAAAAAGAGATCTGGATTATTTTTTCAAATATGTGCCATGAATATTTGAATATCGTAGTCTGAAATAATACCACCCCATATATTTTGACAATTTCTTTGCAGACTTGCCCTTGGTTTTAACATGCAAGAAATAATGCACATATACTACGATCTCTCATTATGACACAATACATAGATGATAGAGTATACCAACTTAAAATGAAATTCATCACACACACACAAACACACATAGTACTTCCTTATAATGATGTCAATGAGAGTACAGACCTCCATATAGGGAGACTGCCTTGCAACTAAGTACACAGTAGTATACCCTCTTTATAATGCTGCCCTTGGGAGCAAATACAGTATACTGACATAAAGTTAGACTGACTTACACAATAGTGTTCCCTCTTTATAATGCTGTACATAGGAAACATACAGTAGACCATCCTATAGTGAGACTGCCTTGGAATGAAGTACACAGTATTATTCCCTCATTATAATGCTGTCCATGGGAGCTATAAAGTGCATGTATATATTTCACCTTAAGGTGAGATCCACTTATAATCATGTACTACATTATATATATATATATATAGTATTAATGCTTTTGTAACACTGTCCAAGGAAGTCATACAGCAACTGTTTTGTAACAGTCCATGGAAGTCATAGAGTATACTACTTTGTAACAATGTTCATGGTTGCCATAGAGCTACTGCTGTGTAACAGTGTCCATGGAAGCCATGGATTATACTGCTTTGTAACACTGTCTATGGAAGCCATAAAGTATACCACTTTGTAACAATGTCCATGGAAACCACATAGTATACAGCTTTGTAACAATGTCCATGGAAGCCATACACTATACTGCTTTGTAACACTCTTCATGGAAGCCATAGACTATACTACTTTGTAACACTCTCCATGGAAGCCATATACTATACTGCTTTGTAACACTGTCCATGGAAATCACAGAGTAACTGCTTTGTAGCACTGAACATGGAGGCCATAGAGTACATTGCTTTGTAACATTGTCTCTGTAAGACATAGAGTATCTTGCTTTGTAACACTATCCATGGTTGCCATAGAGCAACTGCTGTATAACAGTGTCCACGGAAGCCATAGATTATATTGCTTTGTAACACTATCTATGGAAGCCATAGAGTATACCACTTTCTAAAAATGTCCATGAAAGCCAGAGTATACAGCTTTGTAACAATGTCCATGGAAGCCATACACTATACTGCTTTGTAACACTCTCCATGGGAATCACAGAGTAACTATTTTGTAGCACTGAACATGTAAGCCATAGAGTACATTGCTTTGTAACACTGTCTCTGCAAGCCATAAAGTACACTACTTTGTAACAATGTCCATGTGAGCCATAAAGTTACCGTTTGGTAGTGAGACTACCGTATAATGAAATGCATTACAAATATAACTTCATTGATACATACTGAAAGTGATCCATGGCTAAGCATGCCTTACAACATGATTGGTGTTATAATGAATGGTCTTATAGTGGCGGAGTACTTTTTATACATATACGCAATAAAATCAATTAAATTCAATATGAGCATTGCCTGTGAAATGGCCCAATAAACATAAAAAAACTGCAAAATGAATGTTAGTGATATACACTTGAGGAAAGGACATAGTACCTACAGAGATGCACTGAAATATGTTTCATGATATCAGTATAGTGCCATCTGGTAAAATAACCTTGATGAAATAAACTGTGAATGAGAGATCTCAGTGATCAAGTCTTGAAAATTAGCATATACCTCTTCATGTACATTCAGCCCTATCAAGATTTGACATTTGCCAGTCTATACCAGGTCTTGCCAGATATTATAATTACAGTCATTTTTTTCTTAACGCTGTTATTATTATTATTATTATTATTATTATTATTATTATTATTATCATTATTACTTGGTTGCAGCCGAAGTAGATGTTAAATTTTCTTTTTTTTAAACCTGGTCAAAACTTAGTCATTTTACTGAGTCGTATTTATAGCATCAACATATTTTATTAACTGAACATCTCAAAGTAAAAAAATGTCTTGACTTTGTACATTTCTAGAAGAAAATAAAAGCTGTGCAAAACATTAGGCCATCATAAAAAGCAGATTTGTGATTAATATGTCTCAGATACATTTTAAATATATAATGTGTCATTTAAATGTTACTCCTTTCAAAAAGAACCTTTCAGTGTTTGTTCCTTTCTTTACCCCAAGCTATTAGGTAACACTATAGTAATTTTTAATGTTTCTTCCTTTCTCTTTCGCCAAGCTGTTTGGTATCACTACATTTATCTTTAATGTGCTCCTTTCTCTTTCTCCAGTATGATATGTAACACTACAGTAAGTTTCAATGTTTGCTCCTTTCCCTTTCCCCAATCTGTGAGGTAACAAACACTGCAGCAATCATGCAAATGAGCTGTCATTCCATCCCCAAGTCATTAATATTTTTACTGAAGATTTGCTAGCCAGTGAAGACTGTTACTTGTATGCAAATGAAAGTGTCTAATGTATTAAAGCCTAAACAGAAAATAAAATGTTATTTTTCTAGGGGTTTTCCTGGCATTTTGCTAACCAGTAAAACAAATTCATTTGGTAGAAATGTGTGTAAAAGTCTAAACAGAAAATAAAATATGCGTTGTGTTTAGTCTCTTGGCTTTAGCATAGGATAATAGCAAATATACACAATTTCCCCACTTGCTGAGAGTTCGGTTGCACTACACCTTCCTTCCAAAATATGCCACATATAGTTGTTGTAGTTGGTGTAGGGTTTAAAGCCATTTTTAAACACAAGATTGGCTATACATGTTGGCCAGTATAACTGGTGGAAAAAGAACCCTGGAAAACCCCGGGAATAACCACTGACCCACGAGAAGCTACTGGCAGGCTTTCTCATATAGCCAAGCCTGAGATTCGAACCCATGTAGATAGAGGTGAGATGGCAGTGATCACGAAAGTTGAGTGCGTTAGACCACTCAGCCACTTGGGGCCCCACCACAAATAGTAACATGCGCTTATTTTGTTGTATATCGTATCCAAGTTAATGCCTGACAACGTATGCAAAGTCAAAATTTAAATACAACTTTCATTACTATGAATTAAATCCCAGATAGTCCTGAAAGGTCTATACAAGTCGAAAGGTATAGAGTATGCTAAATAATTTGATTGGTGTTTCAAATTAAGTCATTTTGAATGTGCTGATGTGACAATAGCTTGGTACAATGCTGATGTGCTAAATATCTTGATATGTCACAATCATACAGTATAATCCAAAATGTCATTAAATGAGTTTACAGTAATCCCCAAATGGTGGTTGCATCTTACAGTCCATGAGCACTTTGTAACTCCAATCAATAATTGAAATAAACACATCCACTCAAATAATAATTGAACATAACTAAAAGACTAATTTCAATCGTGATGTTTAAGATAGTAATTAGTAATTCTAATGTAAATAACCCTGATATAAATAAAGCTATGACATAATAACATAATCAGGATGAGGGACATAAGTTCATTTCCAGATCAATCTAATTTGTAAACAAGGTCAGGGTCTTCACTGCAGTTTTTACAGCCAAACAAATCAGAAATCAGGTTGATCATAGAATGTCCAAATACATATGTTTACAAACACAGGTTAAAAAGTAATTAGACAGTAATTGCCTTTTAAATATACAAGGGATTGGATAGTTGAAACCTAGTGCACTCTCAACAGTGACTGCATAAAATATACGAAGACTGAACAAAACAAAACATTCCTATACATAGCACATCTGGAAATAACTCAAGCTTCCCACCGTGATATTTACTATGTTTGGAAAACAGGAGTCTTACATTAGGTATCAAACAAAGACAACAATGGACACTTGCCATAGTTGATTCCTTAGATTAGCAGCTAATTCCCGCTGACAGTGTTTTCTTCATATTTATCTCAGTGAAAGCTCCTACCATGCTATCAACATATTCATGAGCTTTTATTGTCAATGCCACAGTGAAAATGATGCATCATCACAAAGAAAAATACAGGGTAAGGAACCTTATATCTGCATAGAATTCCCCTCTTCGGAAGTGTACAATTAAAATAACCATCTTCTGTCTGGTCTAGAAGTGTACAATTAGAGTTACCCTCATATAACTCATCTAGAAGTATACAATTACCCTCGTGCGATTCTTCTAGATTAGTGTTATCCTCATATGTCTAATCTGGAAGTGTACAATTAGTGTTAAACTTATGTGACTTGTCTAGTGTACAATTAGTGTTACTCTTTTGTGACTGGCCTATAAATACACAATTACTATTTCCTTCCTCTAACTGGTCTAGTTAAAGTGTACAATTTACTAACTGGAAACAGAAAACCGATGCTTTCAAAAATAAGGAGATCACTGCATAGGGTAGCTCCATTGCCCAGAGATTAAAAACGACATCTGACCTTGTATCAACTCCTACCTAAATGTACTCGAATCAGTCAATATAATATTCATTTTCTGAGACATAACAATAAAAATATAATTTGTAAGTTTAATAAGACTATATTTGAGCCAATAACCAGTATTTATGGAAAAAGTTGGAGGCATAGACCAATAAGTAGATCTCCGAATTTGCTGGTAGCAGAGACCAACCGTGCTGTGCAGCATTTGGAATGAATCCTTCCTCATAAATACTATCAGACTATAGGCCGCTAACCAGTACTTAACATATTTATTTTGACTGTCCTTTGTATGTGGATATTAAGTAATATCCCTCTTCTTTGGACCATAGCATTAAATCCTTCAGAACACTCACTTTTTTCAAAGCAATCCTTGTCAGAATTGAACACTGTGCATCAATCGTATGTTGACCTTTTATTAAATTGTTGATGCATGCATCCAAGGCACAGCATCACTCCAAGAAAAGAGTAATACTTGGAGACCATCTAGTGAGGACTTGATCACTAGGAATTTATTAATGCCTGGGACAGAGCTGCAGTTGACATGTGCCATCATATGTTACTGTGGGGTCAAAAGAAGAGGGATTTTACTTCATGTCCACATAAAACGGTCAGTCAAAATATATACATTACTTGCTAGTAAGCTGCCGATATTTTTACAGAAAGATCCATTCCAAATACAGCCAGGCATGGTTTTTCTCCACTACCATATATGTCAGAAACAAATGGAGATCTACGTGTTAGTCTATGGGAGGGATATAATAAGGAGGCCTTGACCGTTCTATTAAACCAATTTTTTTTTTACTTCATGGTATTTTTCAACTGATATAACATATGCTGGCGGTCACATAATTGTTCGACAAAGCAAGACGAGTAACATCCTCGTAGGAGGTCCATTTTATGAACATTCATCTATTGACCCTTGAGTCAGCTTATGACAAAAATAAAATATGTTTCAATGAAAAAGATGACAAATACTTATATAATTCAGAAACCTCTCTGTTGGCCTAATTAGTCTGAGCGGCCGCCTCAAATGTGGAAGGTTGTGCGTTCAAACCTGTGCCAAGTCATGCCAAAGACTTATACAAATGGTACTAACAACTGCCTCGCTTGGCGCTCAGAATTAAGAGATTAGTGTTAGGACCGGTCGACCTGGTGTCAGGATAATGTGACTAGGTGGGACATGATGCTACATGTCTGCAGCCTGACACCTGAGTGTTAGACATCATTATAAACCTCTACAATGTATACAACGTAGTGACATAACTGAAAAATTGTTCAAGCTATGTTAAGTCCAAACACAGTTACACACACACACTCAAATTCAGGACAGTAGAATTAGATATAAAGTTGCATAATATTACTGACGTCTGGGGGGCCCCGAGTGGCTGAGTGGTCTAAAGCGCTCACCGTTCCGGATCACTGCCATCTCACCTCTATCTGCCTATGTTCGAGTCCAAGGCTCGGCTAGCATGGGTACGTGGGAAAGCCTGCCAGTAGCTTCTCGTGGGTCGGTGGTTCTTTCCTGGGTTTTCCAGGGTTCTTCCTCCACCAGTTATACTGGCCGCCATATATGGCCTATCTTGTGCTGAAAAATGGCGTTAAACCCTAGAACAACAACTGACGCCTGGATAAAGCTACTAGGTAGTTTTGGTGAATTCCGTGCTTTTAATAATTTATACATTCTAACCCGAATATTAATGTCCAAATTTCTAACACTGGGTGGGACAGCAAAGAAGAACCTCAGGCTGACAAGGACACAGTGATCTATTATTCTTAATCAAAGTTGGAATCAGTTAACACTTCCCTGCTCTTACTGCAGCATATCGATTCATACAGTATTACTACTGGGAAAATATGATGGAAAATGAGCACAACATATATAATTATTATCCTCATTACTAATATTTTTGGAGGGAATAATTGTTAGAGGATGTACCAGCTTGCGCATCTACATAATGTCCCATTAACCTTCTTTTCTGAGTGAAACATACGTGTATAAAGACTATACTTTGAATTATTGTTAGCTGGTATTGTCTAGGTTTTGAGTTATCGAAAATAATGAGCAGTGAAGCCGGCGAGTGCCATTCTTGATAAATATATACGTACCTGCTTTTATTTAACCATTTTATATTGTATGATACCTAATCTATACACTCTGAGCTCCTATTGTTCAGTTGTGAATGACACCGTACCTAAACTGTGATTTTCTCTTATTTGTTTTGCATGCTTCCCTTATCATGCGGTCTGCCTTGGCAATATTGAAAGAAGGCATGACTTCAAAAATGGTCCGAACTATCACCAATGGCACAGTTATCATGGTAGTTCATGCTTGTTGGATGATTCCATCACACATTTTTAGTTTCCTGGGCATTGTGGTTTGTGGATTTTGAGTTTCGTCGTATATATATATATATATATATATATATATATATATATATATATATATATATATATAATGCATTTTTGGCTGCTTGTAGGCAATCTGCTCAGCAACTTTCTGACTAGTCACATCACAATCAGATCGTTTTTTATTTTTATTTGTGTTGTTGTTATTATTATTATTATTATCATCATCATCATTATTATTAGATGTGGTAGTAGTAATAGTATTATTATTATTAGTAGTAGTAGTGATAGTAGTAGTAATAGCAATATTATTATTATTATTATTATTATTCAGTTCATTACCGTTCTCAAACTTTAAGCAATGTTTTCAGAAGGTAATGCTTTGAGTTTATTTAAGCATAAGATATTTTTTTTAAAATTTCCATCTTCATCTTTCTGACCAAATAAATGATTTCTATTAATTTATAGCTTATTTTATAAGCGTACTATTTATTTGTTATAATAGTTTAATTAAATAGGCCAAGTAAATATTGTCCTCACTGATTGGTAATTTTATTGATATATTCATTTCTGTTATAATTATTTTAATGAAACTAATACATTTTATGATGTTCTTCTATACTGCAATAGATGAGTCTTTATTAATTCCATCCCTGATTGTTTTCATTATGCTGCAAATTTATAAAGTGATCTATTTAGGTGCAGGCAAAGCACCTATTTACTTCAATTATAGATAAAAAGAATGTTCAAAATAACTTAGAATGCCCAAGTCCATGCGAGTGTTCTTGAGAATCAGACATTCTCAGTTCAATTTAATAATTGCCTGATCTAAAAATTCATGAAAATACTCCCAAAAATTTTAATAAGTAGCTAGAATGTCCACATCATTGTGATCCTAAATGATTTGACATTCACAATTAAACTCAATACTGATTAATTTAACACTCCAAAGATACAATTTACTGAGTTTCTCATAATTTACTAGTGAAAAACATTGTGAGTGGCATCTTCACCAGCTTGGCACTCAGTTTAATGCCATTTATATAAATTCAATTCAAATAAGAGGTATGTTATGGTCAATATGTACAGTCAAGTAAGTGGATTAAGTGAACTGGATGTCCAAGACAGATGTTATTTATTTCTAAAATGTCAGAGATAAAGATAGCATAATTGTATTGCATTAAAACATCACACAATAGTTTTAAACAGTTTTACTCTGAAAATGTAAGTAAATCTAAAATATCTCTGCCAAACATCTAAAGGTTATTAAATACTTCTATCTCATAAATACAAATAAAACGCAGGCAGAAATGATGCCATGAGAAGCTAATGATACAATAGTAGCGAATGGAGAAAGTCATGTTTGAATTATTAACTGATATTTAAATAAGTTGTAATCACATATTTCTTTAATAGTTGCCTTGAAACTTACCATAGTTAACATTATTCTCCTGCCATTCTCAGATTTGGACACTAGAGTATCCGAATGATTTCTTCTTTCTAGAATGGCCTTAAACTATACTAGCATCTTAGAGATGCAAGCAAAATTATGACGTTAATAAGATTATCAAAGTTGTTACATGCTCCAAAGACATCTGTTTGTACAGTTCTACAATTTGTACCCTAAGTCTGGAAATTCAAGAAATAAATTCCAAATGTACTCAGAATTGAACAGTCATAGAAAGTGTTCACTTTGTTCTAGTCCCTCCTTGCAAAGGGTACATTTATCATTATCACTTAAGTTTATCTTTTTCAAAAACTGGAGTGTGATATATTTCTGTGAAGAAATCTAAAATTAAAGCTAACCAGTTTTTTATCATTTAATGTACAAAGTTTGGCGAAAACAAAAATATGGTTCATTTATGTGCAACAATTACACACTTTAGTTGTCCTGATACCGCTCCGGTGGCCTAGTAGTTAGAGCCTCTGCCTTGGATGCGGGAGATTGTGGGTTCAATCCCCAGCCGAGTCATACCAAAGACTTATACAAATGGTACTAACATAACAGCTGCCTCGCTTTGGGCTTAGCATTAAGAGGTTAGTGTTAGGACTGGTCAGCCTGGTGTCAGGATAATGTGACTGGGTGGGATATCATGCTCAATGTCTGCGGCATCATGCCCCAGTACTAGACATCACTATAAAACTGCCACACAGCAGACATCATAGCGTTATGACTGAAATTTTGTAAAGCTACGTTAATCACACACACACACACACACACACACACACATTCTTGTTGCCCTGACCAAGTTTCATTGGCTTTTGTATCTTCTTTTTTATCTGATCTTTGCTCTTGTCCTGCTAATACAAGTTTGGTCAAAACCTATAAGAAAACTATTTCCACTTTTCAAAAAGCATAACATTTCCACTTCAGTGATATCTTGGAGATAAGAGCAACATACTGTATGAAATTACTAGTTTTTGTTGTTTGTATTATTTCAACAAAACTTAATAGACATCCTTGTGTTAACAAGTACGCTGTTGTTCTACATCTTGTACAGGATTTAAAATTATTTATATTAAATAAATAAGAATATCTTGAGATAAGTATTTTTTTTAAAAGTCAACGGTTCTTTTTTCCAGTGTGAAAAAGCATAAATAATATCACAATAACAAATAGTTTGATTAGATTTAGAAATGTACAGGAATTTTGTTTACTAGCTGTGCACCTCTACATTTTCCAAAATATTTGTTCAGAAACCAGTTTTTGACATTTAGTAAAAGATGTCACATTCAGGACAGTTATATATAGCAAACAAAATAAGTGCAAGTGAATCACTGAAAGAAGCTATACAAGTGTTTTTCATACCCTCTCAGCTTTTCTCTCACAAATTTACCAGGAAAAAATGTATTTTGTTCATTTTCTATATGGGTTGGCGGACATGATAAAGCTGCAAAAAAGATAATTAAATTTTGGCAACATCAAGGATTTTATCAAGTTAATTTTTCCGATATGGGATAAATTTCTTCTGTACCACCAGCCAAGCAGGTTTTGTTTTCTTCCAACATTGACATATAATTAAGTCTTACTATATCCTTCAAATTTAAAGAGAAATCTACTCCCAGTAATCTAAGAATTGATATTAACAAATTAATATCAATTTCTGGATATATATTTTTCAGTAGAAAAAGTATTTCAGTCCAAAGTGATTATGATTAAAAACATTTCAGTACAAACCAAATACAAGGGCAAGTCTGCTTCAAGGACAAAGGAGAGCAATCTAATAACAGAAAAGCATCATCAGCAAACTGCAGTAATATGAATCCCATTTCATTATAGAAAATATTTAACTGCAAGATTATGCAAACATTCTTACCAATTACAGGCTTTGTCCTTCTATGTAAGTTGCTTTTCCGTACTTGGAATATAAACAGGTGAGATTAAATGCTATACACATTCCTCAACCATTATTTCCATTTGAATTGGTTATGATTGTTTCAATGATGTCATCATAAAGGTCAAAGTGCACCATAACCAAGAATGGTAATTTAAGTATGGAAAAGTCTTTCTCTGGTTGTCAAAAAGACACTTGTCAAATCTTCCTTGTAAAGCATCTGTTGAGACCAGTTTGGAATACACATCACAAACTGGGTCTTTTATTAGCCCAATTCAAGAATTCGTCCACATATACACTTAATACTTTGTGTGATTTCAGTGCATTTAGAAAATATTCTTACCATTATCAGTGGATAGATTTTGAGAGACCTTAATTAAGCTTTTGTTACCTTTATCTTCTACCAAATAACATGCAAGTATTTTTCATGTTTTTCTTTATTGCTTGATGTTGTTTTGATGTTCTATTTTTGTAAGTGTATTTCCCCTTGAATACAAAGCAGTGTCATTAGCATATTGATCTGTATTATTTATATATAATGGAAGGTGATATATATTATAAAACAAAGAAGACTCAGGATAGAATCCTGTGGCAATATAGCACAGTTTTGAAATGATCCTGGAGACGAGTATTTTCGGAAGTTCATTGTAACCATTTAGGCTCAAAGCATCTTCACTAGCAAAGGGTTCGACTACCATATCTACACTGAGGCATATCGAGCAGATATTTCTGCACTTCAGGTCTGTGAATTTCATTGGCTGTTTTGCATTGAATGAAAATTAATTTGTTCAAATATTAACATTGTTCCTATGTAATCGAGGCAAGGAGAGCACATAACTTGAATGCACTGATAAAAAAGCAATTTTCCAGTGCCGGTCCATGTTTGCACGAATATCTTTCACTCAAGTACACCTGTAATGGCTTCGCTCTTGTACATAGTCATACTTTCGATGTTAAAAGTACAAAGTACCCTTTTTAGGTCAATTACCACCACTGTTTTTACCTGATCTACAATGCACCAATCTATTGGATAGTTGGCATTACATGCTAATGGAGGCAACACATGAAATCCATTAGATGTCGCTTAAACAAAGCACCAATATTGGCCAAGATGTAGATAGGGTTATCGGAACTTTGGCGCGAAGATGGGCTCAAAGATGAGAAATTACATAATTGAAATGTGTGATCAACAAAGAAAGTAGCATCTATATACTTTTAGTATCAATACATTTTACACAATTATTAATATGGTCAACAAGGGCTCTTTCACATGAATATTTTCTCCAAAGCATGCTTTACCACCATTGTGTAGTCTAAATACCTTTACAGATGAGTTGACATGGTAGAAGTGAGACCTATTCTTATCAGGGTCAATTCTGCCATTTATTTTTTTCAAATGAGGTTTTTTTAGCCAGTTTAAACAGGCCTTGGAAAATGTGTATTAATGCCAAGGCTAAAAGGACAGATAATTAAAAGTGTTTAAGCATAAAACAGCAAATAGCGGTGTTTAAGGAAACAATAATAAATACAGGAAATAGGTTGAAGAAGAATGTAGCTCAAATAATCTATATATACCACTATAATGTCTGGTATAGACAAGGAAATCAACCTCACTGAGATGTTTGACACTGAATCCAATTAAAACTCAGTAGAACTTTAATGGTCTGCTCAAACACAAAAGTCTGCAATAAAGGGAAAAAATGCTTACAGAGGGGTATGAAGCAACTAGTTTAAAACTCTTTTACTCCTAATCTGAACCCCCAGGAACCTTTGGTATTAAGTTACCTGGCTAAAGGCTTATATGATGTTAGTACAGATACCACTCATCTTCAAGCTATGTTACAAAGCAGGTTAGCATGTAACAGAGGGTGGCTAAAAGCCAAAGGGTGCATACAGGACAAACTCAGGATATATATATATATATATATATATATATATATATATATATATATATATATATATATATACGGGAGCAAAAATAATGTACACTCGAAGTCCAACACACATAGCAGCATTTATATAACAAGACTTCTAGTGACTGAAAGACATTTCCTGAAGTTCACAAAAAGACCATTTCTTTTTTTAAATGATGAGTTTTTAAACTTAATATTTTTTTCTTCTATAAAAAAAATAATTTGAAATCAATTGCTGTGGCAGCCATTCTGGATGCAAGAGTGGCATTATTTTCATTTTGTACCAAACAGATATGATTAAATAGAAGCCACATATGAATATGACCATTCATAAGATTTTCAATATGGCTGCCATGACTGCCATATTAAATGTTCCATCAGCACCATTAGACAGCATGATGTATCTCTAATACAATATATTAAGACATTTCAGTCAATGTAAATGAAAGTTGCATGGAGATAAACCAACATTCTCTCCATTTTGCTTGTTGCAAATGCAAGTTGTGTCGTCTTATACTAGTCACTTCTTTGGAAGTAATTAATAAATGTGAAGAAAAAACAAAAGCAAAGCAAAGCTTTTGCATGATTAAGATCAAAGGCATTAATGAAAGAGATAAGACTATGATTCTCATAGAGATAAGAGTACAAATGAAATGAAAGAGCAGGCATGCAAGATTGTGAATGCAACGCTGTAGGAACTGAAAGATTACAAAATAAAAATTCTGTATTTGCAAATGAAAATGCAGGCTGACGGGAGGCAGACTCATCTCAAACTGATTACTATTTATGCATGTATTGATTTAGTCATTTATTTATTTAAAAGTTTAATTACTTTAATCTGTTTCGTTAATACATTATGAGGATCAATGTTAATTGCTTTTATGTTCTTTCTTTTAGAGAACTTATCAAACGATATCAATGAAATATTCTATAAATTGCTAGCAGCTGGTTCATGAGTAACAGCATGTCTAGATAATGATCATGACTGAGCAGCAGGTAACCATATTATTAAATAAAATTATGAAAGCATGAAACAAAACGGGCTTGTACCTCTTGTGAAAGACATTTTATCAGAAGCAGTTATTTTACCATGCCATCTATGGACATTCCCACAAGTGTTATGTATCTTTCATAATAAAACAGTGTAAAATGGAATATACCATATATAGACATTCCCACAGTTGTTATGTATATTTCACCATAAAATAGTGTAAAATGGAATATACCATCTATAAACATACCCTCAAGCGTTATGTATATTTAATAATAAAACAATCTAAAATGGAATATACCATCTATTGACATTCCCACAAGTGTTATGTATATTTCATAATAAAATAATGTCAAATGGAATATACCATCTAGAGACATTCCCCCAAATGTTATGTATATTTCATAACATAACAGTGTAAAATGGAATACTTTAAACTCAGAACAGTCAAATATAAAATAAATACTGGTTAACTTTATACAAAAATGTGGAATAAGGATGACAGGTTCAAGAATACAAGTTCTTTATGTGGAATAAGGATGACAGGTTCAAGAATACAAGTTCTTTATGTGGAATAAGGATGACAAATTCAAGTATACAAGTTCTTTATGTGGAATAAGGAAGACAGATTCAAGTATACAAGTTTTATATGTGGAATAAGGAAGACAGGCTCAAGTATACAATCATCTTAGTAAGTTTGCTAAGATGATTCAATCATGAACAAATATAAAATTTAACCCAACTGAATGAAAAGTTAAACATAGTTGACAGTGACCTACATCTGCAAACATGGTGTAGTTTTAGTAAGATGCATTGCTGGACCTAATTTTGTGTTTCTAGGCAGCAGAAATTAAGATGTCAAAATCTTTACAGTCATGAGCCAAAAACTGAACCAATGGTGGATTTATTTATAAATACAAAGCTAGCTACTTGGCCCATCCCCATCAGACTGAATGAGAAACTTCTAAATCGACCTTAGACATAAAAATAATCGAGCTAAAATGAATCTGCATCAATGCATACATGCATTCCAGGCTCTAAAACTTCTATATACTGGACTCTCACATACTAAAGAAATGTGACCAAACCTTCCAAACCTGGACTTATATCCTACTCAGAAGTATGTAATCAATTGGCATTCTTATCTATAATAAAAATATATTAGAAGATTTAAGAATAATTTAGCATTAAGGTGAAAGTCTAACTCAACATTAAAATTAAAAATTGTAGTCCTGTAGGAATCATGTAACATTTATAGCAAATGATGAAATAATAGGCAGGGGCACCTGAAACAATTCCCGTAAAATCATCTAAGGGCTCCTTGGAAGTTACCAAAAACAGTAAAAATCAGCAGCATAAAATTAACTGTTTCATAAAATAAATTATCACCATTCTAGAGATGGGAAGCTATCAGACAGTTGATATCAGATTTCATAGTTCCTCTTGGGTAATCTACATCAGGATATTTGCATAACTGCCTAAAAATGTTCTCTTGTATTTGGAAACAGATAATGGAAATTAGAAGACATGCTTTAACTTACACATTTGTAACCACAGATGCTAATGACAGGAGTAGTACAGCCTAATTATTTGATTGTTTTCTGAATCTCTGCAGTAAACACACACACTCACACACATGCACATAGACATGTGCACACACACAAACACACACATGTGCACAGACATACATGAACACACAGAGAGGCTTCACTCCAGATCCACAACCAGGGAGTTACAGTACCCTGGAAATGATCTCACCCCTGACACTTAGGAACACGTGACAGCTCTGCAACATCTCATTTTCCTTTATAGATGTAAAAACAAATGTCAAAATGATTAAGATGCCTAACATAGTACAGAGAAGAAATTTTCAGCACAGGAGGAGGAATCAGAGAATCTGAGGTAACAAACTAGCTGTAAATACTACATTATATGCCTCCTAAATAGTATTACTATTAGTCAACTGTATAAACCTCTTTTACACTGGTTTGAAACTCAACTTTTTCAATCCAAAAGAAATAAGCACATTTTTTGTCTTAAATGAATGCCATCCACAAGATCTGTTCAAGGTAGCACACATATAACTCATATTATTTGTACAAACCATCTTTTCAATCACAATAACATTGAGTTTTGAATATTAAAGTCCAAAACTGAATTGCATTTACTGGCTCAGATACATGCAATTCACAAAGCCTGAACAGGGTTTGTGGCACAAGACCTACATTATTCAGTGGAATCTGCTTTTTTCTTCAAGTAACTCTCACAGTGACCTTTGAAACATAATAACAGTATGTGTCTTGCCTCACATGCATTTGATCTACACAGTTTAACCAAGGCATGTGATACAGAACATGAACACCTTTTCCCTTTAGTGACTGTGATCTTGCCCTCTGACCCAAAATGAAAACATGTCTTATATGTCCAAAATGCAAGGCATCCACAAAGTTTAGTCAAAGTACTCGATGAAGAACTCTGTGAAGTGTCGAATTTTGAATTACAGAAAATGTTAAGGTTGAATGCATTGAGCATTAAATTTGATCGCATTTAAGCCTGAAAAGTCTTTGTAAGGGGTAACTTCGACTTTTCTTCATTTATCTCCCCCGTGTCAATGTCAACTTCAAAGGGACAGCATTGCGACCCAGTGAAATTGACTGGGGTATCTTAACACGGTCCTTAGAAAGTAAACATTTGAGCTACCAACCCAAACCGCTTGGCAGGAACCTATGTCCACTTATTATATTTTCAAAGCGAAATTGTCACGCACTGTCGTTCACAGATTCCGAGCTGTCTAAATCTGATGAAAGGAATTATTTCTTCGGGAAAAATTAGGGACCTCTGCCTACGAATGGGCAGAATAAATTAGGGAGTACACTTTAGAGCAGTCAGACTTTAAAGTAACGACCTTAGTTGAAATTCTTTAGTCTGAAAATTTCCTAGAAGAGGAAACTTAGTCTCGACTCCGGGGAGGCAAAAAGAGATTAGTGCTTTCCTCGTGAAACAAGGAAGGGACCAGGCGGTCGTCGAATAAAAATAAAGACATAGTTAGTGCTAGGACGCACAAGTTCTAAAAGATAACAGCTAAGGAACTGCTTTCTGAGAGAAAGACGAGACAGTCTGGAGACAGAAGTACAGGGAAAGAAAGAAGGACGAGATCAGAATAAAAGGACTAGGAAGTCCAGAAAAGGGCAAAGCATAGAGCTTTGGAAGGATAAACTAGAGACGTTACTGTAGAGTCAGACAGGAAGGTGATGCAAATCGGTCGTGGACATTGCGCTCTTTTCAACTCTAGTTATGATGATGAAATAAATCCAAATTAGACACACCTGTTAAATTATTTTGATATAATCTAACTTGACTTGGAATTGCTGTTATTAATTTGTTCTGATTAAATTTGATATTTTCTTATCAAAAAAGGGGGCTCATATTGTTTTATTTCTTTCCAGTATTCTCTCTCAGTTTTCTGTTGAAATTCTATTCTTCTTTCACTCCCGCAAGGCTATAATATCGAGGGAGGTCATCCTCTAGATAACGCCATCCAAATCCAATTAACCACCCCTCTTATTAAGAGGGCGAAATTACAAACTCACAATAACCATGTACTCTGTACAGGTCATGGCATTTTTATTTCACATCATTTCTGCGCCTTTGATAAAAAAAACATGCCACTAATGCAAGGAGCATCCTAGATTGAACGAACCCTGTAACATGATATGCATCACTTTATGATTCGTATGAAAACAGAGATCTATATATTTTACAATTAAAAGTCACACACCTTTTTTCCTTTGTATCCATTTCAGAGATGATAAAGAAACATCACAGCAATTGACATAGACATCTACACCCTCAGTACTTTGTCTCTCAGAAATGTCAACCTCCTCTCCAAGAAGACGCTTGATCAGGGTCGTCTTGCCTACACCTACGTGTCCGACAACGATGACCCTTATGTTGTACACATTCTCCTTTCCAGCTTTCAACGCCTCTTCAAAAAGTTGGATAGATCTGTCATCCATTTTCAGAATTTCTATTGGGACGCCTGTGCAGAGAATGGATGATCAGTTGATAGATAGATAGATAGATAGATAGATAGATAGATAGATAGATAGATAGTAAGGATTAGTACAATGTACAAAGTGCTTCAATTTTTTATTTTTTTTTTTAAATTTAAACCCTGGGCACAGGGGAAAATAGTCTTAAGGTCACCAACAAAAGACAGGAATGGTCAGCTTATTGGAAAAGCACATTTTTTGTGCCCAAGATGGCCCCCTTCCCAAAATATGTGCCGCTCCTATTGCACTGGTTTTAAACTTAGGATAGGCAGGTCTTTTTTTAAACGTTGTGTACATTTAATGTGGGGGCCCGAGTGTCCGAGTAGTCTAAAGCACTAATCGTTACGGATCACTGCCATCTCACCTCTGTCTGCGTCGGTTCGAGTCTCGGATTCGGCTAATGTGGCTATGTGAGAAAGCTTGCTAGTAGCTTCTCGTGGGTGGGTGGTTCTTTCCGGGTTTTTTCCGGGTTCTTCCTCGACCATTAATACTGGCCACCATGTATAGCCTATCATGTGCTGAAAAATGGCGCTAAACCCTACAACAACAGCAACAACAACAACATTGAATGTGATTTTTTTATATTTTCTTTTCTTATCACGGGGATAAAAGAGTTAGGGTCAACAGTTAGAAACAGGGAGAGCTTTGAATAATAATACTGTAATAGTAATAGTATCATCTAAATTGATAATAATCCTAACATAAACTTTCCACAAGCTAAGATATCTAAATTTTACCTGCATTAAAAAATATGCCTGTGTCTTAAACCACAGGATAAAAACCAGTGAAATCAAATTACAAATCAATGAAAGTTTTACCAGCATATAAAAAAGTGATAATAGATTTATACAACTAAAATTATCTGGCCATGCTTCACTCTTTTCACCCAATCCACCACAGGAACCTAAAGAAAACTGTAGACAACTTTTTGAGTGGTAAACAGTCCCCATATTTGCATGATGTCCTGCTATGACCATGGTAAATATGTTTTCGAAGTTGAAGAATAGATTTGAACTATGTAAATAAAAGAACACATCACTATGCAAAGTAAAGCATGTTAGGTATAAAATGTGGAGATAAATCTTTTCATGCGTAATCCATGACAAACATCAGATTTTTGTGAAATACAAGAAAATGGTGAACAGTTTCCATCAGTGGACTTGAGAAGAGTTAATTTGATTGTCTTTGAGCTTTCCCAAACAAAGTTTCATACACAGATCCATCTTGGGATAATTAAAGGAGGACAGCAGATGAGATCAGGCAATTTTCAACAAGGGACAAGTGCAGACGATATCATGCAATGATTTCACTCAAATGAAGAAAGAAATTCTAATAAGGGTGTAATTTCAGTACATGTATTGTGAAATTTAAAGCTTATTGTTTTCATTACAAAACAGAAAATAAACACCATAAGAAATACTGATCTATCAAACTCAGTCCTTGACACTTTTGAAATTTCATGGGACCGTTATCACCGAATCACTGAATCCTAAACTGAACCCCAAAAATCAAAACTAATTAAAGAACCAAACTTACTTTAGTATCTGAAAATAGGAGTTCATCTAAAGCAGTGCCTCTACTGTCCAAAATAATTTCCAACAATGCAAAATAAGACACTCCCTTCTTGTTCAACCTCCTCAGTACTGAAACTACCTTAGAATGATGGGGTATGTGTGAAAGTCCTGAAATAACTTGAGTCTCTTCCTGAACAAGATTCGAGACTACTGGGCTCAACCCCAGTCCCTAATTACATGCAATTCACAAAAATCGTCATAAAGTCAGTCAGACTTAACTTTACAATATTACATTTATTTAGACTCATTTTGTTTAATAAAATTATTTCCCACATTTTCAAACTTATCAGTAAATAAAATCTTTTAAAAGAGGTTAGGGAAGGATATTCTTTCCTTTTCCTCCATAATTTATTTCTCAACTAATATAAGGGGTGTAATAGTTTTTCTTCCACCAATCACATACATGCCATCCCCGCAAGAGGTATAAGCGCAATTATTACTATTATAAAAGATAAAAATTTAATTTTGGTGTAAAAAGTGTAATCTATATAAAGTATTGCATACCAGAATTACAGCATGTATGAAATAGATAAATTTTTTCAACTAGCACGGTTCTGCAGCTGGTCAAAATTATTGTCACAATGAGCAAAATCCATATGGAGTAGAACCAGAATACAAAAGCGCAAAATATACTGAAAAATTATTTATAATCAGCATTCGCTTCAACAAGTCTATTGTGTAACTTTCGCTGAATGATCGTAACCTGGAATTCTACAATGATCATGGTCAGTTGCTCAGAGTGCTATATTACATTACTCTCATATTCTTCTTTTAAAGTTTGTAAAGTGGTGTTGATTTGTCACTCTTTCTTATCCGACGTGCTTTTTGGAAGTTTGAAAAGATCCATCTACTCTTACATTTTCATATAACATCCACAATTCACACTGCAAAGCATTTCACTTAACATATGACACCATTTTCTCTACAAATATAGACTGGTTCAGTAACTGACTAGCTTATCAATAAAATGAATCTGTTAGGCAAAGTTTACGTTTGAAGAGTCACCCGTCCATGGCAAAGGCAAACATCTCTCCCTCCATGTGACATACTCTAATCAACACATGATGTCCAATAAATGTAATTGATGCCTTTCTTGATGCTGTTCCCAACATGAATATTCCTTTTTATTCTTCTATACTAATAAAACATTTGAAGAGGTCTATTTTTCTATTCATCCCCACACGTCATAAGCAAGAGCTTGATCATACAGACATTACATCACAAAATACGTGCAGTTTAAAGCGTCTGAGGTACTCCAGTAAAGTTAGTCTTCTTCTCTGAACAATTCCACTCAATCTAATATGAAACCCATACATGAATCAAGCATTGATAAACCAGTATCTGAATTTTACTTCAAACAATCTCACTTCCATAATTTGTGTTTTTATTCAATAGCTCAATATTTTAAAGGTAATTTCCGTAAGACATTTGGATAAATCATAAACTACTATTGATTTTTAAGTTTCATTACACAAGTTGGTATATTTCCATCATCAATTAATTACATGACATCACTAAGTTATAACTTTATCAGGAAATGGTTAATGGTCAATCAATTATTAAAACATACAAGTGAATGCACAGAGTTTGTTTATCAGTGCAACCAATATCAACACCAGCTATTTGATATCATGGATTACATCAATTTTGCCCTTGGCTACAAAACACCTGAACGGCCTTACTACCCCAGCAGTTCAAGGGCTCATCTCAAAAGTGATGAACTAGTGTTAGTCAATCTACAGCTTTTAGTTCAAAGAGTCAACTTGTAATGTTCACTCTTGAGTCAGTAATCTGGAGCACTTGGGTTATTAACGACTGTGACTTTAGTATCAAGCATTTAGTTGGAGTGATATATGCCATACCTGGCAACACCAACAAGACTGTCTCATTAAGGCAGTTGACTTTTTTCCCGCAAGTCAGAACTGTTTTCAGTAAGGTGTAATAATATATGAAATGTACTGCTCTTGTCAAGTTAGAAGACATGTAATTAAAGCGTTCTCTATTCAAAATATGCAGCGACGGTAAGCATTAGTTTCAGCTGAATGTTCAACTAAAAAGTGTGTAAAGTACACTTGAACCTTATTTAACTCTTGCATAGTAGCACAAATTCTAGTTCCAAACCCCATACAGCTGAATGGTTTGATGCTGTCTCTTAACTTGAATTAATTCTTGGATTTATTTCTCCATTTTGCATGACAGTAGCAATCATATCTCCCACCTCAAGACATACACAAATCGACACGATACACAATAAACATTATTGTGTTTAGTATTCCCTTTGTTTATTCACAAGAATCTGAATATTCCCTTTTTTCAACAGTTTGATCATACAGATGCTTCCCATGAAGAAATATGTGTAGCTTAACGCATCTGAGATACTACTCTAAAGTTAGTCTGGTTATTTGACTAACTCCACTATATCAAATATGAAATTAGGATCCAAATCAAACAGGACGAGCCACGTATCCAGATTTTATCATGAGATTCTTATTTCTGTAGTTTTTGCTTTTGTTCCATAAGTTCGTATATTAACGATCATTTTTGTAAGACTTATGGCCAAATTTTAATGGTTGGCAGGTTTACTATGCAATGTGAGGGATCACACGTGAAAGGTCTTAGCTGAGTCAGTTGCACAACTAGACAATTAGGTTACATGGTGTCCGATAAATAATGGTGTTACAATTAGCACAAAGTTTTCCCACAAAAATCTTGCATACATTTCCATTCAGTTGGCGTCATAAAATGGTTATAAATGCAAAAGAGACAACTGAACCCATATGTCTTTTTTCTGTCTTTCCATATATTATTTGCTTATTCTTTCATACTCTGTTTCTTACATTTCTTTCTTTCTTCCTTCTTTTTAGCCCAAGTTTCATCTTACCCTTGTGCCACGTGTTTAGGCTCCAATAAACAGTACCACAAGAAAGAGTGAAAACAACAAGCTTTGAAAAATACAATAATTTATTTCCCTGGACAAATTCTGTAAAAATGAAAAAATATGAGCTTAAGGTTTCATAGAATCAAATCCAAAATAATCCAAGAATAATCTAAGAATAAAATTTTTGAAGTCCTAATAACAAAATGTTCTACTGATTTCAAGTTCGAATCCCAACAAAGAATCCAAGATAGAAGATAATGGCGTATGTTGCAATCTGTAGTGTTGAAGTGTACAGCTCCTTGTAGAAACAATGAGTATCACTCCGGTTTTGGAAATTAAAACAAATTTCTTAATAGAGTTGTCTTTGATTAAGAATCTCACATGAGTACATGTATTTTCCAGAAAAATAACAGAATTAATTCTTTTAAATCCAAATAATTTGAAATAATTCCAAACAGCACAACATATAATTTCTAGTGTAAGAAAAAGCTCAGATAAACTGAGAATAATTCTCCAAAAGATAGGTTATATCGTATTCTAAACGTAAATAAGGGGTCACGTGACCATCTTCTAAAAGTTTATAGAAACTACATACTTGTTAAAGGTCACGTACACCCAGAGTGACTCTGACGAAAACCAATCATTTCACTCTAAAAAATAAATAAAAATTGTTTACGTCTTAAGCATGAAATCCCATCATGACCTCGACAACAACCAATCATTTTAAAATAAAATAGAACATGTTTATGTGGATTGCCACAAATTTTGAAACAAGGTCGGGATTTAGATCAACACCTGGTGTTTATAAACAAACAGTCAAGGTCAAACTATTTTCTGAAAAAGTATCATCTCTAGTGAATAAATTTAAATTACAATATCATGTAATGAAAAAATAATTTATTTTTTAAACTGACAAACAATTAAATTGAAATAAATATATATTAAATCAGATATACTTAAATCAAATATACATAACACTTGCCACCCCATTTTGATATTTGGACATTAATGTTGCCTTGTTGGAATGCAGGGTGAGAGTCAAGTACCTATCAAAATGATGGAATTAACCAATACTATGCAATGTTGGCATAGGGTAATAATTACTAGCTAGCCTTGCAAAAAAGACCATACATCATGCCACACCTGCATGAATCAACAGGAAGATGATTTTTTTTTTCTTTCTGAAATGTTGAAGACAACTTGCATTGTCTGTTGACAGACATGACCAAACTATAGCATTGATGAACTTTAATCTGGAAATTATGATTTGCATTGCTAGTGACATGACTTTCCAAATCTTGTAACCTACCTGTCCATGACGCCAGAGGTCTAATAATCACATATGTTATCAACAATAAACTGATTTTCAATGTTACTTTACACAAAATTAGATAATATTAAATGAAAGTCATGTAATGTATGTAAAACGAATGAGTGCACACTTAATTCTGAACACATTTATTCCGAAAACAATGACCAAAAACCTGTTTGCATTTCAAGCAACCTGAAGAAAACCATCAAGCATTGAGCACATGCCAGCAATGTTTTAGTTGGTTTCACGTGACTACCACATTCAAATGCACTCACTGTAAGGCCATTCAAGTTTGCCAGGCCAACTTATAAGTGGCTAACCAAGTTCTTGACAGGCAAATGGCTCTGAACATACACCCCAACATAAATGTCTAAATATCAAAACTGGGACAGCAAGTAAATTAACCAACAAGTAAGCTTGTTGGTTAGGGGTCAGAGAAAACCTAGACTACCTTCCTTTTCTACCTATGTTTACATATTACTACATTATATCAACTTTCAATTCACAAGCTGAGTTATCCTCTTTCTAACAAACCAGCTAATCTTTAGTTGCCAGCCAGTGTGACAGTAGGCAGCCCATCAAATAAATTTAAAGTGCCATAGCAGTGTATCTACATTTATTCAGTTTATTTCTTGGTGAATGAAAATATATATTAAAAATACGAATGTAAGAAATCCGAGTGAAAACTTTTCAGTAATAACTGCATGTGAGCCTATCTAATATCGCGTTTGCACCTGTTTACGATAATAACTGAATGCAACCGCTGACCACTTCCGGTATTTAGTGAAAACAAAGCGTGGCGTCACATTTTGAACACTTGTTGTAAACAAAGACTGAGTTGGTATAGTCACATTATGGAAAAGTATTTAGAACTCAACACGAAAGCTGCGATTTTGAAGGAAGTTTATTGTCACTGTCCTGTGGGTCCTCGCCATTCGAAGATGGGGATTTAGTAAGCTCAGATGATTCTGATAATGGTGTAGAAGCGGCTTCCGGCACCCAAATTAATCCGTACAACTGGGACTACCCGTTTGAGTCCTATATTTCCAATACCGACGAAAACGAAGTTGCAGATGAAGATGACGAAGAAGAAAGACAGGACAGGTTGACGGACAATTCATGGTAATTGTTTTCTGAATATGTCTACGGCCTATGTTACGATAAATATAGTATCCGACGATATTTGCAGTACTGTTCAACAGTCTCCTGTTCGTTTAGAAATGGATTTTTTCTCACCTATAATAAAGGATGTACAAGTGTATTGTATTTCATGGGTAAAGACGTATTTATACGTTGTTAAGTAAAATGTACATCGGATCACAGTTGTAATCTTCGAAAACCTGTGAACAAATTGATACGCTTTAGAAGTACTTAGAAGAGGAGGTCCTCTTTTGCATAAATGTTGAAATAGGCAGGATATTTAACTTCTGAACAGTAAAATTGAATTCATATTTTGTACACTGTATTATAAGTTAAAATTTTCATATGTATGCTAATAGTTGATTTTTATAAACTATGAAATGAACCCATTTTTCTGTGGTAGGCATCTACTTGCAACTTCTATTTTCTTTCATATCTAATTTAATTTTGCAGTGGTGTACTGAATGTTTTACCTGTTTCTGACTTTAGTCAGTTTGTGTCATTGTACTGTGCTATTGATGTGTTCATAAATATAAGATTAAATTTGACAAGCACAGCACTATGCATTAAAGAAGAAAACTCTATTTTAGGTGTAATTGTGGACATTGTTTTGTAATGCCCACAGCAAGGGAATGTGTATGTTGTTGTGACATAGAGAAGGTCAAAAGTGTCTGCAATGAATACCAGGGGATGCAATGTATAACACACCATCCAGGGTTCAGTCCAGTTTGTCTCGACATCCATGTTTCAAACGTTGCATACTACCAGTATAGACAACAATTTGGAGAACTTCCAGAACAAGGAAATGAGTAAGTAAAATGTCTGAGTAATTTTTCATGTTCTTTTGTTTTCATAAATTTTGTTTTCATGATGTACGCATGACAGCATATTATTGGGGTTATTAATACAGCAAACAAATAAACCACTTTTTCCAGTCATTTTATAACACCTTCAAAGATTGAACCCCTGTTCTGGAGGCATACACCGTCTATATATATATATATATATATATATATATATATATATATATATATATATATATATATATATATATATATATATATATATATGTGCACAGATTATATTGGAATGATATCACTTTATTGACATGCAAAATAATGATAAATCACACTGGGCCACTAACACTGTCTACTAAAACGTTTGATTTCCTAATTTGATCTAATGCACAAAGCATATTTTATTTCAACTTTTTCAGAAGACATCATATAGACAATTTGCTCGGTGGTGTTGGCACTTCTTGGGCAAGGAAGTGAGGGTCATCATTCCATCATGTGTTGTTCAGAGGGTCCGCACTGCCTTTCCTGATCAAAACCTGAACTATACTGGCTTTCATGAGGCTGACAGCGATTAAACCTTGCAAGAAGATTTTGAATAGCAATATCCTTGTCAGGCCTCTCATACAGATTACACAATGGGGGTCGTACATCTACCAGAAGTTTTACTCCTTTATCATTCATGTGAGACACCTGTCCATTGTGAATGCTGCTTTCATCAGACCTTCAATATAATCTGTAAATTAAAGTAAATTTAATATCCATTGTATTGTACAAGCCAAAAACTGCAACCTTTTGTGAAGTTAATACATGAATTAAAACCATTAGTTTTTACAATTGTTTGCATATTGTTATTATTTTACCACAGGGCAAAACCATGACCTTTAAAATTAAAGGAATGTCAACTTTAACAAATATTTTACATTTACTGTTTGA
Source organism: Sinohyriopsis cumingii (assembly GCA_028554795.2). Classification (NCBI taxonomy): domain Eukaryota; kingdom Metazoa; phylum Mollusca; class Bivalvia; order Unionida; family Unionidae; genus Sinohyriopsis; species Sinohyriopsis cumingii. Next base: position 100,063,676 of record CM068824.1, read on the forward strand.
ATTTAATATAGAAATATAATATAGGTACTTACACTTGGTAGAACAGTATTTATATCTCTGAGTGATATATTCCTTTATGTTCATTAATTACTAATGTATATTCTTACCATATACTGAGTCAACAAGGATTTTCCTGACAGTGTATTCTCCTTTCTTGTACTTTGGATACACTATTTTATATCTGGCTCTCCCATCCTTAGTGCATGCTTGCTCCATTTGGCTGTTTTCATTAAAATGCAATGCAGCTAGCCAAAGCATATTTCAGAGTAAATAAAGATGCAGAATACAGTATATAATTATATTCTATTAAAAAAAGAGAAGATTTCAACCATTTTTTATTATCTGGTTTAAACCACTTCTTTAGTCTCACTCTCTTCCCAACAAAGTACCAAGTTCACATGATACAAGTAAATCACCATGGCCAGAATGCACATTACTGATGTGGTTTAAAACACACTATCACTTTTCCAGCATTAATTATTCGTTTTGGTCAGGCGGTGATGCAGCAGTCCAATACAGCTGGTTGACCAAACTCTTTATCCATGGAGTTATATCCGAACAGTCTTTTTGTTTTGATAAGGTAAAGAGTTTCTTTTTCAGTCTTGTATATAGAAATAGACATTAAGAGCATCGTGGAAAGTTTTGTAGATTTTTATTAATTGGGGATGGGAATAAACCTAATCATGTTTGTAACTATTTATATATAATCTGATGCTCACATTAGTCTGACAATGAAATATATACGTAGGCCTTCTAAATCAATCAGCAGAAAGGTTTCTCTATTCACATTGCCAAATAAAGTTGAAGGCAACATGAAAATTTTGACGATGTTTATCAATGTTTATATCTCAGTTCTTGGTTTATTAGATATTTACTGCATATGTTTTGGAAACTATGAAAGAACGTTCTACAGGGTACATATAAAAATGATATGATGACTGATCTGTTGAATATCATAGATATAATAATATGTTACTTGTCATTAAAAACTCACCCTTGCTGCTTCTCTCTTTGAATAGCCCCTTCTTATTTTCTTTGGCGGTGACACTTGATAAGTTACTTCCTCTGATGGGGACAACATTTCAGGCCTACACAGCTGACGCTGTGGTGTTGAAGGTTCTGATACCTTGGCAGTTCTATGGCTTGGTTGTCAGATTCCTTCACACAGTGGATAGGCAGGACAGCATCATCACTGAGTTTGACTTTCTTTGGTGCCCTACACATAGCTTCAACCTCAAATCTATACCTAAATGGGAAGCATTCTAGTGTGAAAAAAAGTGCAGAGAGCAGAAAACTCAGTCGGACCGTCCCAGTTTGCTCTTTTGGTCTTTGCAAAATCTGTCAACCTACGACGACGTGACTGGTCTTTCCGGAAGGATTGCATGGAAAACCCATCAGAATTTGTATTCCCACAATTAGCTGCAACACACCTGACCCAGCGGCCCCTTTTTATACCCCCACTATCTCCTCTTGGCATGATTGCGATGATCAAAGTTTTCAAACTAATTAATATGAAACGGAACACGTACATTGTTTATATTTCGATAGAAACGGAAGTAATGTGTTTGTTCAAAATATGACGTCAGGCGATCTATACACTCCGGAAATTACCGAGCGATAAAATCGGTCCGATGTGTATTATTTTCGAAAACACACCTGAGCGTATTTGTCACTTATTATGGAGAATTGTTCCATCAGGTTTGTTTATATCGCTTCCAGATTTTATTTTCTATTCAAATACTATTGAATTTAATTTGCTTTATCTACACTGGTATGGCACTTTAAATCTATCAAACAGGTAGGATGACAAGAAACCAAAACAACTTGAATCTGTAAAACTTAATGAGCAATATCTCCAATTAGACCCCTATCTCATACTCAACAATGGAGAGACTCAAAATCTACCAAGAAAATAATTGGGGCCACAACACTTTCAATGGGGTTTGTTGCAAATAAAAGTAAAAGTACCAGTAAATGCGGTGGGGAGGGGAGGCAAAAACTGACTATATAACATTTCAGCCCTATGTCCTATTTTTGAAAATTGGGACTCATATAACTACTTAACATTCAACAGTCAGTCACGCATATTTTATAAAATAATATTCAATATTATGTTATACTAATGTATGACTGACAGTTCAATTTTAAGCAACAATATGACCCCCTGTCTTGAAAACAATCTTAATAGTCATGATGTGTGGGTGGGAAACATTATACCCTTCCCCACCATAACAGTCAAGATCAATGTCTAAATTCGTATCACAATTGGAGTCCATGTAGTTGACCTACAATAACCTGCTATTGAACACAAAAACAGGTTTAAAGTAAACAAGAAAACTTTACAGTGTTAATTTATATTACCAACAACGGGATTTCATGCTGTCAGAGATTTCGCCGTACTTTATTGATAAAACGTCAGACTCCTGTGATTAGGCACACAATGTGTTTCCTATTCCTATTCCCTTGGTTTTAAAATTAGAATAGGTAGGTAGGTTGGTCTTCTTTGTTTTTCCTTGTTTATAAACATCACTATATATTATGAAGATTAGCATCTATAATATACTAAGTGCTTCAAGTACTATTAAAACACCGGCTCAGTTAGGTGCACAAATCTATTTTCGGGAATATTTAAAATTTCTTTAAAAACTTTTATCAATATTTTTAAACATTATATATGATTAAAACATTATACTATTATATAATTTGCTAAGTGCTTCGAGTACTGGGCAAAACAGGCTCAATTAAATACACAAATCAAGTCTATATATAGTTATTGTATAGTGCGTGTATGACAGGTAAACTGTAATCACAACCAGTTACGCAGAAGCCCGCCTACAGGTATGATCCAGTTCAATTCGGTTTGAATGGCACAGTTTAATTTGAAATTCATTGTTAAACCATTGAAACATTTGTAAATATGGTTAAACAATACCTTTGATTGGTGGGAGAAATAATTCTAAAACCGTGTCAAGAACTACGGTTTATTATATGCTCATTTTTCCCCCGTTAACTTTACATTGTCAGAATCGTGCAGTATTACCCGATATTGAACCCGCGCGACAATACAGATACAGCATTCACGTGCATAAAGGAACTACTTTCTATTGTAAACAAACAATGGACGCATCCTTCTTACTGCACTTTTGATTTGTACACAAATCATGTACACTCGCGTAAGAGGCTCTTTATCTTGTGGTTGTTTAAATTTGTTTCTGAATGAACTAAAACAGACGTTTAGTGGACTGCCACATACCAGCTGGGTTGGCACATTCCGCGTTGATACAATGTTACGGATTTAGGCTAGCTACATTATATAATAGACGTAAGATAAGATCCTTACAAATAACATACAAGTGACAAGTTATATACTCTCTTCTTTAGTATGTGATATGAATGGCAAAATAAAATATACTTACAGTTTTACAACCTTAATTTCCTCAAATTGTATTTTCTTAATTTTGCGAATCCGAATTACATGAGCCATGGCATAGGTTCTCAGTCTAGATTACACATTTCGAAATTGTACTGTAAGTTCGATGATAAGTGCAATCGCATCCTTCTTACTGCACTCAAAATGAAATAAGCATTAAATTCCATAGCGTCTTTTTGATAATTGCAATTGAAAGACTTCATATTTTTCCTACATTATGATGTCAAACATTCAATGACAGAAACAGAAACACATTTGCAGATATCAACACTCTTATCCCTAGCTTATTAAATCTCATGCATTTCATGTGGAATTGTCACATACAAATCCAATCCATAACCACGAAATATCCTAGAATCGAGAAAAATACCAAAATCTATTCATTCCATATCAAATGGTAAAGTTGTTGCAATGCACATTCATTCACAGTATGACTCCAAATTTCAATTTTAACTAGACACGCCATTTTCTTTCGAAAGTTATGTCGAGCGCGCGACTAAGTTCAAACTTATCTGTGCGGAGTTATGTGCGCAGTAATAATGTTGATTTGTGTAATGATGAATATGCGCGTGTGTATTTAGTCTGGAATGCGGCATACATTCATTTACGTTGTTTCTTGTAGTTTGTTTTCTTTATATAATTAACCCTTAGGTAGAAGAAAAAATGAGCATATAATAAAAAGGTTACTGCATTTGTTTGGGAAAATATGAACTCATTTTGACGGAAAGATATGCTTCACTCTCAAGGTGGTGCAGTATTCCATCCAAAAAAACTCGTTAATATTTTCCCATACAAATCCAGTAACCTATAAGTATAGAACAAGTGAAGACATCCAACGGTCATCTTTGTAATCCAGATGAATGGCACGCGCTTGGAATGAAAGCGACACCTGGTGGATAAACTCGGTACAAAATGTCGTCGTCGTTCCGCAGTTGATACATTTTGTCTATCAAAATTGTGTTATTTTTATTTACATATAAATGAATATATTATAAATAAATAGTGGAAATACATGTATATCACTTAAGAGTATTAAAGTGAACTTAATATAAATTTTGTAACAACAAATAGCCTAGAAAGCTGTAATATCGCGGTACTTAATGTTCTTGTTGGTACGTATTAAAACTGTTTTGCTATTGCTGTTACTGATAATTTGTAAGGTTTCAATGCATTTCCCTCTTTCTACTCCTATAAAAGATCTTTGTCAATCGAAGCGCGTAAATGTAAATAAAACAGCATATGGTGGCTGACCCAGATTAAGGTACCATGGGGAAACAACTCTATATTATCGCGATATTTGCCTAGCTTACGTATGGTAGGTAGCACGCAGGTATTATAATAAACAACTTACCTATGAGAATAAGTGTCCACGCATGTACTGGCGTAATATTTCCAAAATAAACGAAAGGATCCAGTGATAAAATCGAACACACAAATGTAAATCATGTGTAAGTCCAAGGATTAAAAAACATTTCAAATTAAGAGAAATTATTGTTTAAATTTATATGAATTTTAAATGCAATGTGGGCAAAAAATGTAAATATATAACACTTATTATTATTATTATTATTATCATTATTATTGAAATATTTCTGATTTCAAAAAAGTTTAACTGTTATTATATTCTTATTTACGTTCGAGAAGTATGATCATAAGTAAGAGTTCGTAAATTTTGGTCCATAACAGCTACCATAAAATCAAATTGCAACCATAACTTTGTAAGGACATATATGTCATCATCAGCATCAAACATCAGACGATACACTGAATATATTTCGTTATCAAAGCGAATGCGGGTTTAGCAAGTTCGACTGGAGTCTTTTATATTATGATCAACGTAATTGCAAAACTTTAAAAAAAGTGATGTTCATTCTTTATCATTGTAAACGTATAAAATATGTTGACATTTTAAAGGAAATTGTGTTATATCATATTTGAGTCCTTACTGGCTAAGCTTTTCATTTGTAAACAAGTGCTAGACGGCACGTGTTCAAAATTAATCGGAAAATCCCATTTGCCGCGATAATATAGAACCCGCGATAATACAGCGTTGGAGTATACTATTCATTTATATCTAACTTCATGTCAGCATGACATCTCTGCATAACGAAAATGTCGTGTGTACATTTTGTTTTCTAAATTTAAAATGAAATCTTAGAAATTGTCAATAAATGAAGTTTGTGATTTTATTTACGACGTTATTAAAAGTTTTTATGTCAACAAAATATAAGAAATATGAATTACCTTGATACACGGGTTGGAATACAGTAATGTCACTACTCAACAAGCATGAGGTATACAGACGTCCATTGTCACAGAATATGGCAAGGAGATACCGTGGAATTCCCTGTCTGAAAATAGCGACAAGTTGACATGAAGCTGTAAGTTGATGAATACAGAAATCAGGGAGTTCATTGTTATATACGAAAATATTCCCGTCTTCATTTATAACTATTGATGTCGGTGATTGTAGACGTTGATGTTTGTATGTATATTTACATTGACTGGGATTCAAAATGTCAAATCCATAGACACCAGTATTATCAGGGGATCCATAAACATAACACGAGATATAAATCATGTTCTCTTTTGTTGTCACTCTACTCTCTCTGTCCCCTTTACAGATCTGGTGAACCGTGTCAACATGTCCGTCATCAAGTGACACGATGCACCAGTACATCCTGCCCTGTTTCCCACCATTGACAACAAGATTATCCTTGAATCTGACAACACCATGATATTCATCCAATACTCCCTGTACACGTAAAGTCCTGGTCGTTGTAATAACAGTTGACATGTCCGTCGAATCAATGGACATCATTTTTATCAGACCGTCGCCATGAAGGACACAAATTGTCATGGCATCCATCTGACACATGTCACGTGGTTCTGACTCCAGTGTGTTAGACGTGGCCAGGAATTTTCCATCTTGGAGACCATAGATCTGGACTTTATCCGCCATGATGTCTAGGACGACTATCTTGTCTTGGCAGACGACAAAAGAGGTGTACCAGGGGTACTTCTCCGCTGTGGAAATAAAGTGATATAAACATTAATACACATCTACACAAATATAGTAAACATATATAATTATATTAAAATATGAAATAATTTGTACATTTGCAGTGTGTAAGTATTAATACATTAATAATAATTTAATTAATTATATTTATGACTTTAAAAATTCATTCCTGTTAAATTTATTATACTTATTCTATTGTTCTAAATTTAACTGTCAAAAAAGTGCAATGGTCGTAGCGGTTGTCGTCGTGTACATTACTAAATTTGTATAGATATATTTATATTAAAATACTAAAATAACTTGTAGATTTACGTGATATAAACATCAAAATAATGCATAATATGAGCGTAGACACACATCTACACAAAAATACTACACATGTATAATTTAAATACTAAATAACTGACCATTACAATAGTCGTAAAGGCGTCATCATTTTATTATTATTACATGAGAGATTTACAACAGACATCACATAGATCCAGTAATCACACTATTATAGTTCTGTACAGTATTTTAGAAAACTGAAGATACCAACAATAGTGTGTTAACAAGCACTATATGGAAACTGTTATTGTCCCCCATTTTTTAATCATGTTACGAACGTGCAATCCTGCGTGTGTATTACTCGTATACTCCTCCAAATATGGACAAGACAAATTAAGATATGGGGTCCATCCTTACATCAAGTAACTCAGCCTCTGTGTCATTTCTTGAAAGCTATAGAGTAAAGGTCTTCATCCCACAACCGCGTAACAACTGTACATAAAATGGGACTGCACAAAAATGAGGGGGGAAACAATTTTTTATATAAAAAACGGGATTTGAGTCAAAACGAGTAAATGGTGGATAGACTACCGGCTTTGCAAACAAAATAATGGCTGTCGATTTTAACGACTACAACCGTAGATAAAACATGATCGCACACTAAATCAAACACAATATACTTTACTTCCATTTCTTAACAAAACCATAACAAAAAAAATAGAAAAACACTTCGCTAATTGACAACTATAACAGTATCACTTAAAAATTTCAATTTTGTTTCAAATTCCAAAAAAGGCCGGGAAAAAAATTCTCTAAAACAAAAAGCATTTAAACTGAAGAATGTAATTTCTCTCATTCTTTGAAACTTGTTTAACTATATTATTAGCGTTGGCCATGCAAACGGGGAAAAGGGAGAGTAGGGGCACGTGAAAGAAATTCACTAAATAATAATAATAATAAATCATTTATCTAACATTTCCCTGCCATCGTCAACATTTAGTCGATACCCTATACATTTGTGCTACCCTGAGTATTTCAATGAAAATCCATGTTAGTAAATATCTTCATTCATTTACTTGTCTGCTGCAGTTTCTCACATTGGGCTGCCTGCCTTGGATCATGACCTCTGCACTGACAAGAACGCTGGTGGAAACATGCAACATAGAGAAACGTACATATTTACAACTCCGCGAAGCCCGATGTAATAAAGTTTACATGACACTGGGGTCAAAACAGCGGTAGCGATTTATTCTGACAGTTTTTATATCGAAGTTTGAAGTAGCGCGCGTCTTCAACTGTATAACACAAACTCCGCTAACTACATCACTCTCTGAGAATATAAAACATGAATACATCGTCAGCTTTTAACCAAATTTTATAATTGTTGTTGTGTGCAAACACCTGGTAAACATTTGAAACGATCGAAGTAATAATTCGCAAAGACATTTAAACATTGACACCCTGAATGTCTCTGGGGTTATCACCTTTTATGTAGTGGGTCTTATGTTAATATAAATCCTTTTCCATGAACACTATTTCCCAAGCTTGAAGATCAGAGCTCTAGATATATAATTATCGATATGTGTCGAGTTTTATTTCTCTATAAAGGAAGGTCTTGCACCATTTTATCATGTCAATGAATAGTACAGAATCAACTATGCAAATGTCGTTCATGTTGTTGCCGTAGTGAGTCTTCACGAAGACAACTTTTCGCGAAGAAAGTGACTATCTTGGGAGGAAAGTAATCGCCTTTTGTTCATTTTAAACGTGTACATCCTGGCCGTATATATACAAAATAAAAGATTTTCATGAATAACTTGTTATGACGAGTTCGCCATATTCACGAAAATAAATCACTGGTCGTAAAGAAGATTAATACCTTTTCGTGCAGAAATTACATTTATGCTGGAATTGTTCATTCTAGGTAAGCTTTATAAATGAGCAAACTATTGTTACAGCAAATTACAATCTGTCTTGATATAAATGTAAAGTTTTGCAATATATGACACGGTACAAAACTTCCACTTAAATTACTTAAATTGCAAATTAAAATAAAAATGTCCAAATTTAGGCAAAAGCCTCTCCCAGACACTTCAAACAGCGAAGGAAATTTACAGCCAAGCGAACACCTTTTGTCATTTTGTCATTCTTGTCGTCACCTAAGCGTGGATGTGTAATGTCTAGTCCCATAGCTCAGGAACAAAGGTAATGATAAAAGCTGATTCGATTGAGACTAGGACGTCCTATTACCGCGTCAAGCTACCACCGCGTCCCATAACTCAGACATTACAGGTACTGATGAATTCGATTGATAATACGACGCGCTATTACCGCGTCGTACCTATCACTGCAGTATTTGACCGTATACTACAAACGCTGTCATCATGCATCACATCTTGTTACTAAATCATACCTTTAAAATTACTGACCGCTGTGGTGGCCTAGTGGTTAGTGTCCACATCTGAAGCGGAAGGTCGCGGGTTCGAACCCCGGCCGAGTCATAACAAAGACTTGCCAACAATATGGTACTAACAGGTGATTCCCTAGGCATTCAGCATTCTGAGGTTAGTTTTAACTGGTCGGCCTGGTGTCAGGATAATGCGACTGGGTGGGACATCATGCTACATGTCTGCGACATCACTATAAACTACCTCACTGCAGACATCGTAGCGATATGACTGAACAATTGTTTTAAGCTACGTTAAAAATCTAAATCATACATACATACATACATACATACATACATACATACATACATTATTTCCCGTTATACGTTAACGATAGTGCAGTCAAAGATTTGACTCGTCAAACAAATCCAGTATAATCTTCATCCCTTATAAATTTTAAACTTGTCTTTTAAAATAAAGTTCAAATGACCCTTCTATTTCAAATTTATTTTAGCCAGGCATGAAATCACATTCTGTTACTTTTTTCTTTTGATTCGTGATAGGTCATATCGCAGTAATACAAGAAGCAAACAATAAAATAAAAAAAAATAAGTCTTTCAATCAACAAATTTTCAGCTGAAGAAGTTTAGGCCATAATGGATGATGCTTGTAGGCCTGCCTGCCATATTTGCTGACCATTCTGCAAATATCACTACATAATTATGTTTCTTATTTCGTTTCTTTGTCAGTCTCGAGTAAATAGCTACTCCATATATCAGTCAATATTAATCCCCCGATTCCATCAATATAGTAGATGGTAAAACCGATCAACAAAAGGAAAGCTACGATTTCGTGTAGAGCGACCCGTGAGAAATGAGCACATGTAAACGTCATCTGTTTACAACTGTTGGTTGAAACATTTACGGATTTACATTGCGGAAAATACGGGAATACGCTTCAAACAGGTATAGCAACTGTTCCGAATCCTGTTGGTATGATTACGCATATAATTATTGTTACTGCGGTTGATTATTTCTCTTGATAAGTTATGAACTTCCATTTATGAAATTATTTATAAAAATATAAAACAGAATAGAAATAATTAATATTTACCGATTTAAAAATGAACTTTATCAGAATTTCCTCATATTTACTGATTTAGAGATGAATTTGATCGGAATTTCCTCTGATTTCCCCCTATTTATCTAGGGGAGAGAAAAAAATAAATGGAGATTATGGAGAGTGAGAGGAAACTCAATTTGAAGGGATGAAAATCTTCAAACTGACCTTACACAAGTAACCTAGATGAACCCGGGTCGTTATTATGTTATGCGTACACTTTCCATGAGATTTATCTACAAAGTTACTAAGTTACAATAAAGTCTCGAGTTGAGAAAATCTAACGGTAAAATCTTTGTGTGTCATACGCATACATGTACTTTATTTTAAATGAAATATTTGTGATATTTCTCTGAAAATAAAATACGATATATACCTGGTTGGTCAAAATCCAGAGTTTCTCTTCCACTCGACGAAATATATCCTGTATTTCAGGCAAACCCAATCTCTTAAATCAGTCTATCGCTCTGTGGCACACATACTACTGTACTCTCACTCTCTGTCTGCTGGAAAAAATTAAGTATTCCACCATACCACCAATAAAGAAACGAAGATGGACACCGAACCAATCTTACAGTCAGTTCCCAACCATACATATATTATATATATCGCGTTGATCATATTTTAAGCTTGAAGTGTGTTTGTGTGTGTGTATGTGTGTGTGTGTGATTTTGGATTTTAAACGTAGCTTTAACAATTTTCTGGTCATATCGCTACGATGTCTGCAGCGTGACAGTTTATAGTGATGTCTAGCACTGGGGTATCATGCCGCAGACACGCAGCACGATGTCCCACCCAGTCACATTATCCTGACACCAGGGTGACCAGTCCTAACAATAATCTCTTAATGCTGAGCGCCTAGTGAGGCAGTTTCTGGTACCATTTTTATAAGTCTTTGGTATAACTAGGCCGGGGTTCGAACCCGCGACCTCCCGCATCCAAGGCAGGTGCTCTAACCATTAGGCCACCGGAGTGGTCTTTGAATAATGCAGCAGTAAGCATGCACGAATAACAAACAGAAGAACCAAATTAAAAATAAAATTAATATGCATACATTTTTTCTTCATTTTTTTGTTTTATTGTGTTGTTTTGCCTTGAATTAGGAAGGAGAATTAGATTTCTACTGATATTTCCTGTATAAATATGCAGAAAACATAGCAGAATTAAATTCTGAACCACTGAGGTTGTTGCCATGGATACAGTACGATATATGCTATCAGTTTGTTATACATAGTTTTAACTAATACATTTGAGCATATACTAAGACGGAAATTTGTTGAAGCGAGTGAGTAACGGATATATTTTATCTGTTGGGTGAAAATCGAGAGTTTTTCTTCCACTCGACGAAATATATTTTGTATTCACTCATTTCAGGCAAACACAATATCTTGAATCAGTCTATCGCTCTGTGACACACATACTTCTGTACTATTCTCTCTCTCTCTCTCTCTCTCTCTCTCTCTCTCTCTCTCTCTCTCCAATAAAGAAACCGAGATGGACAACGAACCAATCTTACAGTCAGTTCCCAACCACCCCACCACCCTTGGTTTGTCTACACGCACATTCGTTTACATTCAATAGTTCTCTCTCTCTCTCTCTCTCTCTCTCTCTCTCTCTCGATCAGTCGATAGAGAACAGTTGCAAAATACAGAAACAAAAATCCATAAAATGGAACGTAGCAGATTTTTTCCCGTGGCATGCCACGATGTATGTCGACCTCCGATGATGAAACTGACCAACAAACAGACCAGTAGAGAGAGAGAAAGAGAGATGAGGTGGAGGATAAAAACAGTCTGAATGTAATTAGTAATAGTAAGTAAAGCAAGCCTCGTTTCCATTCATTGATCAATGTATACATCACTTTGTATATAAAATATAACAGCTTAATAGCATACATCCACGCATACATACATACATACATACATACATACATACATACATACATACATACATATACAAACAGACAGACAGGCCGAGACAGAGATACATTGTGTGCGTACGCTTTATTACTGATATACCACGCGATGTATACATTTTCCATTAAAGGACTCACGGTACTAATTAAGATTCCAAGGTATACCTATGCAAACACCATGATATTAAATATTCAATAACTTAAATTTGTTGAGTGCTCATGATCAAACCTATATTTTTCAGTATAGATGAAACCTGGATGTCAGCTTATGTATTAAGGAACGGATATGAGACGCGGCATTTTCTGGACCTGCATGTGTTTGAAACATGTGCTTTCAATTCCGCACCAAAGAGTCAGGTACTAATTTTAGCAATGAGTGTTCCAAAATCAAGACTGTTAAAGGACTGAAATTCCATCAATAAAACAATATATCTAATTCTTTTCACTTACAACTAGGATAAGCTCTCAAAAGATGATTTTTCCTAAAACATAACTTATATTATTAACCAATCCTGGTCAGCCAAACCCAATATACTCTATTTTAACCGATTTCCATACAATTAGTACCGTGTGTCCCATAGGGGAACGAGGCTTATCCTACATCAATAGCTCTTTTTACCGTTTTCGTTAGTCGGTTTGATCGAACTTTTACCGTCATTCATAGGACGAGACATCGTCCCATGACAGTCTAAAAAAAATAGCGTGTTACGGTGGCCCAGAGGGAGAGAGAAGGGGAGGGGGCAATCCATGTTTCTATGTAGGTGGATTTGTCTGCTGCCTAACAAACCAACACAGAGATAGTGTGGAGGGGCATATTTCTGATATTTTGATATTTAAAAATAATCTTGTTTTACAACCTAATTATAGGTTTATGAAGAAAGAAAAAAAAACAGCAACAACGACAAACATTAAATAGATTACAGTGTGTGTACCTCATACACAGGAAAATTACCTTATAATTTCGACAGATTATCGCGGATTTTATCACTGATATTATGAACACTGTATACAAATCACATGGAAAGTGTACACACGCCGTTACAACGATCCAGGTTATAGAAGGCTACTTGGAGTAAGTTTCAGTTTCAAGGGTTTCATCAAGAGGTGGGGGGAGCGGGAATTCTTAATATTTGTATCGTTATTTCCTTACGTCGCTAGTGATTAATCAGTGAAAATTCTTGACTGTTTTTGATTGATTGATTAATTGGATTTACGTCGCGTGCGCCCAGAAGGGCATGTGCGACGGGTATATTCCCGCACAGCGGGCTGCTAAATATTCCTGGGGGAAGGAATTAGTGCCAGAATTTCTATTTTTTTTTACAGTTTTCTTTTTCTTCATTTAGTCCAAAGTATACACCTAGTGCTTTAACTGTATTTTTAAATAGATGTGCTGGTAAAACTGAGTGTTTACCTCGCCAGTTGCCTATTTCTAAGATTTCTGTTTTGTCCTGATTAATTTGCGAACCTGATGCTTTGCCAACCTTTTCGAATTCCTGTATTAAGTGTTTAAAGGAATTTGTATCTTCTATAAAGTGTATACAATTATCTGCATACTGTAGCATTTTCCCATCATCTTTTAAATTTGGAACTTTTATACCAACTATTTCTTTGTTGAGTTTTATGCTGATACTTAGCATTTCAATTGCTATTACGTATAATAGCATAGATAGTGGGCATCCTTGCCTCACTGATCTTTGGATTTCAAATTTATCCGTCATGGTCCCATTAACCTTTATGTAGCCACACACTACACTTAACAAAGAGTGGGGTCTGTTATTAATCTCTTTTATAAAAGAGAAAAAGAATACATGCATTTGTTATGACGCGGACTCTGTCTTTGGGTTCGTTCTTTGTATCTACTATATTTGCATGTTTGTTTGAGGCCCTACAGGACTTGACGCTTTAAAGCGAAATAAAAAATGTTAAATCTAAATGCAAGTTGTGTGTATAACCATTAGACTAATGACATCTTACAGAAAGCCAGTACAATAGGTGTCATGGTGGATGCTTACACCCATAACCAATGAAGACTTGCATTGAAGCCAGTTGGAATATTAAATTATCAAAACCTGAGCTTATGGTTTTACATTATAGTTTTTAGGTTACTTAGTAATCCCACATTTAGGCTTAGCCAACTCGGATGCGTTTCCCACTGGCTGTTGTATTGCTGTTACACACGGTCTTTCCTGTCTTTCCTTTCTAATATATGTATTAAAAGCATATGTATGCAGGGTATAAAAATATGTATTGACATTCCATTAAGTATGACCGACGTTAGATAACAACAGAGCATGAAAGCAAGATCGAAATTGAAAATATTCACTGAAATATTCGAATAAATATGACAGGCTTATTTAAGAAAGACTATAAACATATGAAATTATTAACTGTCACATTCCATTAGGTATATCAGACCTTAGGACACAAATAAGTATAAAACAGACACTGACATTTTCCTCCATGTATTGAATATAGCACAAGTATCAGCATGCAAAGTATGAAAATATTCACCGACAAGCTCCACTGGATTTGTATATGCAACTTATGGATCACTTACTGGTTTCTAATGTCAGAGTCCCAACATTGGCAAGACTGTACCCAACTTGTTCCTCTCCTCCTGTGGCCATTTTATCTTGTTATATGATTGTGCTTCAGGGTATGACTCCAAGTGAAATGAGTTTTCAACCTAACACAATGCTGACACGAGGACTGGGCTGCAAAATATAGACAGGAATATTCTAGCCGTATAGATGTAATATACAAAACTAATATTTAGTTTATGAATTATTGTACAGATATATTCTTCCTTGTAAAATGAAAAATGTATACCAATGAAATGGTTGTTGTTGTTGTTGTTGTAGGATTTAACGCCATTTTCAGCACGCGATAAGTTATACATGGCGGCCAGTAGTAATGGTGGAGGAAGAACCTGGGAAATCCCCATAAAGAACTACCGACCCTCGAGAAGCTGCTGGCAAGTTTTCTCACATGCCCACAATGGCTGAATCCGAGACTCGAATCTATGCAGACAGAGGTGAGCTGGCACGATCCGTAACAGAGAGCGCTTTAGACCACTAAGTCACTCGGGGCCCCCCCAATGAAATGGCATAAACATTTTGGTCTGTAAAGAGTTTATCAAAGCTACAGTTCTATACACTCTTTTCACACGCAAAATGTAATAATCTTTAAATTCCCTAGTCATCTTAGTGTTGTGTGATATCAGTGATATTGTGCCATCTTAAAGGTGTTATGTAATCTTAGTGGTTTTGTGTGATCTTAAAGGTGTTGTGTGATCTTAGAGGTGTTGTGTGGTCTTATTGGTTTCTTGTGATCTTAGAGGGGCTATGTAATCTTAGAGGTGTTGTGTGATCTTAGAGGTGTAGTATTACATTAGTAGTTTTCTGTGATCTTAGAGGTGTGGTGTGATCTTAGAAGTGTTGTGTGATCTTAAAGGCACAATAGTGCAGCTGAGGGTGAATTTTCTAGCAAAAATGTTGGGACATTTATGTATATCAACTGATTAAGTACTATTTAAAAAGCAATCCTGGGGTAATATCAAGTACGTATGGGTTCTCGTTATGAAATACCAGCTCTCTGAAATCTTCGTACTTAGAGTAACGAATCTATCGTCTCCAATTTGAAATCCCGCTCGGCTGTGATCGGTAGATCCCGAATGAATAACAACACACATAATTGCGGTGACCGAAATTTGCATAATTATAGGCCACATTGTAAACACTGAAGATGATGACGTAAAACACAACCACGCTACGAGACCGCCCAAAATGTCAACAACGGTGAGTACGATCTTCTTCTGATCTCGTTCTTTTCTTCTTATCCTTTTCCTTTCTAATTTTAATTTTGGGAGGATACAATGAAATGTATGTAGAACTACTTTTATAGTTATATTTCAAAGTTTTGTGGTACGAGAATAATTTAAGTCGACGTGTTGTACAGTATTGCAAAAACCCACAGGTACTCACTCTAATTCTTGTCCAGTATAATTCGTACTCCCTCACGTCCCCACCACTCAATTTTATAAATGAAAAGCATCAGGGATATTTAGAAATGCTCACAATTGTGTAATTTCATTAATCAATTTATAAATTCTAACCAGATTGTCACCAGTGGACCCTTAACACCCATCTTTCTGACGTTTCAAACAAAGCGCAAAAGAATTTGTGTGCTTCTCCAAGTTAATACTTTACATACACAAGATTTTAAATAATCTTTCTTTTAAAAAAAATCTGCGACTAAATAATGGAATCCAGGTTCAATACTCGGGGCCAGATCATAAAAAGTACACACACACAAAAGTAGTCACTTGTCAGTTGAAGTTTGACCACAGCTTTATTCTAGCACATGTTTATTGGATATTGTGCACACTGAGTAAATAGACACATAGACTTTCCTTTGGTGCCCATTCGAGGAAAGTAGGGGCCCATTTTAAATTTTGGATCCCCACCCCACACTTGACCTGATCCAGCCCAAAAAAGCTTCCATCAAATCACAACCTCTCATGTATTAATTTCTGATCCAAAGTTAGCACTATATTCCTATAAGTTTGATAAATAATCACGAATATATTAGCTGTCAAATTATGAAATACTTTTACATATTAATTTTCATTACATAGACTTAAATCAGCTCACTTTCAAGCTCATTTCTAGAGCGACCTTTAAGAGGAAGAGGGAGAGGAAGGATGAGGTATGGAGCAAGAAGTTGAAAAACCAGATGGGGGAGAGGAGGAAGAAATGCTGTGCAGCCTAAAAACTAAGCTGATCAAGCTCTACCCATAGTTCAGACAAGGCAGACAGGAATGAGGATAATTGTTTATTTATATCTTGCAAAACTAGTATTGATAGATAATGAAAAATGTTTGGTACTAAGTAACGTGGCGAAGATTCTAATATCTATGTCAGTAGTGTTTTGCGTAACTTAGAAAATGCATACTTGTATTAAAGGATTAGCTATTTTACCAAACAATGTATGCTTAAACTGCTTTACTTTTTGTTGCTACTCAACACCCCACCCCAATATGATTTGATAAAAGAAGACCATGCACAGGTACCATAGAGAATACAGAGGCCACCTCATTTATGTAGGCACCTTATAAAATGATAAAAGTAGTATGGAGACAATCTCATACAGTACCCCATTGCAAGATGAAATACATATAACTGATATGAAACTAAATACAAAATGTTTTAACATGGGTCATTTAAATGTACAAGGTATAGTGGAAAAAATAGAACAGATTAAGTTAATGTTGTCTTCCAAGGAAAATAATACACATGTTTTAGGACTCACTGAAACCAAATTAAATGCTAACCACAAATGATAATCTATTTCACTGTCAAGGCTACAATAAACCATTACCCAGGGACAGAGACGGTGTGTGTGTGTGTGTGTACTGTATACATTACAAGATGTAAATGCAGAAAGGCGACCTGACTTGGGGTCACATGAAATTGAGAATATTTGGGTGGAAATTTCTCAAAATAATCCAGAATCATTCCTAGTTGGTTTCATTCATAGGCCACCTTCCTCCAAAGCAATTTGTAATGATAACTTTCTGAAACAAATAGAAAATGTTCTTGCACAGGGGAAAGAAACATATATACTCAGCAGCGTAAATAAGGACCTACTCAGTACTCAGATAAGGAGTAACTGGACGGAATTTATTGAATCATTAGGCCTAGTCCAGCTGGTAAATGAGCCCACAAGTGTAACAGAAATATCAAGCACTCTTATTGATCACATTTATACCAACCTACCAAACAATGTGGCTTATGTTAGTGTACCAAATGTTGGTCTTAGTGACCACTATCCTACTTTTTTGACAACAAAGGTTAAATGCGACAGAATTAGGAAAATACACACAAAACTATCACTTACAGATCTTTCCAAAATTGAAGTAAATAACAATTTCAAGATGACCTATATAAAGTTCCATGGAATATTATCCAAAATTTTAATGACATATGTGAAACTCAAAGGGTGTGGACTGATTTATGTATGTAGTCTCTAAGCATGCACCACTAAAAGTGCATTGAGGAAAGTATGAAATCCAACCTAACTGATTTACTACTGAAATCCTAGATACTATGAAGACACGAGACCAATTGAAGGCTATGGGGAACCATGCACAATATCAAGTATGGGGAAATAACAAGTATGATTGAAAAGGCTATAAAAAAAAAACTTTTTATCAATCAATTCTTGAAAACACAAAGAGCAACACAAACTCCATTTGGAAAGTCTTCAGTGAACTCATTGGAGTAACACACAAAGATCAGACAAATAACATTCACTCACTTCTGTAAATGACACAAAAGTCACTGATGACACTGACATTACAAATGTTTTGAGTGATTTTTTTTCACTAATGTTACCACCAAGTTAAAAGAACGAGTGATAGAAAACAACTATAATGAACTGAAAAATCCCTCAGGCAGGTATGTTTCTCTATCCCACAGGTATAAAAAACTGCTAAAAAATGTCCCAGTAAACATGATATCAAGAAAGCTACAGGACTTTATCAGATTGGTCCACCACTCATTAAAACTTTTGCCACAGCTATTTCAGATAGCATAACATTCATAATCAATTTAAATATTGCAACCTCATCTGTACCCAAAATATGGAAAACTGCAAAAGTAATGCCTATGCACAAATCTGGTTCTAAGAATGATGATGATAACTACCAGCCAATTTCAGTACAACCAAAACATGTCAAAATTGATTGACAAACACGTCCATGGCTGGTTCATGTCATATTTAACAAAACAGTTGCTGTTACACCCTATTCAATCAGGTTTTAGACAGAAACATTCATGTGAGACTGACTTGATCTCTCTAACTGATAAATGGCTTCAACCACTTGATAAAAGTTGAATAATAGGATCTCTATTTGTAGATTTCAGGAAAGTTTATGGGTTGGTGTACTTGAAATTCTTTTGAAGAAACAGAAAATCAACCAGTGTGATGAAGGAACAATTAGATGGTTTGCTTCATACTTAAGTGAGAAAACAACATGTTTATATAAATAATGTTCTGTCGGAACCTGGTACAATTAGATATGGAGTACCACAAGGTTTAATTTAGGTCCATTACTATTGATACTATTTATTAGTGGCCTACTACTTTTTACTAAGGGACTCAATTTCATCTACAGATATCTATGTAGATGACACAACATTGTCAGACATCCAAAACACAAAGCACAAATTAGAAATTTATTTACAGGATGCCCTAAACAAACTGGACAACTGTTGCACATGCAATGGCATAGTGGTAAATACTGGAAGAACTAAAATATTACTTATCTCAACATGGCAAGAAAGAACAAATCTTGGTAGTGATGAACAATGTCTGACATGGAAGGATACAAATGGTTTGTCATGATAGACTACTTGGTGTTTTGGTAGATAATAACCTATCATGGACTGAACATGTCAGTAAAAAATTTAATTCAAGTTTATGGCTTTTCAGTAGGATAAGGTGAAGAAAACTTTTATAACAGTTACATACAACCCTATTTAAACTACTGTAACAGTGTGGAGTAATTCAAATGATAAAATCATAGCAAAGCTGGCACATCTTAAAACAAGTGAATTCAGGCTATATCAATCCAGAAAGAAAGCAAGGAAAAATTTTAGCTGATAAGTTAAAATTATTACCTATTAAAGACTGAATCCGGTTGAGAAAATCCAAATTAATGTACATGATATCCAATAATAGTGCTCCTGAATATTTACAATCACTATTCCAGTATAGGCTACCTGGTAATACTCCACACCTGTGATCTATGTCTACCAAATAGTATAAAATTCCGAAACCAAATAAGTAATTATTCAAAAAATGTTTCCAGTACTCTGAAACTTTGCTCTGGAATAGTATTCCAGCTGACATTAGAAATGCCAATTATATTTCCTTCTTCCAAACCAATATATACAGCGGCTTCAGACATACACTTAAAATAAATAAATTCCTTTGTATGAGGGCCTAAAGGTAGATTAGCTAAAATCATTTCATATATAGGTATTAGTGATCTACGCTAGTGGCATACAAACATTCAATACTATTAAGGTCAACTTGCTCTTTTTTCAATTTAATTAATAAACCAACTTAAGTAATACATTTATTAGTTTTATTTATCCAGAATTTAGACTGACATGAAGGATTGCAAGAAACTTTTTTCCTTCATATCTGATCTAACATTTTTGGGTAAGAATTTTAATTGCCCAGTCTGCTTGGCATTCAGTGTTTCCACCTTTGAACTGGTGATTGCTGCAAATGATTCTGTATAACAAATTTACTCGATTCAATGGCAATTTTGAAACTTCTTTAATTCTTTCAATAACTTTTATATATTCCTTGAGCGTGTTATTGCCAAAGCATAAAAGGTATGAATAACGTGACAGGTATGTTGGCTACATTACAGAAAACCTCTTTCTGTATACAGGTTATGTGTAGCACATGCCTATGAATGTACAATTGAAACTTTGATAGTTACTCTTCCAATACAACATTTACAATGAATTCCATTTCCAAGGTGGACTCTCAAAGATTGATAATTGATGTACATACATGATTGTTGTAAATGTTATTTCTTTGCAACCACTGTGAAAGAATTTTAAAAGTGTAAGCCTTCCAAAAACAGACATGCATACATATGCAAATGATAAGGACTTTGTTTTAATTTACAATTGATACTCATCGTGTAGATTCTTTTCATTACCTGATTTCAATGTGGGTACCTCACTATACTAAACAAATCTAAGCTGCAGTCAGCCATTCCTATTTGATCCCAATGCATGAGTCTCTGACTTCTAGAAATGCTCCCCAAAAACTTTGAGCTGTCCATCTTAACATAAACTATCAGTTCTAGTTGCAATGGAACTCTCAGTGTTCATGTCAAAATAAAAACCTTGTGCAGTTTTGATCCACGTGTATTTCACAGTGGAATTTGCAGATCGAAGATGAATAACATTTGAATAAGCGCATGTTCCTATTATTTCTTAAAATATATTTGTTTACATTTTAGAAATGGTATATTACAAGTGGAATAAGATCTAATCCTTGATGAGACTGTACTTGCCGTGTCCAGGATGTACAGATGGAATGATCTTGTCCTCAATGATAAAGTTGACTTGATGAATGCCAACAGACATGCTACCTATAGGCAGTTCATACTACGGCAACATGGAAGGCTGGGGTCTGGACAGAGACATGTAATTCCTTCTTGCTGTTTCTGGCAGATACATGACAAATATCCAGATGGACAATACACTGGCTTCATCCCCTCTAGGCTTGCATGAACTTAAACACTTTCTTGCATGTATGAGTTTGTATATAAATGAATACAATTGATTTTATTCATTGTTTTCTTATAACTGCACATAATATTGTATCAAACAATAATGCTTTCAGATTTTGTTTTAACACCAGTCTATTTCTGCCAATAGACAATGTGGGCAAGAAGATCAAAAATAATCAATATAAAAGTTTTCAGCAACTGCAGATACAATATCATACATTATTTTATTTTCAGCTACTGATATTTCAGGATATTATATAAAGTGTAATCTGCCTTAGCAGACACCTCCATATATCAGGCACTGTTTCATATTTTACATAACTAAAATCGAGAGATCTCCATCACCACACCAAAAATAGAGTTGATGGTGGTTCTTGAGGTGCCAGGTTTCTACAAATTCTCCTGGGATCATCCTCCTTTAGTTCTCTTCTCCTCTGCATACCCTGCTTTCCCTCAAGTTGACAGATGAGGGCTTTCTATATAAGCTTCCGGATGTGGGGATGTTTTCTTTTCCATGCAAGGGTAGACGGACCATCTGCTGCTTTTTTTGTTGTAACATCGATGCCTGTTTTAAAGAAAATTTTATTTTCTTAACGTGTGACAAGCATCCCCATGCTAACCCATATTAACTTGTTACACAATATTAGAGCCTCATGATCAGTTCCAAAGAAGGAGTTGTTGAGAGGTTGTTTTTGCTCTTATTTGTTCTATCCACAAAATACTATGTGAGACAGGATACATTTTTGCCCATTCTTTCAGAAAGCAACATGTTTTCATGAACAGGCATTAGCTAGTAATCATCATGATGACAGCATCTACCCCAAACATCCTGAGGATATTCGATAAACCCCATATATCCTTAATAAAGTGTGCCAGTCCCCTGGGAAAGTACTATACATATCACTGGATCTAATTATAAGACTTGCATTGCTAAAATCAAAATAAATATCTACTAGAATGATAACAATACTAATTACAAGACCTGTATGCATGAAAATGTTAAGATTCCTTACCACAAATATAAATGTGTGCCGATTGTTTCAAAATGACTTGTATCTAATACAAAGTTTTCATGACTTGTACATGTGAATAATATTCCATTCGTCTCATCTCCAGGCAGGGATCATAATGTACAATCAATATACAAAATTATTTATAATTTCCTATAGTGAAACAAACTTACACTATCTCCCCTTCTTTGTTTCTCATTACACCTCAGCCACTATGGATATTGTGATCCAAAGCAGCTAGCTCATTCCTAATCCTGTGCACAGGAGGGATGTATGAAAGTCTCTTGGCACTGTACATCATGATCTGCTGATGAAAAACTTCAAGCTCAGCAGTGCTTCTGCAATTATCAAAAACATATATCTTGGGACATGTGTTATTTGTAATCTGCTAACAGATTAATACAGTTATTAAATAATCATTACTGTTGGTAATATTTGCATACTTAAAATCTTTACTGAAGTGTTTATTGACAGAGCGTCATGGAATTATTTATACCTGATGTGCATGTATTATACCTGAAATTACTAAAGACTTGAGAAGGAGAGTCACTATACATGTATCATGTGCACACATCTTATGAATTCTAACTTATTCAGATCTTCAAATGGTAAATATATACAGTAATTTATTATTAAGTTGAGAATAACAACATTTAAAGTGGTCTTCCCTTTGTTTTAAAAAACACCATGCAATTGTTGCAATCCTGAAATGGCATACCTGAAATTTAAGTAATACTCCACTCTGTTTAGGAACCTTTGGTCCAAAAGCACCTGTGCCAAGGTTTTCAGCACTTTGGCTTCCTACTTGGGATCAACTTCATCAAGCCAAGGCTTTGTCCGCTCTTCATTCTCCACATAAGGATCATGAAGACATTTATTAATGCCTTGGCCATGCGAGAGGATCTACTCATGTGTATTGGTGATGTGATGTAGGACACTCCTCAAGATACTCTGAAAAAATGCCACAATCAATACCTTTAGCACTTAAAGCTGGTCTCTTTTGTCATGGTGTTCATAAAGCGAAAGCTACATTGTAGAACTGGCTAATAGTTAACGTAGCAGGATTTAAATTTTGCTCAGATCATTGTTCCTTCAATATTCCACATTACTCTGACATTTCAGAAAAATTACTTTTAATAAACTATATGCCTAGAAGATTTGGTGATGAATATATATGGATAAAATATACATTTAAAAAAATCAGAAGATAAGGATTATGCACTGCAATTTTGATTTCATACAAAAGTACACAATAACAAATGTTTACATATGTAACGTTTCAAATAAAAGGACTGAAAACTCACAAAAAATTGTCCATAGCTGCTAGCAGTCTTGCATGAAAACCAAAACTGGTTCATGTCTTAGGACCATTGTAATAAAGCCATATTATCCATTTGTTTGGCAACCTTGAAAGTAGGTAGATAAAAAAAGATAAAAATGCATGAAGAGCAATCATCAAAACAGAAACAGCTTTTCAATTCCAAAAGTATTATAACAGTAAAGAGTGAAAACCAACAAGTCATTTAATTCCCAAGAATAAAAAATGAAATTTAAAAAGAACTTACAGTATTGTAAATTAAATCCCAAATAAGTTATATCACCAGTCCTAATGAATAAAGTTCTAATGAACTGCCGATGGTTTCCAAAAACAAACTTCAACTGTTATCTCAGTATTTTGTTTTTAAATTAAATATGTCTTATGTGCATTCATCATGAGCTAAGTGGATAGATGGGAAGAGGGTATTAGCAAGAACTGCATGAGCAGCAGAGAGACTGGGCCCACCAACTATTTCGTCCAACAGGACCATCTATCGAAAACATTTCTGATAGAAGGTCTTATTTCACAAAAATAACCCTTCTAGCCAGAAACTATGATGACTAAATCCTCTTTTCTGGATAGAAGGGTTATTTCGACAGCGATAACTCACTATAAAAAATGTTTCTTCACGTGGTGACGTCGACGAAACACTTTGTGGTCCAGTCTATCTGCTGCTATCATGTAAAATATTTTAGGATTTCTGTTGTGAATTAAAAATTTAAGTTAACAATAATGGCCAACATTGGAGAATCACATTCTGCTAGACTAGCTCGAGAGCGACTAGAAGCAATAAAAAAATTTCTTCCTGTTCGTGATAGTGTCAGAGAAAAATTACAAGCACGGCAGCAAGCACAAGTTGAATTTGCAACAGGTGTGGAAGAATTATTTAAACCCGTTACAACAGCTACTGAAAAAGCTGCGGCGGTCACCAAAGAAGCTTTATTGGGGGATGAAAAGGGTATTCTTCCAGTGCTAAAACAAACTGCTGAGCGGACTGAAAAGATTGCTAGAAGAACCAAACAAACAAAAAAGATTTTACGAGATCCAACAGCTCAACCTCCATCCGTCGTCAAAGAAATACTTGAAGGTATTGGGCAAATTCGTACTGAACTCGCGTCCAAACCAATAAAGGAAAATACTGGACTGATTGCAAAATTTAGGGAGGGGTTTGCTGAAGATATTAGAAATACTACAAGAGAAGAATTGCCCTGAAAAATATTAATTGGTATGTTTAATAAATCTAGTATCTTAAAACCCGGTTTTGAAAACGTGAATGATGATAATTTTATTAAATGGATATATCGCATAAATAAAAACAAAAAACAAGCCAGAGACGATGATTTAGAATACAGAGGTCTCCTTGAAGAAGTAAAAAGAGTTTATAACGAACAGGTAAAACAACTAGAATCCTCCCAGCAGAAACCTTCTTCATCTTTACAACAACAACGGCAGAGGATAGCAGATACTGACCTAGTCCCGTTAAGTGAATATGAGGTTGCATCTGAACAAAGTCCACGTCGTCAAAAATCCGAGCCAACTAGGTCGCCGATAATTGGTTTAACAACATCTCCTGAAAGTTTACCGCAAGATATTTTAACCCCAAGAATTGCAACAACTGGAAAGGGTTTAAATATTTGCCCTGATAATATCATCAATGATGTATCACGGCTAGAAGTTCTCATCGGAGGAAAACGTGCTGGAAATAACTCTCCGGAAATAATTAATGAAGCGGCTGATATCTGTCAGCGACTATTTCGCGGCGGCATCATGGATACTCACATCTATCGAGAACTTATTGATGAACTCGTGGACAGCGATTGAAAGTCGATTAGAGAAATAACTAATTAAATAAAATGATCATACATGACTCTCATCATATGACCCGACGAGAGAGAGAGTGGTAAACTCGCGATATCCTCTTTATGGAGATGGACTTGGAGATGTTGTTCAAGGATTGTTTACAAGAATAGCTCCAAAGGCGGGACCAATTGCAAAACAATTATCGTCAAAAGCTATTGATGTTATAAGAGATAAAGCTTCTGGTGTAATCGGTGATGCTGCCGGCAAAGTGTTCACGGCGATCAAGGACAGACTAGCACGATTAATACGCAGAAAGCCTCCGCCAGTAAAATTACCAAGCACTGCGGATATGCCTGCAAATGTTAGCAAAATAATAAATGAAACTGCAAATCAAAAACTAGCATCACTGATACCTTCCAAAGAAATAGAAAAAAATATAGCTTCAAGTTTAGTAGCGGGAAGTGGTCTTCGTTTTAGATAATAATGTATTACAATAAGATGTTTCAACGCATATCCAACGTATCATTTGATATGGTTAAACCAGTCAGAAAGGATGAATCCTTGCGCGATTATCAATTTTATTCTTATGAGGCAAAAGACTCTAACGCGAAGGGAAGAATTGAATTTCAAATTCATGATACAAGTAGATATTTTCTGCCTTATGAGGCTTTTATTGAAGTCACAGGTAGAATCTTAAAAGCGGATGGTACTGGATACGGAATAGGCGATCGTGTTGGTTTTGTTAATAATGGTGTGATGGCGTTATTTAGCAAAGCCACATATTCGATTGATGGAAAAGATACTGAGTCGTGTTTGGATAATGTTGATGTTGCCACGACAATACTTGGTCTTGCAAGATATTCTGATGATTACACAAGATCAGCTGGTCCAACAATGATGTTTGTAAAGGACACATCTGATCATCCCGAAAATAGAAATGTAACGATGAACGCGGGAAGGGATGCAGTTGCAGCCATGAACGAAAATTTCAACTTGGGTTTTGCCGCGCGTCGAGCAATGCTGAACGGCGACGAAGAGTTTTCCTGTGCTATTCCACTATCTGATATTTTTGGATTTTGCAGAAGTGTCCGAAAGGTTATATTTGGTGCCAAACACACAGTAACGCTTGTCAGAAAAAACTCTGATAATGATGCAATATGGCGAGCTGATGGAGTTGATCCTGGTCAAGTAATGTTAAAAAAACTATCTCTGTGGATGCCAACAATGAATCCATCAATCGCTGAAGAACAAAAATTACTTTCTTTTATGGATCAAGGTGGAAAATCGTTGTTATCATGGTTAGCAATGACAACAGATAGTACTTCTATCAACGCTCCTGGACCGTTTACGTGGCAATTGGGATCACAACAGGGAATATCAGGAGCGCGACATATATTTATCGCGTTTCAGGTAAATTCTAGAATAAATAACCAGGAAGCAAGTCCAATGATATTTGACACACTTGGAGTTTCTGAAGTTTCATTAAGAATAAACGGACATCAAGAACCCGCTGAGGATATCGAACTAAATTTTGAACAAAATGATGTTGCACGGGCATATTATCAATTGATGTCTTATGATGGGCGTGATGAAAACGTTGACACTGGGCTGCAGATATCCCAGCGTGATTTTACAACGTTGTATCCGATCTATTACTTTTCGTTGGAACATTTGGATTTATTCAGAAAATCTGTCGTTGATATAGTTATTCGGGCTCGCCTGGCTCGAGTACCAGCTGCGGTAGTTGGTCCACCAGCAGTTCCTGGAGGTGTTAGAGCAATCGCGGTCATACTTTCCGATAAAGCAATGTTACTTGAAGGTGCTGGCGGCCGAATGAGAGTCATTGATGCACCAGTGGAAAACTTGTAACATTGTTTTAACAATGCAATTAGATCAACATCGTATTAAATAAAATGTCATACAGTCATGTTAATGTCACACTGACTCCTGGTCAGGTGAAGAAATTACAATCAAAGAACGCGAGCACATGTGGGACATCAATGACACTAAAACACGATCAGCTAGCGGGCGGTCCAAACAAACTGTCATTGACTAAAACCCAGCTAAAACATTTCAATAAAGCGAAACAATCAACGACTGGAGTTCGACTTGATCTCTCTCCGGCCGCGGTCAAAGATATGGTTAAAACAGGCGATATATTTCCTCTTCTCGCCGCGATACCAGCACTGATAGCTGCTGCTGCTCCCGCAGTCTCAAAAGCAGCCGCGTTAGGAGCTGTTGGAACCGCAGCTGGAATGGCACTAAAGAAAGCCACCGGGAAAGGATACAAAAAAGGGATCCGGTCTAAGACTTCCAGGAACTCCGGCGTCATGGTACCCAAAAAAGTTCTCAGTGTTTTCAACGCTAGTGTTTTCACACCGATGTCCAATTTTGATTTACCTGATGCTGTTAAACAATTACGTATAAAGAATTTCAGAGGTGTATTTATGCGAGATCAATTACCAGCACGACCGAATAATCTAAAAACAGGAATTATTAATCTCGACAACAAAGAAGGTCCTGGAACTCATTGGGTGGCTTACGCGATCGATCCACGTGGAATTATCTATTTTGACTCGTACGGGCTAGCACCGCCAGTTGAGTTTTCCAGGTACGTCCAAAGATTTTCCAACATTCCAGTTTGGCAGTCAACGTTACCAACACAAACACTGATTGATCCTCCGATATGCGGTCGTGAAGTATTAAATGTTCTTGATGCGATCTCGAAATCAGCGAGTCCGCCTCACAAAGTCGTGCATGAATACACCACAGATGTGATTTCCAAATTTAAACAACCCCATAATTGATAATGGTTGATATTTACGGAAGATCACGCAGAACAAAGGAAGAAAAAAAAGATATTGATTTATCAGCGTATGCGACCAAAGATGAAATTGATGATCTTTTAAATCTGACCGGGATAGATCCAGATGAGCTTGTTATTTTTCAGGACAGGCACGGCAAACTAAAAACCAGTATCATTAAGTGGAATGACATAAATCGCTGTGTTATTGTAGCTACCACGGACAACATCGTTGTACTCACTGACAGCGGCAGAATCAGAGATTCGTTGATATCAATCGCGGCGCATCGAGATGATGCACAGAAGGCTGCAGAAAGACGTGTAGCAAAGACCGGTGATACAATGACAGGTGAACTCAGCATGAACGGTAACAAAATAGCTGTGTTAAAAGATCCGGAAGGCCCCGAAGATGCCACCAACAAAAAATATGTAGACACCATTGACGGTAAACTAGCCACGTTGCGGGCAGAGTATGATGTTCACGTGGGCTCGTTTACAAGACTTCGAAGAAACTTCGCAAAGGCTGATGAGTCCATTGATAAGTTCTTTGGGGCCCCTCCAGTCATCGACATAAAACTTTCTGAAATCAAGACCGACATTGACACTATCAAACAAACACAGCAAAACATCGTAGCGGGGATTCCTGAGATCGTTAACAAAACCAGTCTGATTAAAGTCCCCACTGGAGTTACTCCCGGGCATATCACCAACATCGCATTCACGGTATCATCGGGATTCGCAACATGGTCCCGACAAAATAATACTATCAAATACACAGCAACGGTCACTGGCGTGTACAGGTTGTCTGTGCTTTCCACCGCTAAGTTTGAAATCTTCACAACGTTTCCATGGCGTCATTCCACCGACAGGTTTCCCGGGGTCGTAACCGTAATATTGAACAGCGGAACCGAAGAAATATTTATACTTGAAGACAAGAAATTAACCGCAACATCTTACTGGTGGTGTTTGGAATTCGTCGCAGAAACGCCTCAATTGGTTACGTTGTGATTTAGTCACAACGTAAATAATAATAAAAATGAAATCAGCATCAACGACAACATTAGACGCTCAGCAATACGGGTATGATCAGGTACGCGAATGGCAGTCAACGTTGAAAAGCGCCATTGACAAATGCTTAACAAAAATAAAAAAATACAAACGGCGTGTGACCGCGCTAGACACAATAGTGTATTCGGTATTCGCGGTAGTTGCATCCACGGGTGTGCTATTGTCTGCGTTAACTCCGGTAACGACCGCAATCGCGATCACAATCACAATTTCAGCATCAACGACGATCGCAGGAGTTGCTAATATAATTGCAAAAATAATATCCTCGTGCGCGATAACAAAATTACACGAGTATGAGCGGCTAAACAGCGCGGCCAACAGCGCCTACTCGAAATTGTCCTCGTTGATATCATCCAGCCTTGACGATACAACAATATCAGATTCCGAATTCACGTTGATGTCCAGCATATACAACGATTACGAGCGTGCAAAGAATTTTAATTTGAAAACGATGAAGATAAATAATGACGGAGATACTTCAAGAGATAGCCGCAAATACAACTCCGGTAAGGACCACAATGATATCAATATCTTCGACGCAACATGAATTCGATATTAATTTTCCAACTGCAATTCCAGTCACCGAAATAGCACTGACACAAATACGAGTATATCACAGTTGGCCCAATATCAGGTCGACATCATTTCACGGACAGTTGCCAGATAATTCATTTGTATTTTCATATCAGAATAGCGCTGATGGCACACCAGATTGGAATACTATTACACTTCCCACTGGGAGTTATCAGATAGAAGAAATCAACAAAGAAATACAGCGTCAAATAAAACGTGTCACCGGAAAAGAAGCAAAAATATCAATCACTGCACACGAGCCAACGCTGTCCACGATCATCGAAATCTCAACACCGGGTTACGCCGTTGATATCTATAACAGTTCAATCAGAACATTATTAGGATGGCCTGAAAATCCACCACCGACACCACCGACACCATCAACACCAACGAAGTCTGATTATATCACCGATAAACAATCATATCACGGACTTACACCGCAATACAAACAACATCTTGATGATCTAAAAAAAACAACGTCGATTGGCTTGGCCCCCAACCCCCCTGGAGATGACAGAGATCTTATGTGGTATTTTACCCTCCCAGAACTTAACGGTGAGCCGCGGTTGCGGGAGGGATTTAGTGTTCGTATAAGCGGAATTACTGAATATTTTAAAATTGTTAATGTGTTTCACCGAGCGCAACTGGCGCATCTACGACAACGCCAACAAGAACATCTTTCCGATGTGACAGGTTCACGTGAAGAAATTATTAAACGAATTGAGATATTAAATCAGATTGCCCACGATATGGAACATTATAACCAGCTAATGATTCAGTCAATAATTGGCAATAAACCCAGCGATAAACAAAAATTTCTGAATAGGTTCTCGCTGACCGAAGCTGAACTACCGAATTTTAAATTTCCAGGATACGTCCCCGTGGCCACGCTACAAAAACACGTCACTGATATCGTCGATGAATACTTCCCGGATATTCTTGACCAGTACAAGCGAATATTGCCACCGCCAACTATCTTAACACACAATAATTCCACAACGAGCGATGGCCGGCATATTTCTCCGGGAATCGTAAATATCACTGATGTCGTCGCGGTCAATCTTGTATGTGACGTAATCGATGGCAGTTACAACATAGACACAACAATATCAAATCAAGCCCAGCAAGGCATTATATTGTATTCATTGACTCCTAGAGAACCACCTGGGTTTTTGATTGTGCAAGAGCCAATCAATCCTGTATTTCTGCGGTGTCATAACCCTACGCTGACAAGGATAAATTTTAAAGTCACTGACCAGCAGGGTAGACTTTTGGACCTGCGTGGGGAGACTGTTAGTATTAATTTGCTGGTGAAGTCGTAAAAAATCTTTGATTTTTTCAAGGACTTTCAATTAGCGATATCGCTATCATAATAATGTCCAAAAAATCTTCGAATTACCAACAGTATGATGATGATGAAGATCTCTCTGACAGTTCTGACATTTCCATGGAAACACAGCGTGATTGTGAATCACAGCGTGATTCTGACAGTGATTTTGTTGTCAGTGATGAAGATGAAAATGTCTCCGACATTTCCACTGACAGTGATTTCGCTGACAGTGACAGTGAAACACAGCGTGATTGTGAATCACAAAGTGATTCCGATGATAGCCCGGTTGGCGTTTCCAACGACATCACCATCAGCGACAGCACTGTCGTAATAAATTATATTAAATGAACGCGAAAATAATAGTATGTATCAACACGTGAAATGTTTAATACACAACAAAAGCGCGCTTGAAGAATTCATCCGAAAAATATTTACCGGAAATCATTTCCCGGGCGTTGTTAAAATAATCATCGATAAGTACGGCAATGATGATTTTTTACTGACAGATTTTCAGCTGAAGCAACTCCGCGAAAACAATATCACGATGATTACTTGTGACGCAGACCAAATCCTCAATGTTGCTCACTCGTGCATTTCACGGGATCATCTTGATAAGATACTTCAGTGAAAATTCTTAAAAATATTTTACTTTATAACACATTTTTTTACCACTGACCATTTTCCCGATTTCATAGGGGTATTTGCTAGTAAAAATCAACGAAATCGTCCATTTCACTGGTTTTGATAGGGTATTTGCTAGTAAAAATTAACAAAACAGACCAGCGTCGTGGATTTGATGGGGTATTTGCTATGAAAATCAACGAAATCGGACAGTTGCAGAATTTTATTATAATATAATTGTTTTCACTGACAATTTTCGCTGGTATTTGCTAGTGTAGCAAGTAACGAAATCGGACAGTTGCACAATTTGGACAGTAAAAAAAAGTAATATTTTTTTTACTTTCGATTTCACTTCCAAATATTTCACTTCCAAGTATTTGACGAAGTCAAGGTGAGGTATTTACTTCCTCGTGAATGACTTCGTCATCCGTGACGAAGCTATCATTGCTTTCACCCTTGACTTCGTCCTTGATGAAATCAGCAGACATACAATGCTTTAATTTTCTGACCCGATTGTTAATTATCTTCTTTGTTTCATACTCGGCTGCCAGTGCCAGCCTGATCTTTTCGATTGCACGAGACAGTGGAACAAATTCATTTATTTGTGTCTCCGCTACGCTGGCTAGCGATTTATACAAATTATTTTGGATCATCTTTATGAATCGATATTGAGCAGGAAGAATATAACGCCCTGCGCACTTAGCTTCGTATAATGATTCAAAATCTGACAGAATAGTTTCAACATTTAGTAATATATTAAATCCTTGTTTTTCTAATTTTTTAATAGCATCAATCACATTATTGATATTTTCTTGATTCATATTTATATATATTTTTATATATTTAAAATAAAAAAATCACATCTCCTTTGAGTCTCTAGCTTATCATATGATAGGCTACCAAACTCAGGAGGAGGCGGAAACACTACCCCCGATTGAGCTCCTAAACTGCCAAATAACAGTCTAGAAAGCCCAGAGGGTGTGTTTGCGAAACGACGAGACATTCCCCATTTGTGAACCTCCTAGCTTACCATTTGATATGCTAGCAAGGCTCATATGGGGATAACACATAACATTTACTTATCCTAGTACTGAATTCTAACTTATCCTAGGGACGGCACAAACATATAGTATTTACAATATTTACAGTAGAAGCTATTTACAGCAGTTGTATTTTACAATTGTATATATAACTTATCCTAGGACGGTACACAAACATATAACTTAATTCTAACTTATCCTAGGACGGTACAAACATATAGTATTTACAATATTTACAGTAGTGAAGTGGCAGTTTATAGTGATGCCTAGCACTGGGGCATCTCCAAGCGAAAGTGAAACTGCCTGTGTGCATACCCCCCCCCCAAATCGAATCCTAGGGGTAAAACGTACCTCCACGATTCGACGTGGAGGAGGATATGCACACAAGGCCCCTGCTTGGAGCCCCCATCTATTATAAAAACCCTATAAATCGGGCCCGTCGACAGTATGTCCGTAACGAGGATTCGAACATGACATTTGATAGCGCCGGGACGAAAGTCAAACGCGTTACCATTGTGCTACTTTCCAATCTGATAATACAAGGTTAAAAATTACTGATCTACCTGTGAAATTTATACAGGCAGTTATTTACTTCCTTGTGCAGAAAATCGTCTGCTCGTACCTGTAAAGTGTTATAGCGCGCTGTTGACAAAGTCACCTTGACAGCGTCAACGGGGAAATAATTGTATCATTGACTTTCACGCAGTCACCGCAGAGTTATCTACATAATAAAATATAATCCAGCTATCAAACTTACTTGAAAAAGTTGATTTGATAATATTCTCTGCAACACGATGAACCGAATGGGAGTTAATACCAAAATACTTCGCAGCTGAGTACATTGAGCGAAATATATTTTCTTTATTAGTATTTTTGATGAGAGATCTTACAGCTCTGGGCATTTTTGTAAATTTACCAGCGTCACCTCGTGCAGAATTCTCACTTGGAGTAATGGCTTGAAATTCTGAAGAGAGTTATTAAGTTTATTATTATCTTTGTGATCAATTACAAGACCTTTTTTGATCTCTCCGTTAAATACCTCAAACACAAACCTGTGAATATAATAGTTTTTACCGCCAGCAACCCTAAAATGGAGGTAACCAGCATTATTAACAACACCAACGGGCTTTTTCCGCCTACAGTGTCTGACTATTCCCTGTCGTGATGCTTCGTAATTCTTAATGGTTGGATGTGGGACAAATTCTTGGCTCATTTATATAATAATGTATTTGTCTAATTTATAATTTGTCTGAAAACCTAGTTATATAATCACTCTCGGATTTTAGCGCGTCTCCGTTATTTTTTTTATTGTAATATCACTTGAGTTCCCGGTATCGTTTCCCCCCGCACCCCGCACATAATTGTGTTTTACCCCTGACACCAATGCCACATCGCAGGCAACGAATAGGTCCTGTGCTTCCTCGTTTGATGCTCTGTATATGTTCACCGCAGAATTCCTTCCTACAGGGTTTACCACAGACTGTTACGGATCCAACTTTTAACCATCTGCAGTTGTTCATTGTATATATAATATTTTCTTATTTAAATATTTGTCTTAAATATAACATGACAGTGTTTTCGAGGTTATCCGCAGTTGGCGCCGGGAGATTCGATCTTGACAGGGTAAACCCGGATCCACGACGACAGCATCTAACTGATCTGTTCGATATTATCAACGAGGGTAAGAAAGAATTTCGCGACGACGGCGCATCTCATGTATGGTCGACATTTAAAATTATCCGCGACGTTGACGATGTCATCGATGAGGTCATCATCGATGCTACAATGACTGATGCCCGAGCAAAAACAATTATTGATTATATTGATTTTCATCAACGTGAAAAGAAATATTTTTTCAGAATAAAATTTATTGTCAACGTTGAAGACGATACGTGGATTATCCGTGACAAACTCGATCCTGTTCTTGCTAACGGAAAGACCGCTCTGTTAAGCAACAATTGTAAACCAGGAATGCTGACCGGGATTG
Source organism: Sinohyriopsis cumingii (assembly GCA_028554795.2). Taxonomy (NCBI): domain Eukaryota; kingdom Metazoa; phylum Mollusca; class Bivalvia; order Unionida; family Unionidae; genus Sinohyriopsis; species Sinohyriopsis cumingii. Next base: position 100,098,688 of record CM068824.1, read on the forward strand.
ATAAAGCATATTACGCTCGAGCGTATCCTGTAACCGCAGTCATTTATGGAATATACCCGGTAAAAAAAACAAAGATTGATAAACTCACCCCGATGCGATTTTCAACGCTGAATTGTGTAGCCGAGCGAGTAATGGAACATTTTAAAAACGCAAAACGAGGAAACGGTTTAACCGATCTTCGACGTGAAAAAATAACAGCCTGGGGCGATTCGGTTAAGGATACCGGGGCAACAATAAATGATGTTGCTGCGCTATCAAGTAAATTAAAATGATCAATAACAGTAAAAACACTAACCGGAGAGATATTATATAATTCGAAGCATTATAAAAAGTCAGGAACACCGATTGAAATTATTGAACATAATTCGCACGCGTGGACTGATGCGGTTACAATATTTCCACGAGACCGTGTTGTCAAGTTTTGTCGGGGAAACATATACGAGGTTATTTACGCGCTGAGTAAAACCGACCCTGTGTCGGTGTGGTTATTTAGGAGCTCTGAAGATTCCGAGTATGATCAATTTGTGAGACCCAACGGAGAATTATACAGAACAGAATCGTTGCAACAACAAATGAAAAAACTCGCAAAAACGTATATGAGAAATGCTAGCGATGAGCAGTTATTGGTTAATTGTTTTACAGTTCCAAGTGTTGCCGCTCACGCCGCCAGAGAAAAAAATTCGTGGAGACCAACCCGAAGTCAATTTCTTTCGGATATACAATTAATTTGTGTCGAGTATGGTCATGGCGGGTTGTGGAATACCCGATATGACTACCGGGATATGATTTCCGTGGATATGATTGCCTGCTACCCAGGAAGCTTTCTTGGGAACGGCGAGTGCCGCGAATACTTTGCGCGGTTTGGACACCCCACGAACTCGATGACACGAGTCGCCGTAAACGGCAGTTTACCCGACGCTGACCTGACAGGATTTGCTCGTGTGACTTCGTTTGAATTTGCTGTGGGGCTTCATCCGATTTGTTATGTTTGGTTTGGCAGACACTTCGTTGAAAAGCGCTGGGTACCAATAGTGTTCTTGCGATACATGCTTGACAGCGGCATACTGGTATCGTTGACTGTCAGTGAAGCAATCATGTTATCAACCGCAGACCTCAGTTTGGTTACCAACACCGGAGCGTGTTACCCTCGAAGAAGTTATCGGCGAGTATGCACGAGAGTGTCCAAATACCCCGATGGATGTCATTGTCAGTGAGGCTCCTAAAATTCTCAAGATTAAACTCAAAAAGAGTGGAAGCCCAGCGAAAGATCTTGGACGAAGAATAATCTGTAAATTTACTCAGGGTGCAGCATTTGATCATAAAATGCATCACTCGCGGTTGATTATCGATGAAGCTGAATTGGATTTTATAATCGCCGACGCGGTTGCCAGAGACATATTTTGTAACAGGGAGGATGTGTTCTTGTCCGACGGGAAAAAGTTGGGCACAATTGTAAGTTATATCGACGGAGAATCGCCTCAATACACACATTTGAGATCTTCAATGCTGGCTTATGTTTCTATAAATTTGTTATCGATGGTAAATCGATTTCCTGGTAACGCAGTCAGAGTTGCCACGGATTCATTTTACATCGACAAGAACTATTCAGAATCACTGACCGATATAATGAAATTCTGCGGCGGAGATGAATGGGGTTCGTGGAGAATAAAAGCCGAGATGTTGCACGAGTATTGTGAATCCGCTGATGTTGCAATCGAGGATGATTATTATAAATCAGAGATGCCAGAAATATCTTCCGCACCGTCTGTGAATGATCCAATCACCAGACATAAAACTGTTTATTTGAACGGGCCGGGCGGGTCTGGTAAAACAACTCGAGCGATTGAATTATTTCGAAATTCAGATATGATTGTGCTAACACCTACACACAGACTTGCCAGGGAGATGAAATAGCGAGGAGTTAATTCTTGTACTTATCACAGCTTTTTCAAATACACCGGCGGTGTGTGGACGCCAGATCGAATGGGAACAAAATTTATCAATGATATAATAATTTGGGATAAGATATGTACGGTACCGCTGGAAACGTTAAAAACATTTCTTGATTGGCTGTTAACGAAAAATACTGCAGTCGTTATGTGCGGCGATCACGGTCAACCACCTCCGTTTGTCGGCGCATCTCCGCATGATTGGCTGAGGAATTTTGTTGATTATCACGAAGAAGTAACTGATGATTACCGAGCACTTGATGCAACGCTGAAAGAATTTAAAACATTAATCAGGCTACAACCGAATAAAATTCAATGTGAAATTATGCGCGAGATGATTCCTGAAACTTCGATGAGTGAATTTTTACGAGTGTGGAAACCAAACGATTTGATAGTGGCAAGTAGAAAGATAGTCAGAGACACACTTCAACAACAGTTATTTCGGTTGCAACAAGAAAAGTTTCCAATGCTGCCAACGCCGTTATGTTATAGACCAACTGATACGCGGTTACAAAATGTAGATGTTGATATTCCAGGAAAGACAGAGAAACAGAATTTAGTGTTGAATGATATTGTGTTAGTTGACATCGATGCTGTCGAGGATGCACTAGCGATGAATAAATCCCCGTGGACGCTAGGATACGCAATGACCATTCATTGTTCTCAAGGACTGACTATTTCAGATACAACTGTCTGGATCATTGATAATCGAATCGAATGGTCAAACTTAGTCTACTTGGCTGTGTCCAGAGTCAGAAGAATGTCTCAACTGCGAAGGATTGTCTTGGATGATTCAAACGCTGATAAAATTAATAATGAAAACAACAGCAACATAATAAGAAAAAAAACTCGCCGGTTACAAACAGAGTGACAAAAAAAAAATAATCGCGATTTTGATCTTGACGAAGACTTCGTTGTTGCGCTGAAACAACAGCAGAATAATCACTGCGCGAGTTGTAATTGTATAATGCTATGGCAGTATTCGAATAAAAATTCAAGATAATTTACCGTAGACAGAAAAGATAACAGTCGCGGTCATACACGTGATAATGTCATGTTGACCTGTCTTGAGTGTAATCGACGTCGGGGTGCCAGCGCTAGTTAAATCGCTTCAGTGATTTTGGCGGCAATTGTGTGTCCTCGGGAATTACCTGAAGTTGCTCACGGGTGAATCCACGTTGAGGAGCAGTTGAATCCAGCCTGTAGATTGCTGGTCTGCCAGTGGATCTTGTCACGGTGGATATCTTGTGTGTGGTAACACTCCAAATGGGATCAGTCGCTCTTCGTTTACCACCTTCAAGTTCACCTGGTTCATATAAATATCTTACAGTAACATTACCCAGTATTTGCTGTTTTTCTTTCTTTCGTTGTAGTGGTATATTTTTTTGAAAAACACCTTGTGTTTTTGTGATCGCGATGGAAGGTTTCATGTTGGTGGTTCGGGTAATTTCATTATATAGCGCAGTTATCACGCTTGGTAATCTTGCAACCCATTCGCGCGATCTCGTATCCTGAATGAATTCCCTCGCGTATTGATATCCAAATAACCGCTCAGCAAGTGTTCTATTGAATCGCTCAACAATTGCCTGATCACGGTGAATTTCAGTGTGTCCTCGTCGTATGGTGACGTTATGTTGTTTCATCAACGATGATACTGCACCTTGAAATTCTTTGCCAGGATCAACTTGTAATAAATTTGGCCATCGCAGAGGTCCTCGCCGATAAATTCTTTCAAACGCAGAAGCAACCTCAGATGCTGTTTTAGTTGTTAACGGTTCCGCATCTTTGTATCTACTGGCAACATCAACTATGGTTAACGCGTAATTGTATGTGCGTCTTCGGATAGTATCATGTGGCAGAAATAATATATCAGCCTGATGAACCTCATTTGGTACACTAACATCGAAATGCGCAAAGTGAATTTGTTTAGGACGCGGTAGATAAATTTGCCATATTGCCTGTCGGAATAACCAATTTTTGGCAACCGCGCGTGTTACTGATGCCGCGCTGACAAGTTTATCAATTGCTGCGTTACCTCTCCAGTATCCGCTTTGGGAATAATAAATCGACTCCATTATATACCAGTACCTAACGCTAATTTACCTTTCATTGCGGATTTTATCAACCAGGATGTTAACTTTTCTTTGAAAGATTTATCAGGGATGGCATTTAACGCGTGAATTAATTTCACTTCCGCGAAATGGCGCTGTTGTAAATCCTTGCTTCGGTAAGCTACATCATGAGCATGGCACGCGCGATCAATAGCGTTTATCGGATACTCACCGGGTTTTGGTTGATCCTGAGCATCAAGTCTGATATCAAGTCGGGTTCCTGGACCACAGTAATTATATCCTGGAAGATGTTTTTCTCCTGGATATTTAGCCCACGGAGCTCCTGGCAGCGCTGTTAACTTGGCTGCGATATCACCTCCGCTTTTGTTTTAATAAATCTAAATTTTTTTGTGCCACATCGTTCACACTTGCCTGTAAGCGCTTGTCGATTATTTTTTGTTGTAATTGTTGTTGTATCCGTAGTTGGGGTACGTGCTCGGCATTTCACACAATATAAATCCATATTTATTTTATGATATATCTAATGGAAATCACTGAATTTTCCGCGACAAAGCGACGAGAGCCAATCAAACATAACTCAGTGCTACCAAATTCTATCCGAATGATTATCATAGGTCCATCTGGGTCGGGTAAGACACAGTTGTTACTTAATTTAATAATGAAGTGGATGAAGTGGGATAAATTATATTTGATAGCCCCGTCTGTGGACGATCAGCGGTGTTATCAAGTGCTAAAAGATTTTAACGAAAGTGCAAAATCGATAAACGACGAAGATGTTATTGATTTTATAACTGACATCGAAGAAGCTCCATCCGTCGACGACCTTGATGGATCAATTAACAACTTAGTTGTGTACGATGATGTAATGTTGGATAAACAAAAAAGTCCAGCCAGAATATTCTCCCGTGGTCGACACAAAAACACTGATGTCATTTATGTGACTCATCGGTATACACAAATTCCAAAAGTGATCAGAGATAATTGTAACGTTCTTGCAGTGTTTAACGGATTTGACGCACACACGCTGAGAAATCTTCATCAGACTTGGTGCAGTGGTGACATGGACCTCAATAGATTCAGAAATTTCTTTAGTCATGCTCAACGAAAACCACACGGGTTTGTGACGATAAATTTACATGATCCTCGGACACGATACCGAGTTGGGTTAGATACATTTTTTAACTAAAAATCCTAAAATATTTTACATGATAGCAGCAGAGAGACTGGACCACAAAGTGTTTCGTCGACGTCACCACGTGAAGAAACATTTTTTTATAGTGAGTTATCGCTGTCGAAATAACCCTTCTGTCCAGAAAAGAGGATTTAGTCATCATAGTTTCTGGCTAGAAGGGTTATTTTTGTGAAATAAGACCTTCTATCAGAAATGTTTTCGATAGATGGTCCTGTTGGACGAAATAGTTGGTGGGCCCAGTCTCTCTGCTGCTGCATGTGGGACATAGATACATGTATAAATGGGAAACGGCATAAAGAAAGCATATGAGGCATGTAGACACAATTCCAAAATACAATCACTGGTCCTCTAAGTATTGAGTGGGGGAAAAAAACCGGCTGTGACTATTGGGTTAGCCAGCACATTATACTGGAACTTTTTTGCATAACCAAAACAATGACAGTTCAAATTATGCCTTTTTCTATGCATCAAGTGGCACAGGTGAAATACCCAAGCCCACTTCTGAGAAAGCGAAATTTAAGGTGTTTTTTTTCGAACTCAAACTAAGAAAAGCATGAAGTGGGAACTCAACCAGCTGGTAGTTATAATAATATCCTTTATCAGCATTGCATTTGTTACATCATTGTTTTCAGCTGAATGACAATTGTAAGACAACCACCACCCACCCACCCAAAAAATCTGCAAGAAATTTGTCATTTTTAACTTCCTGATTCAATAGAAAATACTTCAGATACTGAAGGTGTCTTCATTCTCTCAGTATGTTGCAAAATCACTTTGCCAGGTGTTGATGTGAAGCATGAAAACGTACTGGCTATCGGTTCTGTATGCTTGGGTTCATCGTTTGCTATATTCTTTGTAACTTTGTAACTAAAAATATGAATTAAATATTCATTTGTATTATAATTTATGTTTTTAATCTGTTTCTTTGTGCACTGTGTTAAACACTTAGAACTGAAATACTTCATTTAAGCAAGAATACATAATAGATCTATATAAAAAAATTCACATCAATAAAACTAACTTGACTGCAGCTCAAAACTTTAACTGATAACAATGTGAAAGCCAAATATTCTGGTAGCACTATAACATCCTTTCCTATCATGACTAGAGATTCTTTCGCAATTGTAGTCGATAGAGTGGTTTATAATAGATTTACTAGTAGCTGAAAGATGTACAATAAAATCTTATTATTTGTTCCATCACGTTTACATGATAAGGTTATTAAACTTTGATGCAAGTAATGTGCATGTCACACTAACCTAAGGTGTGTGTGAGAGAGAGAGAGAGAGGGATAGAGATGATATAAATAATGATAACGCTTGTAAATGTATCGAAGTTCCCTTGCCGAATTTAAAAAACATGTCTCACGAAGAATATTGACAGGTGTACAAAATGACCTTTATGAGCACGCTGTTATAAAAAATAAAAAATATATTCCACCCCAACATACAATACACACAAGTCACCGAGTGAAATATTGATCAGCCGATCACATCTATTTTGGGAATATTACAAAGCAAGTCCTTGTGCAAACATTATATTAATAAAACAGTGTGCTTTCAAACATAGAGTAGGAACAAAATATTGAAAAATGGAGAACACTTATACATAGACATCAAAGGCACTTGATTCTGGCGAAACTAATGTGTTTCACCATATAACACAGACATTGGCCTACCTGTCCAACAACAACTTCGCCATTTCAGTGTCTGATGCCAGTCCTAACTCTTACATCAATGCTCTCCATCGAACAAACTGGTCCCCAAGACGAGTCCTTGATAAGTCCCGTTCGGTTTCTCTGACGTTTCTTCTCGGAAAGAGACAAGCGCGGGCGACCTCTACGTTTTTCACTCTCACGTGTGTCCGCCATTTTTGTTTATAGTAGATATTTAAATTACAACCACGTGACTCATAACCCGCCCACTGGACGAAGATGACTTATACGTTTTTGTGGTCACGTGAGGCTTCCATAACAATTCGTGACCTACAAGTTTCAATTAAAGCGGGCCCCCACAAAAATTCATTTTCACTCGTTTATTTATCAATTGCCCAATTTAATCTTCTCAAACTCTAGGTTTTTTAAAATTATTTTAGCTTCTAAGTCGACACATTTCACTAGTTACATAATCTGTAACATTCAGAAAATTACAGCCACTCTGCACTATTGGGGCTTTAATGATCTTGTGCATCTTAGAGGTGTTGTGTATTCTTAGTTCTTTTGTGTGATCTTATAGTTGTTGTGTGATCTTAGTAGTTTCGTGTGATCTTAGAGGTCTGTGCCATCGTATAAGTGTTGTGTGCACTTAGTGGTTTTGTGTGATCTTAGTAGTTTTGTGTGGTCTTAGAGGTGGTGTCCGGTCTTAGAGATGTTGTGTGATCTGAGTGATTTTGTGTGATCTTAGAGGTGTTGTGTGATCTGAGTGGTTTTGTGTGAACTTAGAGGTGTTGTGTGATCTTAGTGATAATGTGCATATTAGAGTTGCTCATGATTACAATGATTGGACGAAGCATTGTGCTTTTGTGTTTGGGGAGTTATTAGTGTTAATAATGTAGGTGTGGAGTTAGTGGTATGTATAGATACTGTAGATGGAGAGTTAGAGGTGTGAAAATACTATAGATTTGGAGTTAGTGGGTGTAAATGATGTGGACGGGGAGAACAATTTTAGGGATAAATGCTAAATTATATGAGTCAATTAGTGGTAGGTGTAAATAATGTAGATGAGGAGTTAGTGGAATGTGTAAATACAATGAATGTGAAGTTAATAGTGGGTGTAAATACTGTGGATGGGTACTTAGTAGTGGATGTACATACTGTAAATGGAGAGTTAGGGGTGGGTTTAAAATATATAGATGGGAGTTAGTGGCGTGTGTAAATAATGTAGATGGGGTGTTAGTGGTGAGTATAATGATAGTGGAGGTTAGCAAGCCGTGTAAATACCAGTAATGATTTCTGCTAAATAGTCTTCATCTACTCGTATTGAACTCAGAGTCACAGGAAATGACGTGTACATGATAGTTTTACCTTATAATAACACTCGCTAAAATAACTGTATGTGCATTAAATAACCAAGGCGTGAGTTAACTGATTTAATATGTGAACATCTGACTCTATGAGACTGTACAACTCTCTGCATCATCAATAACGTATCTTTGAATATTTAAAAACTGTGAATTTAATTACCGATCTATCATCAACTGTACAATTATCAGAAAGTGTTTTGTGACCTAGATTTGAGTAAATGTAGGACTTTGCACATTCAGTACAACGTTATACCATTTTCATGCATTGACTCAATACGAATTCATATTTCATAAAAGAAAATGGTAGACTGATACTTACATAATAGCTATAAATCCATTAAAATACAACTTTCCTAACCAGACTGTATTCTCTGTAATGACTGTACTTCTCTCCAAGCAAAGTCGTGTTATCATACACAAAACCAACCAATCATTGCATGACAACAAACTATGTTATTAAGTGTTGACCTTACCTAGCAAGCTATTGGCGTGTACAGACAAATACTGCAATGGTTATTCAAATGACTTTAGCTATGACATGAATATCTTGTTCTCCAGGTTTACATGAGCAAACAATATGGCTGATAGAGAGAATAAATCTGAAAAATAAATTCAAGTAATAACGGAAATGTGTAGTACTGGCATGCAAGTATCCATGTGTAATAGTAGTTACCTAAGTCTATTGGTCTATGTATCTGTCAAGTTGGTTACCTGGATAGGTAACTCAGGGGGAGTGTGTTTTGGGGTGTGGAATTTTAACGAAGCTTTAAAGATTTTAGTCGTATCGCTACGATGTCTGCAGTATGGCAGTTTATAGTGATGTCTAGCACTAGGGTATCATGCCGTGTGACAGTTTAAAGTGATGTCTAGCACTGGGGCATCACGCAGCAGACATGTAGCAGCTGCTAGTTAGAGGAAGCTGCTAAGTACCTTTCTTTTATAAACCTATGGTTTTATTCTGCCAGGGTTCGATACCTCGACCACTGGCATCGAGCCACTGGAGCCGTCTAGCTAGCTCAAAATCATTCTGTTTACTACAACTACTACTACCACCACCACTACTACTACTACCATACTGATATTCCTACTTATATACTCTTATTACTACTACTACTAGTACCGAACTGCTATCCATACGTCTGAACTTTTACTACTGCCACTACTACTAGTACAACTATTTATACTTCATCAACTACTACTACTACTAGCACTATACTGCTATAATACTTATATAATCTTACTACTGCTACTATCTTACTGCTACTGTTACTGCTGCTACTACTGCTACTACTACCGTACTGCTATCCCTAAGTCTGAACTATTACTACTGCTACTATTGCTAGTACAACTAGTCATACTTCAGCTACTACTACTACTATTAGCACCGTACTGCTCTGATACTTATATACTCTCTCTACTACTACTATCTTACTGCTGTTGTTACTGCTGCTACTACTACTACTACCGTACTGCTGCCTCTACGTATGAACTATTGCTACTATTAGTACTACTACTAGCGGGACCCGAGTGGCCGGGTGGTCTAAAGAGCGATCCGTTCCGGATCACTGCCATCTCACCTCTGTCTGCGTGGGTTCGAGTCCAAGGCCCGGCTAGCGTGGGTACGTGGGAAAGCCTGCCAGTAGCTTCTCGTGGGTAGGTGGTTCTTCCCTTTGTTTTCCAGGGTTCTTCCTTCTCCAGTTATACTGGCCGCCATGTATAGCCTATCTTATGCTGAAAAATGGCGTTAAACCCTAGAACAACAACAACTACTACTTCTATAGTCTGATAATACAAACCCGTTTGTTTGTACCCTCCTGCCGATTTAAATAATGGAAACCTTTAATGTGATAAAAAGTGCAAGGAACTTAGTCAATTCATTCATTGATTTATAGTTTCTAACCTGATTCTGAGTGGATTGGCCCTAACACCGTCATCTTATGCGCGTTTCATGCTTAACGGAAGTTTTCAGTTTAATTGACGGACATGCTCGGATCCATTTCCAGTTTCTGGACAAGTCCATTTTTAGCAAAGGGATGTATCACGATTACAGATGTACATATACAAGTCGTCTGCTTCCGATATTTACAATGTCGAATCAAGCAAAGGAAAATGACAAGTACGCTTTTCATGTGGATTTAACAAGCGGTTTATTTCTATGTTCATGTATGGTGATGGATATAATTCCAAACTCTCAACGTTATGTAATTTACGCAATTATTCAACATTTGCCGAACAGGATGAACTACGTCATTATGTTGTCTGATGGAAATAAACTAGCTTATAGTGTACTCTATGGCACAGTGTTAGTATGGGAAGTCCGTTAAGCATGAAATGGTGCAGGGGATGCCAGCATTATTGCCATTCTGGTCACATTAAGTTGGAAATTATAAATCAATGATTCAGCTGACTTAGTTCTGTGCACTTTTTTATCACATTAAACGTTCTAGGTTTTGAAATCGGTAGGCGGGTACAAACAAACGTGTATGTAGAGTCGGACTATAGCACCGTACTGCTATAATACTGCTATATACTCTTACTACTAGCAGCAGGGAGGGCGAACCCTACAAAATTTAGAAGGTTCCAAATGTCGAAGTAAACCCTCCACAAGGAGGGGTTTTCAACCGGAAATAACGTCGACTACGTTTCAAAAGGAACCAAATGTGGTTTCTGGTTGAAAAACCTATTAATGGCGCTTCGATTACAAAAAATGAACCAACTCGTTATCGTCGCCCTCCCTGCTGCTCAATTAAAAATTATGTTATCAATAATGGCAAATATCGGAGAAGCACATCCCGCTAGATTAGCTCGAGAGCGACTTGAAGCAATCAAAAAAATTCTTCCTGTGAGAGATTCTGTACGACAAAAATTACAAGCGCGGCAGGAAGCACAAGTTGAATTTAGAGAGGGTACAGAACAATTATTTAAATCAATTGTTGAACCAACTAAAAAGATCGCTGAGGCTACAACATCATCACAAGTTTTTGCGGAATTACCAAAACAAATCAGCGAAGCTGTAGAGGCTGCCAATAAAACACGCGCTGAAATCGATGATGTTAAAGATACTGTCGACGATCCATCTAAATCAAAATTAAAATCTAGATATTTTATTTGGGATGGTTACATGAAAATAATGCAAAATCCTATTGAGATTGCGGCGGTGGGATATCAACTAAAAAGTCAGCTAATGAAGCCACAATTTCGTAATACTCCAGAACACGAGTGGACCGCAAAAGTATTTCGTGAGCATAGGGATATTTCACAAATCAGTAAAAAACATAAACGTGACTATAATGAGTTTGTTAGTCAAGTTAATAAACGTAAAGGTGTTGAAACATCGCCAGCGAGGAGACCTCGGTCATGGAGACGACAAGCATCCGGTGATGGGTTTTCAGGAAGTGGTTTTATTGACTGTCCAAACAATATCGTCAATGACGTGCAACGGTTAGAAGTTCTCATAGGAGCTAAACGAGCTGGAAATAACTCACCAGAAATAATTAATGAAGCCGCTGATATTTGTCAGCGATTATTTCAAGTAGGTATCATGAATACAAGTATCTACCGAGAACTTATTGATGAACTCGTTGATGGCTACCACATTGACTAGTTGTTATATAAATGAATAATTAAACAAAAATGATCATACACACTTCTCATCGTAGGCCGGTTATGGTCAGAGTGGTAAATTCACGATTGCCAATATACAAGATGACTTACGGAGATGGATTTGGTGGTGTTGTTCAGTGTTTATTCGCGAGGATGGCCCCTAAAGCCATAGCAATCGCAAAACAATTATCAATGAAAGCTATTGACGTTGTTCGTGATAAAGCTGCTGGTGCTGTTGGTAGCGCTGCCAGTAAAGCATTTTTGGCAATCAAAGACAGACTAGCACGATTAATACGCAAACCACCATCACCAGTAAAATTACCAAGCACCGAAGTGATGCTGCAAATGTCAGTAAAGTAATAAATCAAGTTGTAAATCAAAAACTAGCAGCGTTGATAAATCAAGAGCCCGAACAAATAAATACAAGTCTAGTATCAGGAAGTGGTCTTCGTTTTAGACGATAATAAATTATAATAAAGTGTTTAAACGTCAATCTGACTCAGCGTTTGTCATAGACGAGCCGGTTTTTAAAGATTATCAGTTCGTTATTATCAGTATTATTCTTATGATGCACGAGAACCAAATCAACAAGGGCGAATTGAATTGCAAGTTCAAGATACAAGTAAATATTTCTTACCCGCTGAAGCATTTATTGAAGTAGAAGGTGAAATTATAAAAACAGATGATACAGTATACGGAGATGGTTTTAAAATCAGTTTTCTCAAAAACGGAATTATGGCCTTGTTTGAAAGAGCTGCGTATCTCATTGACGGAAACAAAATTGAGTCAGTTGAGAACAATGTTGATGTGGCTACAACAATGATAGGTTTAGAAGATATTATGATGATTATACAAGATCAGCCGGTCCATCAATGATGTTTGCCAAGGATAATTCTTATTTTCCTAACAGTGACCAGTACAATATTAGACGACCAAAAGACCTTACTGCTCCTAATCCTGCTGATATTGACGTGGAAGACATGATTATTGATGCTAATACAGAATTTAATTTAGGTTTTCATACACGTAGACAAATGTTGAGCACTGGTCGTAGAAATTTTTCTTGTGTAATTCCGCTGTCGCATATGTTTTGATTTTGTAGAGATGTCCGAAAGGTAATTTTCGGAGTAAAACATATGGTTGTGCTTTTTAGAAAATCTGATGACAATGATGCTTTATGGCGGCCTATGGGTGACGCTGGTAAACTAGTGCTGAAAAACTTTCGTTGTGGATGCCAGTAGTGACTCCGGCAATTGCTGAAGAACAGCGACTGCTTTCTTTTATGGATCAAGGTGGTAAAAAAAGGTTTTTATAATGGCTTACAGTAACCACAGATAACATTCAGAATACCACTAACGGTTTCTTTACATGGCATATAGCATCACAACAGGGAGTTTCTGCGCCGCGACATATTTTCATTGCTCTTCAAGATATTGCACGAAGAAACTTACAATTACGCAGTCATATGATATTTGATCCTCTCGGTGTTACTGACGTTTCTTTAAAAATAAATGGGCATCAAGAACCATCTGAAAATATACAGTTAAATTTTACTAATCATCATGTTGCACGTGTGTATCATCGCTTGACGAAATATTTAGCGCGTGATCTAAATATTGATACTGGTTTGCAAATATCACAATTGGATTTTAGGACATATTATCCAATCTATTACTTTTCACTAGGGCATCTTGATTTAACTAGACAGTCTGTCGTTGATGTGCATTTTAGAGCTCATGTGACAACATGACCTATAGCTGAGTACAGAGCAATTGCTGTTATACTCAGTGATAAAGAAATGTTACTTGAAGGTGTTGGTGGCCGAATGAGAGTCGTTGATGTACCAATAGAAAACATGTAGACAATTAGAATCGCGTTAATTATAACAATGTCATACAGTCACGTTAATGTTACTCTGACTCCTGGTCAGGCGAAAAAATTACAATCAAAAAACGCGAGCGCATGTGGGGCAACGATAACACTAAAACAAGATCAAATCGCTAATGGTGGCCCAAACAAGTTATCGCTGACTAAAACCCAACTAAAACATTTAAATAAAGCGAAGCAAGCAAAAACTGGAACTCAACTTGATTTTGCTCCAAAAGCCATCAATCCTATTGTTAAAACCGGTGGTATATTTCCTCTTCTCGCAGCAATACCAGCACTGATAGCTGCTGCCTAGCAGCTGTCGTAAAAGCAGCCGCGTTAGGAGCTGTTGGAACAGCTGCTGCAATGGCTTTAAAGAAAGCAACTGGAAAAGGATACCAAAAAAAGGAGCGGGTCTAAGACTTCCAGGAATTCCGCCATCAAGTACCCCAAACGCCGCTAACAGACGCAAAGCGTCTCACACCGATGTCAAATTTTGATTTGCTCGATGCTGCTAAACAACTTAAAATAAAAAATTTCAGAGATGTTTTTATGCGAGAACAGTTGGCGAGACAACCAAATAATCCAGAAACTGGAATTATTAATCTCGTTAACAGCTAACGCCCTGGAACTCATTGGGATGCTTACAAAATCGATTCACGTGGAATAAGGGTTGGTATTTACGAAAGATCTCTCAGCGCAAAGACAAAAAAAAAAACAAAAAAAAAACCGCGGTGATATAGATTTATCAAAATATGCAACCAAAGATGAAATCGACAGTCTTTAACGTTATCCGGGATAGACCCAGATGGGGTTGTTATTTTTCAGGACCGGTACGGAAAACTAAAAACCAGCAAATTCAAATGGAATGACATAGTTCGCAGGGTTCTTGGAGCTACCCTGGATAATATCCCTGTGTTTACTGACAGCGGAAAAATCAGAGACTCAAGTATATCGTTCACAACCATCAGAGATCAAATCGCAGCGAATGTTGCTAACCGCGTGAAAAATACCGGTGACACAGTGACAGGTGAACTTAACATGAACAGAAATAAGATAACAGCGTTAGTGGATCCAACATTCGACGAAGATGCAGTGACAAAAAGATACGTAGACATTAACTACGGCACCATTGACCATGAAGTATCCACGTTGCGGACCGAGTATGCCGTTCACGTAAACAAGTTTACAAGACTTCGTAGAAACGTTAAACAAACTGATGAAACCGCGAGCGAATTGCTTGGTGATCCACTTGAAACTTTCTGATATCAAGACCAACATTGACACGATCAAACAAACACAGCAAGATATCGTAAGTGGGATTCCTGAGATCGTATTCCGAAGGAGGGAACTCTGAGAGAAACATATTTGATTTTATTAAACAGATAGGTGAAAACGATCATGTGTGGTTATTTAAAAGTTCTGAAGATGGCAAGTATGATCAATTTGTACGCGTTAACGGTGAAATATACCTTAAATAATCTCTTCATGAAACAATGAAGAAGCTTGCTCAAAGATACTCAACAGATACTGACCGATTACTAACTAATTGCTAATTGTTTTACTGTCCCATCAGTTGCAGCCCATGCTGCCAGAGAAAAAAATTCGTGGAAGCCAACCCGAAGTGAGTTTCTCGAAGATGTACAATTAAGTTGTTGCGAGTACGGACACGGCGGATTGTGGAATACCAAGAATAATTACAAGGAGATGATATCAGTTGATATGATTGCGTGCTATCCAGGAAGCTTTCTCGGGATGGGAGAATGTTCTGGATACTTTAAAAGATTTGGACACCCCACAAACTCGATGACGCGAGTGACCATTAATGGACCATTACCCAATTTTGACCTGACAGGATTCGCTCGTGTAGTGTCATTTGAATTCGCTAAGGGTCTTCATGTTATTTGTTATGTTTGGTTTGGTCGGCACTTTAGTGAAATGCGCTTGCCACCAACAGTGTTATTACGATATATGCTTGATTGTAAAATGATGGTATCGTTGACGGTCAGTGAGGCAATTATATCATATCAGGCACAGACTGAAGCTTGGTTACCGGCACCTGAACTGGTTGATTGCGAAAGTGATGATTACGATACATTAATCGCCAACCTCGAAAAGAAAAGAAACGCGAAGGATCTCGGTAGAAGAATAATTGGCAAATTTACTCAGGGTGGTGCATATGATCATAAACGACTTCATGCAAAACTGATTATGGATCCCGCCGAGTATAAACTTGTGGTCGCTGATGCAACTGCGAGAGATATATTTGTAAGTCGAGAAAACGCTTATTTATCTGACGGAACACAGCTAGGTACAATTGTAAGTTATACTGATGGCGAGTCACCTCAGTATACTCATTTAAGATCTTCAATGCTTGCTTATGTTTCCATCAATTTGCTATCGATGATAAATAGATTCCCTGACACTGCAGTTAGAGTTGCAACGGATTCGTTTGACATCAACAAGAAATACCTGAATTCGGTAACTCATTTTACAACTGATGATGCATCATGGGGTTCGTGGAGAATAAAAGAAGAAATGGTATATGATTATTGTGAGTCCGCATATGTTGAGATCAAAGACAGTTATTATAAATCAAAATTATTAGAAATGTCGAGTGCAGCATCTGTGTACGATTCAGTATCCAGACACAAGACTGTTTATGTCAATGGGCTGGGAGGGTCTGGTAAGACGACTCGAGCGATTGAATTATTTCGGAATTCAGATATGATCGTGTTAACACCTACACACAGACTCGCGCAAGAGATGAAACAACGTGGGGTTAACTCATGCACTTATCACAGCTTTTTCAGATACAAGGGCGACAGATGGACTCCTGATCGAATGGGAGAGAAATATATTCCAAGGATTATACTTTGGGATGAAATATGTAAGGTACCGTTAGAAACATTAAAAATATTTCTCGCTTGATTATTAACAAAAAAATACAGCTGTGATAATGTGCGGCGATCATGGCCAGCCACCACCTTTTGTTGGACCATCTCCGCATTTGTAGTTAAAAGATTTTGTTGACCACTACAAAGAAGTGGCTGATGATTATAGAACGCTTGATGCAGAATTAAACGAGTTCAAGAAATTAATCAGACTACAACCGAATAAAATTAATGTGAAATAACGCGTAAAATAATGTCAGAGACTTCAATGAGTGACTTTCTGCAAACGTGGAGACCAAACGACTTGATACTGGCAAGTAGAAAGATAGGCAGAGACACACTTCAACAGCGGTTGTTTCAGTTACAACAGGAGAAGTTTCCGACGTTGCCAGTGCCGTTGTGTTATCGACCAGCTGATACGCGACGGCAAAATATTGACGTTGATATACCAGGACAGACCGAAAAACAAAATCTCGTATTAAATGATGTTGTTGCAGTTGATATCAATGTTATTGAAGATGCACTACGCGCTGATAAATCCCCATGGACGCTAGGATACGCAATGACGATACATTCATCTCAAGGACTGACTATTTCTGATACAGTTGTTTGGATCATTGATGATCGTATCGAGTAGTCAAACTTAGCTTACTTGGCTGTGTCCAGAGTCAGAAGAATATTTCAACTGTGAAGGATTGCTTTGGATGAGTCAATGGCTGATGACAACAATAAATGTCAAGTCGATATAATAAGAAAAAAATTAGCCGGTTACAAACAGAGTGACAAAAAAAAAATAATCGCGATTTTGACTTTGATGTTGAATTTATCATGACACTGAAACAAAAGCAGAATAATCACTGTGCAAGCTGTAATTATATAATGTTGTGGCAGTATTCGAGTAATAATCCAAGACAATTCACCGTAGATAGAAAAGATAATGGCCTTGGTCATACACGCGAAAATGTGACACTGACCTGTCTTGAGTGTAATCGGCGTAGAGGTGCTGCCACCCTTGGCGCTAGTTAAGTGATCTGGGCGGTTATTGAGTGTCCTCGAGAATTACTACTAATTGTTCACGTGTGAATCCACGTTGAGGAGCAGTTGAATCCAGCCTGTAGATTGCTGGTCTACCGGGAGATCTAGTTATGACAGATATCTTGTGTGTAGTGATGCTCCAGATAGGATCAGTCGCTCTTTTTTTTACCCTTTTCAAGTTCACCTGGTTCATATAAATAGCTCACATTCACATCGCCCAGTATTGGTTGTGCTGAAAAATCACGTCGTTGTGGTATATGTTTTTTGGTAATTGCGTTAATAGATTTCATGTTGGTTGTTCGAGTAATTTCATTATTTAATGCAGTTATCACACCTGGTAATCTTGTAACCCATTCGCGTGATCTCTTGGCCTGAATGAATTCCTTCGCGTAGTGATATCCAAATAACCACTCAGCAAGTTTTCGATTCAATCGCTCAACAATTGCCTGATCACGGTGAATTTCAGTATGTCCTCGTCTGATGGTGACTTTATGTTGCTTCATCAGCGATGATACTGCACCCTGAAATTCCTTGCCAGGATCAACTTTCGACATTTGGAACCTTCTAAATTTTGTAGGTTTCGCCTCCCTGCTGCTCTACTACTACTACTACCGTGCTGCTACTCCTACGTCTGAACTATTACTACTACTACAACTACTACTACTATTAATGTATTGATAATGAGATGCTGTTGCAGCTGCTACCACTGCTGGTTACATATAGAAATTACCAACTGGTACATGCATACTCTTACCACTGCTAGTTACATATACAAATTAGCAACTGGTACGTGCATACTAGTTCTGTACTTATTCTATTTAAATACTATTAAAGAGAAAGGGTAGAGAATCATGAAGACATGTAATCGGCGGTTAGCTAAGTTATCCTTATATAAAGCATTCATTCGGCTTGTTCAACTCACAATAGAAAATTCACAGGCCTTAGACATTTTATACTCAGAATTTAGCTAAGCTTTGGAATTTGATGGATTTTGGAATAAATGCAGAATATTGAACAGTTTTTTTTTATTTAAAAAATGCCAACACTAAATCAATATAAGACAATAAACGTATGTAAACAGGACACTTATTTTCAACAAACGGGATGTATCTGGTGAAACTAATACCAGGGAAAAATACTTTATTCAAAATTTATCCACAATTCGCTGCTTAACCGGACTCTCGTAACTCGTATCGCCTTCCGTACGGGCGTAGTAGACTCGACCTGTCCTGCGCATGCCCACTGAGCTATAAACAGCGATGGCAGCGTCATAGTAAGACTGTATGCAGTGATGGATCTGATGAAACCCAGTATGTTGTGTAAGAAGCTGTGACATCAATTAAAAATCATCTCTAGTGATCACATATTGTCTCAGCAATCGGTTCACATCGACAATATGTCTCCTTATGTTGTAAGACTTTTGTGAATTTCGAAATCATCAGGAGGTTTCCTGTACATGTATTCGCATCTATAATCAGCTGATCTTTACTTCCGGCAGCCTTTATTAGGGTAATTTGAACTCTTTTCTTCCCGTCATAAATTGTGTATCGTTTAAAAATATATTAAGCCATTTCCACTGACGCGGCAGTGAAATCAGATTCATTTCATACCGTAAGCAATATGAGTAATCAACATAATCATTGTAAATTAAATTAAGTCATGATTACTGTATCAGTTGACTCGGATTTTGCTAATCGCATTATACGGGGTTGGCAACGGATTCACGATATTTCCAAAAATCTTGTACGTAGTAATGTGTGGTAATCTTGTTAGTCGTTGATTGTAGTGATTGTCGAAGAGACTTGGTCTTGATTGGGTATGGTGCAATTACCGTAAAGACAAGAAAAATTGCCTGTTTCATTACTCTCATTTTGTGCATGCAATTTCCTGGCAAATCTTTAACTCGAATTAAGAAGAAGCGCCTCCCTATAATTTTTTATTTATCTTTTGCTGATCATATGTAAGATTTTCTTATCATAATATAGCAGTGAAAAGGAAATGAATGCAAACTATTTCTGTCTCATGATTTGCGCATAATAGTCGCATACAAAAATAATGACTTGTAAAAATCTATTTATTTCAAAAGGTAAATACTAGTTAAAAAGTACATCATTATATAAGTGAAGCACAGGTTGTTGCTGAAGGTAATTAATTCTAAAAGAGAAGAATTATTTTCAAGTCACACAATTATGTTGTGACGCCTCCAATTCAACAAACTGCATAGAAGTTAGTATGTGGTACATGTCAGTGATGGCTCTATCTCCTGTTATGAGGCTATGGTCTTAAACTAAGTAACAGAAAAAAGAAAAATGCCACCAAGTTTTGTAAAATTCAACAAATGATTTATTTTCATATAATACAAAGTGAAACTTTAGAATGCAGCTAACAGTATTGTTAATTAAATCTGAAATAGTCCTAAAAAGTTCTGTCACAAGTCCAAAAGTATAGATTATGCAGAATGAATTTCATCGGTGTTCCAAATGAATTCCAGTCTAGTATGTGTTATGTGCCATTAGCCTAGAATAATGTTGATTTGCAAACAGTCTTGATGTATCACAGTGATAAAATCTAAAATGTCCATGAATGAATTGACATATATTCCAAGAATGTAATTTAGTCCTAATGTCAAAGATCATTTTGTAATTCTAATGAATAATTTAAATAGATAAATTAAATCCGCTCAACCAAACACAATTTGATTACACTAATAGTGATGTTAAGATATTGAATGAGTACTTGAAGTAAATAACATATTTTTAATAAAAAGCTAAGACACAATAACAGGACCAGGATGATGGCCATTTTTCCCTCAAATTCATAAATAACTTGCTTCTAGAACATACTTGATTTCTAAAAAAAATAGACTTTAACCTCGGTATCACAAAGTAATAATTATCTTAATATATCAGTTAAAATCATAAACAAGTAAAAGTATAATTACTTTGTTGATGTTAGGAGTTAGGCATAGGCTGTATAATTATTTTGCTGATGTTAGGAATTATTTAGGCCTAGGACTGTATAATTATTTTGCTGCTGTTAGATCGTACTTAGGGCAGTATGATTATTTAGCTAATTTTAGGAATTAGACCTAGGACTGTATTGAAAGTTCAAAATTGCTTAGGTATGGGGCAATATGATTATTTTGCTGAATTTAGGAATTAGGAGTAGGGCTTTATAGTTATGTTGGTGATGTTAGAAATTATTTAGGAAAGAGACTGTATAAATATTTTGCTGATTTTATTAATTGGTTAGGTATAGGACTGGATCATTATTTTACTGATGTTAGGAATTAGTCAGGCATTGGATACAAGGCACACGATCCATAGTCCTCATTTATTAACTAGTAATAATGATGGTGTGGTCCCAATCATTAACCAGTAATAACTATGACGTAGTTCCCATTCATTAACCAATAATATTTTTGATGTATTTACATAAATTGTTTTAGTTGTCATGGAAATATCATGGTATAATTAGCAGTGAAAGTAAAGACCATTAATACAATTTCATAAGTTTATATGGATTTTATTTGGCTAAGAGTATTCAGTACTATTATAATAAATTCTAAGATGAATGGACAGCATTGATTATCACCTCTGAGAAATGTGACCTTGAGACAGTGCATCATACTTTTATGGATTATTTAGACTTGATGAGTCAGCAGTTGTCAATAGAGGTCTTTCCTCAGTGTGGTATGATTTGTCAAATATTTTGATTTATTCCAGCGTTAATTATAAGGACTATTTTCCAGACTGAAGTCTGATATAGATTATGGCATGGTTCTATGTCTGTATTTGCTTATGGCATGATTCAGTTTATGTGTGTGCTTATTGGCATGGTTCCAGGTCACTGTGTGCCTATGCTATGGTTCCATGTTATGTATGTGTGTATTTATGGCAAGGTGTCCATGTCTGTGTACACATATGGCATGGTTCAGTGTCTGCATGTGCTTATGGCATGGTTCCATTTTTGTGTACTTATGCTGTGGTTCAGTGTATGTGTGCTTATGGCATGGTTCCATTTTTTGTGTGTTTTTATGGCATGGTGTCCATACCTGTGTGCTTATGGCATGGTAATGTGCTGATGGCACGATTCAATGCCTGTGTGTGCTTATGACATGGGTTTCCTGTCTGTGTGTGCTTTTGATATGCTTACTGTCTGATAGTGCTTATGCCAAGGTGTCTATGTCTGTGTGCACATATGACATGGTTCTGTGTCTGTGTGTGCTGATGGTATGGTTCTATAAATGTGTACTGATGATGTGGTTCAGTGTGTGTGTGCTTATGGAAAGGTTCCATTTGATATATGTGTGTTTGTATGGCATGGTGTCCATGTCTGTGTGTGCTTATGGCATGGTTCATTGTACATGTATGTTTGTGCTGATGGCATGATTCAATGCCTGTGTGTGCTAATGTCATGGTTTCATGTCTGTGTGTGCTTATATCATAGTTTCCATGTATTTGTGTGCTTATGGCATGGTTACCATGTCTGTGAACTCATGGCTTGGTTTCCATGTCGGTGTGTGCTTGTGTCATGGTTTCAATGTCTGTGTGTGCTTATGGCATGGTTTCCTTGGCTATGTGTGCTTTTGACATGCTTTCCCTGTCTTTATGTGTTTATGGCATGGTTCAATGTCTATGTGCACTTATGGCATGGTTTCCATGTGTTTGTGTATTTAAGACATGGTTTGTTGCCTGCGTGTACTTATGATATGGTTCCAAATCCTTCTGTGTGTATGGCGTAGTTCAGTGTCTTGGGATGTTTTCGGTATGGTTCATTGAATGTACATACTTATAGCATATAACATGGTTCCCATGTCTTTGTGTGATTACAATATGGTTCAGTGTATGTGTGCTTATGGCATAGTTTCCCTGTCTGTGTGCTTTTGACATGCTTTCCATGTCTTTGTGTGATTACAATATGGTTAAGTGTATGTGTGCTTATGGCATAGTTTCCATGTCTGTGTGCTTTTGACATGCTTTCCATGTCTTTATGTGTTTATGGCATGGTTCAATGTCTGTGTGCACTTATGGCATGGTTTATATGTCTTTATGTGTTTGGCACATAGTTTGTTGTCTGTGTGTGCTTATGATATGGCTCCAAGTCTTTTTGTGTTTATAGCTATGTTCTCGGTATGTTTGTGTCATGGTTAATTATATGCGTGTGCCTGTAGCTTATGTTCAGTGTCTGTCTGTGGTTGTGGCATGGATTATTATCTGTGCTTATATCATATTTCTATGTATGTGTGTACTTATGTCTAAGTCCCATGTCTGTATGTGTTCAAGGCATGGTTTCCATGTATGTGTGTGCTGATGTATGTATCTTTTGGTGAACACATTGTTACCATGAAAGATCAGGCAAAAATTGTTTTGTGTGATGGGATGATTCCATGTCTTTATATGCTTATGACATAGTGCCATTACATGTCTGTATGCATTTATTGAATGGTTTCCATGCATGTGTGTGCTGTTGGCATGGTTTCAGTGGCTGTATATCTTCTTGAATGGTTTCCTTGTATGTGTGTGCTGATGGCATGGTTTCACTGTCTGTATGCATATATTGAATGGTTTCCATGTATGTGTGTGCTGATGGCATGGTTTCAATGGATGTATGTGGTTATGGAATGGTTTACATGTATGTGTGTGCTGATGGCATGGTTTCAATGGCTGTTGGAATGGTTTCCATGTATGTGTGTGCTTATGTGTTTATGGTATAGCTCTTTTTGGCAACCATATTATCTGCTATTTTTTCCAATATTTTTAGTGTATGGAGGTTGCACTAGAAGCATTTCCTGTAGGTATTGCCACTGCTTGATATTGACCAATTGTAAGACAGAATAAAGTGAATTACACTAGAAGCATTTCCAGCAGGTATTGCCACTGGTCGATATTGACCAATTATAAGACAGAATGAAGTTAAGAAAACTATATTTCTCTCCATGGACAAACTTTCCAAATAAATGCCCTAGATAAATGCATGATAATGTAATTAACAGATAATTGTTAGGCACAATTGATATTAATCATATATCAAAGGGTATTTGTATAACCAGTGCAGATACTTGTATCTGAAGTTATAAAATAAAATATAGAAGATAATTTGTAAATAATAAAATAGTGTGATAATTAGGCTAATGAACAACAGCAAAACAAACAAAAAACTAAGTTAAACTGAACATTGAAAATAGCATTTTATTTAATCAAGTCAGTTATGAACTTTCATTCTGGGTTATGAATATACCAAACAAAGTGTAGGTGATTGTAATGTGATTATGTAAAGCCATGTATAGTGTGCAAGCTACCAAACAAAGTGTAGGTGATTGTAATGGGATTATGTAAAGCCATGTATAGTATGCAAGCTAGCAAACAAAGTGTAGGTGATTGTAATGGGATTATGTAAAGCCATGTATAGTATGCAAGCTACCAAACAATGTCTAGTTTATTGTAATGGGATTATGTAAAGCCATGTATAGTATGCAAGCTACCAAACAAAGTGTAGGTGATTGTAATGCGATTATATAAAGCCATGTATAGTGTGCAAGCTACCAAACAAAGTGTAGGTGATTTTAATGGGATTATGTGAAGCCATGTATAGTATGCAAGCTACCAAATAAAGTGTAGGTGACTTTGAATGGGATTATGTAAAGCCACATAAGTTAGATCTTAGCAGACAAGGAGATTAAGACAACTGTTAATTGATTGCTGGTTCCTAATGATCATTTGTATCAAATGCATGTATGATTTGATACCTTCCAAATAATTATTATACAACAGAGTGCTAATCCATTGGATTAAAAATCTTTACACAATGTTTGGAATACTTGCATGTTATCCTTTACCATATATAAAAATATTGTCATGATTTTTAGATTATCAGCGGTTTTTCAGTGGCATTTTCAAGTGATTTTCGTATATGTACTATTCCAATTTGTATTATTGTACCATTGTTTTATTGCACTATTTGTACTATTGTACTCTTCTACTGTTGGTACTGTTCTTCTGTTTCTACTATTCTAATTTGTAATATTTCACTGTTTGCACTATTCTACAATTATATTATTGTATTCTTTTCTACTGGTACTCTTCTACTATTTGTACTATTCCAATTTGTACTATTCTACTATTTGTTTTATTTTACTTTGTGAGCTGGCTGAGTCATTCCAAAGGCTAAAAAAGTGGACTAGCAGCTGCCTCGCTATGTGCTCAACATTAAGAGGCTATTGTTAGGACTGGTTGGCCTGAAATCAGGATAATGTGAATGGGTGGAACATCATGCTACATGTATATGGCATGATGCTCCAGTGCTAGACATCACTATAACTTGCCACACTACAGACATTGTGGCGACATTACTGATTTTTTTTAAAGCTACGTTAAAAATCCAAATAACACATAGTCTTCTCCTATTGGACAGGTACTATTCTACTTTTGTTCTATTCCAGTTTTTACTGTTGTACTATTTGTACTATTCCAGTTTATACTATTGTACTATTTGAACTACTGTACTATTGTTTTATTCTCATTATGTTTGACTTGTTGCCATCTTTTGCTGCTTTATGTTGGGTATTATTTACTTTGATTTTGACCATATCCTAGTCTGCATATACTCTCCTTTTGAGGGCCTCAAGGGAGAATAGTCCTTGACTAATGAGTCACCCTCATTATTTTCCTTGGTGTGAAATATGACTTTGATTTTGACCATATCCTAGTCTGCATATACTCTCCTTAAGTGGGCCTCAAGGGAAAATAGTCACCCTCTATAAATAAAGCATTGTTATTATTATTATTATTATTATTATCAGTCTGGCCATTAGTAACCTGCACTTTGCTGTTTATGCAGAAATGAGTTAATAAGTACTGTTTTGTGATATCTCATACATTCTAGGTTTGTTTATGCAGGGAGGATTTAATAAGTACTGTCTTGGTGATGTCTGATACAATCTAGGTTTGTTTATGCAGGGAGGAGTTAGTAAGTACTGTCTTGGTGATGTCTCATACAATCTAAGTTTGCCTATGCAGAGAGGAGTTGATAAGAACTGTCCTGATGAGGCCTCATAATGTCAACTTGTTTCTGCATGGAGTTGATAAATGCTGTCTTGATGAGGTCTCACACTCATGTTGTTTCTGCAGGGAGTTTATAACTACCGTTTTGGTGAGGTCTCATGCTCTCAGCTTGTTTCTGGAGGGAGTTGATAAGTACTGTCATGATGAGGCCTCACACTCTCAACTTGTTTCTGCAGGGAGTTGATAAGTACTGTCTTCATGAGGTCTCACTCTCAGATTGTTTCTGCAGGGAATTTATAAATACCATTTTGGTGAGGTCTCACACTCTCAACGTGTTTCTGCAGGGAGTTGATAATTACTGTCTTGATGAGGTCTCACTTTCAGATTGTTTCTGCAGGGAGTTTATAAATACTGTTTTGGTGAGGTCTCACACTCACAATTTGTTTCTGTAGGGAGTACTGTCCTTATGAGGTCTCACACTCTAAACTTGTTTCTGGGGGGAGTTGATATGTACTGTCATGATGAGATCTCACACTCTCAATTTATTTCTGCAGGGAGCTGATAAGTACTGTCTTGATGAGGTCTCACCTCTCAAATTGTTTCTGCAGGGAGTTTATAAGTACTGTTTTGGTGAGGTCTCACACTCACAACTTGTTTCTGCAGGGAGTTGATAAGTACTGTCCTTATGTGGTCTCACACTCTCTTGTTTCTGGAGGGAGTTGATATGTACTGTCATGATGAGGCCTCACACATTCAACTTGATTATGCAGGGAGTTGATAAGTACTGCCTTGGTGATGTCTCACACCCAACTTGTTTCTGCAGGGAGTTGATAAATACTGTCTTGGTGAGGTCTTATACAATCTAAGTTTGTTTATGCAGAGAGGAGTTGATAAGTACTGTCTTGATGAGGTCTTGTACTGTCAACTTGTTTCTGCAAGGAGTTGATAAATACTCTCTTGATGAGGTCTCACACTCTCAGATTTTTTATGCAGGGAGTTTATAAATACTGTTTTGGTGAGGTCTCACTCAACTTGTTACTGCAGGGAGTTAATAAGTTCTCTCCTTATGAGGTCTCACACTCTCAACTTGTTTCTAGAGGGAGTTGATATGTACTGTCATGATGAGGTCTCACACTCTAAACTTGTTTCTGCAGGGAGTTGACAAGTACTGTTTTGGTGAGGGTTCACTCAACTTGTTTCTGCAGGGAGTTGATAAGTACTGTCCTTATGAGGTCTCACACTCTCAACTTGTTTCAGGAGGGAGTTGATATGTAATGTCAAGATGAGATCTCATACCCTGAACTTATTTCTGCTGGGAGTTCACAAGTACTGTTTTGGTGAGGTTTCACTCAACTTGTTTCTGCAGGGAGTTGATAAGTACTGTCATGATGAGGTCTCAGGCTCTCAACTTGTTTCTGGAGGGAATTGATAAGAACTGCCTTGGTGAGGTCTCACAATCAACTTGTTTCTGCAGGGAGTTGATAAGTATTCTCTTGATGAGGTCTCACACTCTCATTGTTTCTGCAGGGAGTTTATCAATACTGCTTTGGTGAGGTCTCACTCAACTTGATTCTGCAGGGAGTTAATAAGTACTGTCCTTATGAGGTCTCACACTCTCAACTTGTTTCTGGAGGGAGTTGATCTGTACTGTCAAGATGAGGTCTCACACCCTCTACTTGTTTCTGTAGGAGTTGATAAGTACTGCCTTGGTGAGGTCTCACACTCTCAACTTGTTTCTGCAGGGAGTTGATAAGTACTGTCCCAGTGAGGTCTCATTCAGTCTAAACTTGTTTCTGCAGAGAGGAGTTGATAAGCACTGTCTTGTTGAGGTCTCATACACTTGAATCTTATTTCTGCAGTGAGTTGTTAGGTTCTGTCTTGGTTAGGTCTCATACAGTCTCAGCTTGCTTCTGCAGGCAGGGTGTATTCAAAGATAAAACCCTGTACAATGAGTGTAGAAAAGTATTTGCTCACCAGTTATTATGTACTTTTGAGAAGGTGACATATGTAAGGTGAAGTTGTTTGCATTTGAGATGTGCACAGTGGAGATAATGTTGGCTAAAACAATCAGCCTGAATTAGTACACCCCTCAATCATTCACCAAAATAATGCCTGTTTTGCTCTTGCTGACATAATATGCTTTGAGGCAGTATTGTGTGGGTAGTGAACTTAATTATGGGGAAATTGGAAGTCTTAGAATATAGGAATAAGTCAACTTAATTTAAAACTATTACATAAAGTAAAAAAATATATTGTGAAAATGTTTCTTTTCATTTATTTGCAAGGAAATTAAAAAATAAATGATGATACATCAAATTTGTGTTCTTCCATATTAAATAACAAGCAAATATTTTACCTTTTGACCTTCATGAATCGCATCTGTTCCATCTCTTTTCAAACTGTAAAATCTATTGGTGACATCACAGAAATAATTCTGGCAGATTTCATGTTCCTCAGTCTTTCAGCATAACATAGGTGCTTTGTTAAGAAATATAATGTGCATTCTAAAAATAGCTCACTTTTCATCATAAGGGGTGGGGTGTTTACAAATGATCAGTACCTCAAGGTATAATCTACAATCATGGATAAAAGTTAGTTATGTAATATGTTGTTTATCAATGACCCTTACATTATAAAATCATAGGTGAAAGTTAAGCACACATTATAGATATGCACACTAATTATTTTATTGAAAGTCATTGAGACCCTGTTTTGAACAAGTATAGTTGGTGCAAATGTCCCTAATGACAATAAACTAAACTTATTAACTTTCACTGCTAACCATGGACACACCCTTTGAATCATTGTAATAACTACAGTTGTCCCAATAGTCAATCAATACACTTAAAGTATCACTGTACTAATTGAACCAATCAGCATGTCCCAAATACCAATGAACTCCACTGAAATTATCAATGTGTCAGTCAGATTGTCCCAAATGCCAATTAACTACACTTAACGTGTCATTGCACTAATTGAAAAAATTAGCATGTCCCAAATACCAATGAACTCCACTGAAATTATCACTGTCAGTCAGATTGTCCCAAATTCAAATTAACTACACTGAAATTATCACTGTGTCAGTGAGATTGTCCCAAATGCCAATTAACTACACTTAAAGTGCCATTGCATTAATTGAACCAATCAGCATGTCCGAGATACCAATGAACTACACTTAGTGTAATTGCACTAATTGAATAAATCAATCTGTCCCAAATACCATTGAACATCACCTGTATTAACAATGAATTGAACCAATATAGCTTGATTTGCATCAAATTGCAGTCATTAATGATTAAATCTCTAAGAACCAATATAGCTTGATTTGCATCGAATTGCAGTCATTAATGATTAAATCTCTATGAACCAATATAGCTTGATTTGCCTCAAATTGCAGTTATTAATGATTAAATCTCTAAGAACCAACATAGCTTGATTTGCATCAAATTGCAGTCATTAATGATTAAATCTCTATGAACCAATATAATTTGATTTGCATCAAATTGCAGTTATTAATGATCAAATCTCTATGAACCAATATAGCTTGATTTGCATCAAATTGCAGTCATTAATAACTAAATCTCTATGAATCATTATAGCTTGATTTGCATCAAATTGCAGTCATTAATGATTAAATCTCTATGAACCAATATAATCTGATTTGCATCAAATTGCAGTCATTAATGATTAAATCGCTATGAACCAATATAGCTTGATTTGCATCAAATTGCAGTCAGTAATAATTAAATCTCTATGAATCATTATAGCTTGATTTGCCTCAAATTGCAGTTATTAATGATTAAATCTCTATGAACCAGTATAATTTGATTTGCATCAAATTGCAGTTATTAATGATTAAATCTCTATGAACCAATATAGCTTGATTTGCATCAAATTGCAATCATTAATGATTAAATCTCTATGAACCAATATAGCTTGATTTGCATCAAATTGCAGTCATTAATGATTAACTCTCTATGAACCAATATAATTTGATTTGCATCAAATTGCAGTTATTAATGATTAAATCTCTATGAACCAATATAGCTTGATTTGCATCAAATTGCAGTCAGTAATAATTAAATCTCTACGAATCATTATAGCTTGATTTGCATCAAATTGCAGTCATTAATGATTAAATCTCTATGAACCAATAAAATTTGATTTGCATCAAATTGCAGTCATTAATGATTAAATCTCTATGAAATAATATAATTTGATTTGCATCAAATTGCAGTTATTAATGATTAAATCTCTTTGAACCAATATAGCTTGATTTGCATCAAATTGCAGTCATTAATGATTAAATCTCTATGAACCAATATAGCTTGATTTGCATCAAATTGCAGTCAGTAATAATTAAATCTCTATGAATCATAATACCTTGATTTGCATCAAATTGCAGTCATTAATGATTAAATCTCTATGAATCAATATAATTTGATTTGCATCAAATTGCAGTCATTAATGATTAAATCTCTATGAACCAATATAATTTGATTTGTATCAAATTGCAGTCATTAATGATTAAATCTCTATGAACCAATCTAGCTTGATTTGCATCAAATTGCAGTCATTAATGATTAAATCTCTATGAACCAATGTAGCTTGATTTGCATCAAACTGCAGTTATTAATGATTAAATCTCTATGAACCAATATAGCTTGATTTGCATCAAATTGCAATCATTAATGATTAAATCTCTATGAACCAATATAGCTTGATTTGCATCAAATTGCAGTCATTAATGATTAAATCTCTATGAACCATTATAATTTGATTTGCATCAAATTGCAGTTATTAATGATTAAATCTCTATGAACCAAAATAGCTTGATTTGCATCAAATTGCAGACATTAATGATTAAATCTATAAGAACCAATATAGCTTGATTTGCATGAAATTGCAGTCATTAATAATTAAATCTCTATGAATCATTATAGCTTGATTTGCATCAAATTGCAGTCATTAATGATCAAATCTCTATGAACCAATATAATTTGATTTGCATCAAATTGCAGTCATTAATGATTAAATCTCTATGAACCAATATAGCTTGATTTGCATCAAATTGCAGTCATTAATGATTAAATCTCTATGAACCAATATAATTTGATTTGCATCAAATTGCAGTTATCAATGATTAAATCTCTATGAACCAATATGGCTTGATATGCATCAAATTGCAGTCAGTAATAATTAAACCTCTACGAATCATTATAGCTTGATTTGCATCAAATTGCAGTCATCAATGATTAAATCTCTATGAACCAATAAAATTTGGTTTGCATCAAATTGCAGTTATTAATGATTAAATCTCTATGAACCAATATAGCTTGATTTGCATCAAATTGCAGTCATTAATGATTAAATCTCTATGAACCATTATAATTTGATTTGCATCAAATTGCAGTCATTAATGATTAAATCTCTATGAACCAATATAATTTGATTTGCATCAAATTGCAGTTATTAATGATTAAATCTCTATGAACCAAAATAGCTTGATTTGCATCAAATTGCAGTCATTAATGATTAAATCTCTATGAACCAATATAATTTGATTTGCATCAAATTGCAGTCATTAATGATTAAATTACTATGAACCAATATAGCTTGATTTGCATCAAATTGCAGTCATTAATGATTAAATCTCTATGAAATAATATAATTTGATTTGCATCAAATTGCAGTTATTAATGATTAAATCTCTTTGAACCAATATAGCTTGATTTGCATCAAATTGCAGTCATTAATGATTAAATCTCTATGAACCAATATAGCTTGATTTGCATTAAATTGCAGTCAGTAATAATTAAATCTCTATGAATCATAATACCTTGATTTGCATCAAATTGCAGTCATTAATGATTAAATCTCTATGAACCAATATAATTTGATTTGCATCAAATTGCAGTCATTAATGATTAAATCTCTATGAACCAATATAATTTGATTTGTATCAAATTGCAGTCATTAATGATTAAATCTCTATGAACCAATATAGCTTGATTTGCATCAAATTGCAGTCATTAATGATTAAATCTCTATGAACCAATGTAGCTTGATTTGCATCAAACTGCAGTTATTAATGATTAAATCTCTATGAACCAATATAGCTTGATTTGCATCAAATTGCAATCATTAATGATTAAATCTCTATGAACCAATATAGCTTGATTTGCATCAAATTGCAGTCATTAATGATTAAATCTCTATGAACCATTATAATTTGATTTGCATCAAATTGCAGTTATTAATGATTAAATCTCCATGAACCAAAATAGCTTGATTTGCATCAAATTGCAGTCATTAATGATTAAATCTATATGAACCAATATAGCTTGATTTGCATGAAATTGCAGTCATTAATAATTAAATCTCTATGAATCATTATAGCTTGATTTGCATCAAATTGCAATCATTAATGATCAAATCTCTATGAACCAATATAATTTGATTTGCATCAAACTGCAGTCATTAATGATTAAATCTCTATGAACCAATATAGCTTGATTTGCATCAAATTGCAGTCATTAATGATTAAATCTCTATGAACCAATATAATTTGATTTGCATCAAATTGCAGTTATCAATGATTAAATCTCTATGAACCAATATAGCTTGATATGCATCAAATTGCAGTCAGTAATGATTAAATCTCTACGAATCATTATAGCTTGATTTGCATCAAATTGCAGTCATCAATGATTAAATCTCTATGAACCAATAAAATTTGGTTTGCATCAAATTGCAGTTATTAATGATTAAATCTCTATGAACCAATATAGCTTGATTTGCATCAAATTGCAGTCATTAATGATTAAATCTCTATGAACCAATATAGCTTGATTTGCATCAAATTGCAATCATTAATGATTAAATCTCTATGAACCAATATAGCTTGATTTGCATCAAATTGCAGTCATTAATGATTAAATCTCTATGAACCATTATAATTTGATTTGCATCAAATTGCAGTCATTAATGATTAAATCTCTATGAACCATTATAATTTGATTTGCATCAAATTGCAGTTATTAATGATTAAATCTCTATGAACCAAAATAGCTTGATTTGCATCAAATTGCAGTCATTAATGATTAAATCTATATGAACCAATATAGCTTGATTTGCATGAAATTGCAGTCATTAATAATTAAATCTCTATGAATCATTATAGCTTGATTTGCATCAAATTGCAGTCATTAATGATTAAATCTCTATGAACCAATATAGCTTGATTTGCATCAAATTGCAGTTATTAATGATTAAATCTCTATGAACCAATATAGCTTGATATGCATCAAATTGCAGTCAGTAATAATTAAATCTCTACGAATCATTATAGCTTGATTTGCATCAAATTGCAGTCATCAATGATTAAATCTCTATGAACCAATAAAATTTGATTTGCATCAAATTGCAGTCATTAATGATTAAATCTCTATGAACCAATATAATTTGATTTGCATCAAATTGCAGTTATTAGTGATTAAATCTCTTTGAACCAATATAGCTTGATTTGCATCAAATTGCAGTCATTAATGATTAAATCTCTATGAACCAATATAATTTGATTTGCATCAAATTGTAGTCATTAATGATTAAATCCCTATGAACCAATATAATTTGATTTGTATCAAATTGCAGTCATTAATGATTAAATCTCTATGAACCAATATAGCTTGATTTGCATCAAATTGCAGTCATTAATGATTAAATCTCTATGAACCAATATAGCTTGATTTGCATCAAATTGCAGTTATTAATGATTAAATCTCTATGAACCAATATAGCTTGATTTGCATCAAATTGCAATCATTAATGATTAAATCTCTATGAACCAATATAGCTTGATTTGCATCAAATTGCAGTCATTAATGATGAAATCTCTATGGACCAATATAATTTGATTTGCATCAAATTGCAGTTATTAATGATTAAATCTCTATGAACCAATATAGCTTGATTTGCATCAAATTGCAGTCAGTAATAATTAAATCTCTACGAATCATTATGGCTTGATTTGCATCAAATTGCAATCATTAATGATTAAATCTCTATGAACCATTATAATTTGATTTGCATCAAATTGCAGTCATTAATGATTAAATCTCTATGAACCAATATAATTTGATTTGCATCAAATTGCAGTTATTAATGATTAAATCTCTATGAACCAATATAGCTTGATTTGCATCAAATTGCAGTCATTAATGATTAAATCTCTATGAACCAATATAGCTTGATTTGCATCAAATTGCAGTCATTAATAATTAAATCTCTATGAATCATTATAGCTTGATTTGCATCAAATTGCAGTCATTAATGATTAAATCTCTATGAACCAATATAATTTGATTTGCATCAAATTGCAGTTATTAATGATTAAATCTCTATGAACCAATATAGCTTGATTTGCATCAAATTGCAGTTATTAATGATTAAATCTCTATGAAACAATATAGCTTGATTTGCATCAAATTGCAGTCATTAATAATTAAATCTCTATGAATAATTATAGCTTGATTTGCATCAAATTACAGTCATTAATGATTATGTCTCTATGAACCAATATAATTTGATTTGCATCAAATTGCAGTCATTAATTATTAAGTCTCTATCAACCAGTATAGCTTGATTTGCATCAAATTGCAGTCATTAATAATTAAATCTCTATGAATCATTATAGCTTGATTTGCATCAAATTGCAGTCATTAATGATTAAATCTCTATGAACCAATATAATTTTGATTTGCTTGAAATTGCAGTCATTAATGATTAAGTCTCTATGAACCAGTATAGCTTGATTTGCATCAAATTGCAGTCATTAATAATTAAATCTCTATGAATCATTATAGCTTGATTTGCATCATATTGCAGTCATTAATGATTAAATCTCTATGAACCAATATAGCTTGATTTGCATCAAATTGCAGTCATTAATGATTCAATCTCTAGCAGTAGTTTTCCTGAGCAATTTTACCAAGTATCTTATGTGTCTTTTTGTAAGTGATATTCAGTAATGTACATGAAACAAACTTTGTTTTTAAGGCTTGCCAGATCAGCTATGGTGTAGTAGTCTTTCTTAGTCAGCTATGGTGTAGTAGTCTTTCTTAGTCAGATATTATGTAGTAGTCTTTCCCAGTCAGATATTGGTAGTAGTCTTTCTCAGGCAACTATGGTGTAGTTGTCTTTCTTAGCTGTGGTGTAGTGGTCTTTCTTAGTCAACTATGGTGTAGTAGTCTATCTCAGTCAGATGTGGTGTAGTAGTCTTTCAATCAGCTGTGGCATGGTAGTCTTTCTCAGTCAGCAGTGATATAGTAGTCTTTCTCAGTAAACTGTGGTGTGTAGTCTTTCCCAGTCAACTATGGTGTAGTAGTCTTTCTTAGCTGTGATATTGTAGTTTTTCTTTGTCAGCTATGGTGTAGTAGTCTTTCTCAGTCAATTAGGGTGTAGTAGCCTTTCTTAGTCAGATGTGATGTAATAGTCTTTCTCAGTCAGCTATGGTGCAGTAGTCTTTTTTAGTCAGCTGTGGTGTAGTAGTCTTTCTTAACTGTGGTGTAGTAGTATTTCCCAGTCAGCTGTGGTGTAGCAGTCTTTCTCAGTCAGCTATGATGTAGTAGTCTTTCTTAGTCAGCTGTGGTGTAGTAGTCATTCTCAACACTGGTGTAGTAGTCTTTCCTAGATGTGGTGTAGTAGTCATTCTCAGTCAACACTGGTGTAGTAGTCTTTCTTAGATGTGGTGTAGTAGCATTTCTTAGCTGTGGTGGGGTAGTTATTCTTAGTCAGCTATGGTGTAGTAGTCTTTCAATCAGCTATGGTGTAGAAGTCTCTCAGAAGTGTAGTCATTGTCTGTGGTGAGATGGAGGATGGCTTGTCAGTTTGAGAGACTGGAAGTCCAGAAAATGGAGCTTAAGGTATACTGATTTTTATATATTTTGATCTCAAAGGTTAAAGAACAATAAAGACATGTGTTTGAACATATTTCATTTTAGTCATAGTTATAAGTACAATATTAACAGTTGAACATCATCAACATTATAAAAATATAGCATATTTATTATAATATTTTGGCAGTTTTACAAACACTTTACAATATATTTGGAAGTTTAACTTGGTATGGCTGCAGGAGATCCACCCAAAAAGGCAGATAGGATTGTAAGTTTCTTATGAGACAGTATGGCTTCAGGAGATGCACCCATACAGTGGATATTGTGATAAGTTTGGTATGAGACTGACTGCAGAAGATCCATCCAGAGACTGGTGATTGTAATAAGTCTGGAGATACATCTGGAGACTGGTTATTATGTCAAGTTTGACAAGAGACAGTATGGCTGCAGGAGATCCATCCGGAGACTGGTTATTGTGATAAGTTTTGTATGAGGCTAACTAAAGGAGATCCATCCAGAGACTGGTTAGTGCAACAAGTCTGGAGATCCATCTTGTGAAAAGTTTGGTAGGAGACAGTATGGCTGCAGGAGGTCCATCCTGAGACTGGTTATTGTGATAAGATGGATGGAGACAGTTTCTGTTGGTTCCGTTTCCCTGGGTGAAATGTATTTTTTTTTTTTTGCAACCAAAAAACAGGATAATAATACTAATATCTTTAAGGTTTGATGATAGTTCATAGGAAGTGGTTATATATATATATATATATATATATATATATATATATATACAGAGAGAGAGAGAGAGAGAGAGAACAGTGTTACAGATTTTTGTAACTATGTATTGTTACTGTTTTATGACCTTGGTATATTTATATTACACTACTCTAAGTTTGCCATAAAATATAATTTGCATGGCCATTATTCTACATATTACTGTAGTGTGCATTCCTCTGAAATTTGTCTGGAACATTTTGCTAGTTTTTGGATTGTTTGAATTGTCTCCAACATATTACTAGTTCTGGAGTGTTTGAATTTGTCTGGAACATGTAGCTAGTTTTGGATTGTTTGAACTTGTCTATTTGTTTGATGTAGCTAGGTTTGGATTGCTTGAACCTTTCTGGAACATGTAGCTAGTTTTGAACTGTTTGAATTTGTCTCCAACATGTGGTTAGGTTTGGATTATTTAAATTTGTCTGGAACATTAGGTAGGTTTGGATTGTTTGAATTTGTCTATTTGTTTCATGTAGCTAGGTTTGGATTGTTTGAATTTGTCTGGAACATGTAGCTAGGTTTTGGATTTTTTGAATTTTTCTGGAACATGTAGCTAGATTTGGATTGTTTGAATTTGTCTCCAACATGTAACTAGGTTTGGATTGTTTGAATCTGTCTGGAACATGTATCTAGTATTTGAGTTTTGAATTTGTCTGAAATGTGCATCTAGTTTTGGATTGTTTCTTTGTAACTTTCTGTGCACTGCCTCAGTTATTTGTGCTGTCTGCACTCTCAGGGTATTCAGAGGGTGTGATATAAGAAGTAAAGTCAGACAGCTGGATAAATTGTGACAACTGAATCAATCATCGTTATTCCACATAAAGAACTTGTTTATTTTTTGATCTGTCAATCTTATTCCACAAGCACAACTTGTATACTTGAATATGTCATCCTTATTCCACATATAAAACTTATATACTTGAATATGTCTTCCTTATTCCACATATATAACTTATAAACTTGAATATGTCTTCCTTATTACACATATATAACTTATATACTTGAATATGTCTTCCTTATTCCACATATAGAACTTATATACTTGAATCTGTCTTCCTTATTCCACATATAGAACTTGTATACTTGAATCTGTCTTCCTTATTCCACATATAGAACTTATATACTTGAATCTGTCTTCCTTATTCCACATATAAAACTTGTATACTTGATTTGTACCCTTATACCACATATAGAACTTGTATACTTGAACCTGTCATCCTTATTCCACATATAGAACTTATATACTTGAATATGTCTTCCGTATTCCACATATATAACTTATATACTTGAATATGTCTTCCTTATTCCACTTATAGAACTTGTATACTTGAATCTGTCTTCCTTATTCCACATATAGAACTTATATACTTGAATCTGTCTTCCTTATTCCACATATAGAACTTATATACTTGAATATGTCATCCTTATACCACATATAAAACTTGTATACTTTAATCTGTCTTCCTTTTTCCACATAAAGAACTTGTATACTTGAATTTGTCATCCTTATTCCACATAAGGAACTTATATACTTGAATCTGTCTTCCTTTTTCCACATAAAGAACTTGTATACTTGAATTTGTCATCCTTATTCCACATAAAGAACTTGTATTCTTGAACCTGTCATCTTTATTGAACATATAGAACTTGTATACTTGAATATGTCTTCCTTATTCCAGGCATAGAACTTGTATACTTGAGCCTGTCTTTCTTATTCCACATATAAAACTTGTATACTTGAATCTGTCTTCCTTATTCCACATAAAGAACTTGTATACTTGAATTTGTCATCCTTATTCCACATAAAAAACTTGTATTCTTGAACCTGTCATCCTTATTCCACATATAGAACTTGTATACTTGAACATATCTTCCTTATTCTAGGTATAGAACTTGTATACTTGAGCCTGTCTTCCTTATTCCACATATAGAACTTGCATACTTGAGCCTGTCTTCCTTATTCCACATATAGAATTTATATATTTGATTCTGTCACCCTTATTCCACATAAAGAACTTGTATACTTGAAGTTGTCATCCTTATTCCACATAAAGAACTTGTAAATTTGAAACTGTCATCCTTATGCCACATAAAGAACTTGTATGATTTAATCTTTTATGGTTATTCCACATAATGAGCTTTTGTACTTGAATCTGTCATCCTTATTCCACATAAAGAACTTGTATGATTGAATCTTTTATGATTATTCCACATGAAAAGCTTTTGTACTTGATCTGTCATCCTTATTCCACATAAAGAACTTGTATGATTGAATCTTTTATGATTATTCTACATGAAAAGCTTTTGTTCTTGAATATGTCTTCCTTATTCCACATAAAGAACTAGTATACTTGAATGTGTCATCCTTATTCCACATAAAGAACTTGTATTCTTGAACCTATCATCTTTATTGAACATATAGAACTTGTATACTTGAATATGTCTTCCTTATTCCAGGTATAGAACTTGTATACTTGAGCCTGTCTTCCTTATTCCACATATAAAACTTGTATACTTGAATCTGTCATCCTTATTCCACATAAAGAACTTGTATTCTTGAACCTGTCATCCTTATTCCACATATAGAACTTGTATACTTGATTATGTCTTCCTTATTCTAGGTATAGAACTTGTATACTTGAGCCTGTCTTCCTTATTCCACATATAGAACTTGTATACTTGAGCCTGTCTTCCTTATTCCACATATAGAACTTATATATTTGATTCTGTCACCCTTATTCCACATAAAGAACTTGTATACTTGAATTTGTCATCCTTATTCCACATAAAGAACTTGTATGATTGAATCTTTTATGATTATTCTACATGAAAAGCTTTTGTACTTGAATATGTCTTCCTTATTCCACATAAAGAACTTGTATACTTGAATTTGTCATCCTTATTCCACATAAAGAACTTGTATTCTTGAACCTGTCATCTTTATTGAACATATAGAACTTGTATACTTGAATATGTCTTCCTTATTCCAGGCATAGAACTTGTATACTTGAGCCTGTCTTCCTTATTCCACATATAAAACTTGTATACTTGAATCTGTCTTCCTTATTCCACATAAAGAACTTGTATACTTGAATTTGTCATCCTTATTCCACATAAAAAACTTGTATTCTTGAACCTGTCATCCTTATTCCACATATAGAACTTGTATACTTGATTATGTCTTCCTTATTCCAGGTATAGAACTTGTATACTTGAGCCTTTCTTCCTTATTCCACATATAGAACTTGTATACTTGAGCCTGTCTTCCTTATTCCACATATAGAACTTATATATTTGATTCTGTCACCCTTATTCCACATAAAGAACTTGTATACTTGAATGTATCATCCTTATTCCACATAAAGAACTTGTATACTTGAAACTGTCATCCTTATGCCACATAAAGAACTTGTATGATTTAATCTTTTATGATTATTCCACATAATGAGCTTTTGTACTTGAATCTGTCATCCTTATTCCACATAAAGAACTTGTATGATTGAATCTTTTATGATTATTCCACATGAAAAGCTTTTGTACTTGATCTGTCATCCTTATTCCACATAAAGAACTTGTATGATTGAATCTTTTATGATTATTCCACATGAAAAGCTTTTGTACTTGTATATGTCTTCCTTATTCCACATAAAGAACTTGTATACTTGAATATGTCACCCTTATTCCACATACAGAAATTGTATGATTGAATCTTTTATGATTATTCCACATAATGAGCTTTTGCACTTGAATCTGTCATCATTATTCCACATATGGACCTTTTATAATATCCATATTAGTCACCCTGTTTTAACATATAAATCATTTGTAATCTAATCAGTCATCCATATTCCACATGCAGAATATTTGTAATGTAATCAGTCATCCTTATTACACATACAAAACATTTATAATCTAATCAGTCATCCATATTCCACATACAGAACATTAGTATTCTAATCAGTCATCCTTATTCCACATAAAGACCATTAGTAATTTAATCAGTTATCCTTATTTCACATAAAAAACATTAGTAATATAATCAGTTATCTTTATCCCATATACAGTATAGAACATTTATAATCAGTCATCCATATACTACATACAGAACATTTGTAATCAGTCATCCATATACTACATACAGAACATTTGTAATCAGTCATCCATATACTACATACAGACCATTTGTAATCAGTCATCCATATACTACACACAGAACATTTGTAATCAGTCATCCATATACTACATACAAAACATTTGTAATCAGTCATCCGTATACTACATACAGAACATTTGTAAGGAATAAATAATTTTCCACTAGTTCTTATTATTATATCTTGAGCACACAAATAAATGGGCTTAATACATAGATCTTCAGTAACCATGATAACAAATTGGCTTAATACATAGATCTTCAGTAGCCGTGGTAACACATGGGCTTAATAGATATCTCTTCAGTAGGTTGGTAACACATGGGCTTAATAGATATCTCTTCAGTAGCCTGGTAACACATGGGCTTAATAGATGTATCTTCAGTAGCCTGGTAACACATGGGCTTAATAGATATCTCTTCAGTAGCCTGGTAACACATGGGCTTAATAGATATCTCTTCAGTAGCCAGGTAACACATGGGCTTAATGTATATCTCTTCAGTAGCTTTGTAACACATGGGCTTAATATATGCCTCTTCAGTAGCAATGTTAACATATTATTATAGAATCTGCAACCATTGGCTTATTTGCATTCTGAATAGAATTACCACAATGACTGTATATACATTTTGTTAACTTTGCACAACACTGTAGTTTTTATTATAACTTTTCATAACATTGTTTTTTTTTTGCACTTTGCAGTATATTGTTTTGTTTTTTAACTTTGCAAAACATTGTAGTTTTTTAATTTTGTAGCACATTGTTTTGTTTTTTATCTTTGCAGAGCATTGCATTTTTTTAACTTTGCAGCACATTGTTTTGTTTTTTTAACTTTGCACAACATTGTATTTTTGTTTACGTTGCAGCACATTGTTTTGTTTTTCGACTTTGCACAACATTGTATTTTTTGTTTAACTTTGGAGAACATTGCTTTGTGTTTTAGCTTTGTAGCACATCGTTTCTTTTAACTTTGCACAATATTGTAGTTTATTAACTTTGCAGCACATTGTTTTGTTTTTTACTTTGCACAACATTGTAGTTTCTTATCTTTGCAGCACATTTTTAACTTTGCACAACATTGTAGTTGTTTAACTTTGCAGCACATTATTTTATTATTTTTAACTTTGCACATTATTGTTGCTTTTTTAACTTTGCAGCACATTGTTGTTTTTTAACTTTCCACAACGTTGTCTTTTTTTTCACATTTTTCTGTTTCTTAACGTTGCACAACGTTGTAGTTTTTCTTAAACTTTGCAGCACATTTTTTAAAACTTTTTACAACATTGTTGTTTTATAACTTTACAGCACATTGTTTCGTTTTTTCAACCTTGCACAACATTGTAGTTTTTTAACTTTGTAGCACCTTGTTTTGTTTTTTATCTTTGCAGAGCATTGTAGTTTTTAAACTTTGCAGCACATTGTTTGTTTTTTTTAACTTTGCACAACATTGTATATTTTTTGTTACTTTGCAGCACATTGTTTTGCTTTTCAACTTTGCACAACATTGTAGTTTTTAACTTTGCAGAACCTTGTTTTGTGTTTTAATTTTGCACAACATTGTACTTGTTTAACTTTGTAGCACATTGTTGTTTTTGTAACTTTGCACAATAGTATTGTGTATTTTTAACTTTGCAGAACATTGTATTTTTCAAAACTTTGTAGCACATTGCTTTGTTCTTTATCTTTGCAGAGCATTGGAGATTTTTTAAACTTTGCAGCACATAATTGTGTTTTATAACTTTGCACAACATTGTAGTTTCTTACATTTGCAGCACAATGTTTTGTTTCTAACTTTGCACAGCATTGTAGTTCTTTTTCACTTTGCAGCACATTGTTTTGTTTTTTAACTTTGCACAACATTGTAGTGTTTTGTTAACTTTGCACAGCATTGTAGTTTTCTAAATTTTGTAGCACATTTTTGTTCTTTTTAACTTTGTATCACATTGTTGTTTGTTAGCTTTGGACAAGATTGTAGTGTTTTGTAACTTCGCAGATCATTGTATTATTTTAACTATGTAGCACAATTTTTTAACTTTTTAGCACATTATTGTATTTTTTTAACTTTGTAGGACATTGTTTTGCTTTTAAACTTTGCACAACATTGTACTTAAGAACTTTGCAACAAGTTGTTGTTTTTAAACTTTGCACAATATTGTATTTTTTAAACTTTGTAGCACATTGTTTTGTGTTTTAACTTGGCAAAAGATTAAAGTTTTTTAACATTGCAGCACATGGTATTTTTCAACTTTGTAGTACATTAGTTTGTTTTTTAACTTTGCGCAACATTGTAGTTTCTTAATTTTCAGCACACTGTTTTGTTCTTAACTTTGCACAATATTGTAGTTTTTTTTAACTTTTCAGCACATTGTTTAGTTTTTTAAAGTTGCACAACATTGTAGTGTCTTTTTAACTTTGTAGCCCATTGTTTTGTTTTTTTAATTTTATAGCACATTGTTTTGTTTTTTAACTTTGCACAACGTTGTACTTTCTTAACTTTGTAGCATATTGTTGTTTTTTTAACTTTGCACAATATTGTATTTTGTTTACTTTGTAGCACATTGTTTTGTGTTTTAACTTTGCACATTGTAGTTTTTTAACTCTGCACAACATTGTACTTTGTTACCTTTGTAGCATATTGTTGTTTTTTAACTTTGCACAATATTGTATTTTGTTTACATTGTAGCACATTGTTTTGTGTTTTAACTTTGCACATCATTGTAGTTTTTTAACTTTGCAGAACATGGTATTTTTTCAACTTTGTAGCAGATTGGCGTTATTTTTAATTTTCACAGCATATTAGGTTTTTTTTTAACCTTGCATCACATTGTTTTGTTTATTAACTTTGCACAACATTGTACTTTTTTAAATTTGCAGCATATTGTTTTTTGTGAAACTTTGCACAACATTGTTGTTTTCTAAGTTTGCAGCAAATTGTTTTGTTTTTAAACTCTACACAGTATTGTAGGTTTGTAACTTTGCAGCACATTGGTTTTTTCAACTAACCACAACATTGTAGTTTTTTAACTTTGTAGAACATTCTTTTGTTTTTTAAGTTTGCAGAACATTGTAGTATTTTTAACTTTGTAGTTC
The DNA here is from genome assembly GCA_028554795.2 of Sinohyriopsis cumingii. Taxonomy (NCBI): domain Eukaryota; kingdom Metazoa; phylum Mollusca; class Bivalvia; order Unionida; family Unionidae; genus Sinohyriopsis; species Sinohyriopsis cumingii. The sequence continues at coordinate 100,142,228 of CM068824.1, forward strand.
ATTGTTGTTTTTTTAAATTTGCACAAGATTGCAATTTTTTTTAACTTTGCACAACATTGTAATTTTTAAAACTTCATAGCACATTGTTTTGTTTTTTATCTTTGCAGAGCATTGTAGATTTTTTAACTTTGCAGCACATAAGTTTGTTTCTTAACTTTGCACAACATTGTAGTTTCTTACATTTGTAGTACAATGTTTCGTTTTTAACTTTGCACTGCATTGTAGTTTTTTTAACTTTGCAGCTCATTGTTTTGTGTTTTAACGCTGCACTACATTGTAGTTCTTTTTCACTTTGCAGCACATTGTTTTGTTTGGTAACTTTGCACAACATTATAGTGTTTTTTTTAAACTTTGCACAGCATTGTAGTTTTCTAAACTTTGAGCACATTTTTGTTTTTAGTAACTTTGTAGCACATTGTTCTTTGTCAGCTTTGGACAAGATTGTAATGTTTTTGTAACTTCACAGATCATTATATTTTTTAACTATGTAGCACATTTTTTTTGATAATATGGTCACAATGGATGTTTGGCTTATGGACATTCACCACTGACAGTATGGCCACAATGGATGTTTGGCTCATACACATTCACCACTGATAGTATGGTCACAATGAATGTTTGGCTCATGGACATTCAGCATTAATAATATGGTCACAATGATTGTTAGGCTCATAGACATTTAACACTGATAATATGGTCACAATAGATGCTTGGTTTATGCACATTCACCATTGATAGTATGGCCACAATGGATGTTTGAAGTAGACTGACTTTAAAGTATCCATTCTAGTTTACAAAGCTTGTTTCATGTTGGCTCAGAAAGCACTAACTTTATGTTTCTGTCTAGATTACAGAGTGGAACAGAGTATATGAAAGGTATGATATAACCTAGTTTACAGAATGGAACAGAGCAGATGATAAATATGACATAACCTAGATTACAGAGTGGAACAGAGTAGATGACAAGTATGACATTATCTAGAGTACAGCATGGAACAGAGTAGATGACACGTATGGCATAACCTAGATTACAGCATGGAAAAGAGTAACTGAAAAGGTGATTACAGTATATAACTTAGATTTGAGCATGAAACAAGCTGCAAGTATGACATAACCTATATTCCAGTGTTATGTACATTTAATTTGCATAATTTGTTCGTTTTTTAAATGCTAAATGTACCTAAAATAAAACTAGAATTTGAATAATATCTTTTATTCTAGAGCACACCCCTTGACCAAACTTTGTGGATTCTAGAGCAAATTAATTGACCAGACTTTGTGTATTCTACAGCATATCCCTTGACCAGACTTTGTGTATTCAGGAGCATATTCCTTGACCAGAATTGTTGTATTCTAGAGCACATTCCTTGACCAGACTTTGTGGATTCTATATCACATCCCTTGACCATAATTGGTGAATTCTAGAGCACATCCCGTGACCAGACTGTGTGGAGTCTAGAGCACATCCCTTGAACAGAATTGGTGTATTCTAGAGCATATTCCATGACCAGAATTAGTGGATTCTAGAGTACATCCCTGTCCAGAATTTGTGTATTCTAGAGCACATCCTTTGACCAGACTTTATGGATTCTAGAGCACATCCCTTGACCAGAATTGGTGTATACTAGAGCACATTGCTTGACCAGACGTTGTGGATTCTATATCACATCCCTTGACCATAATTGGTGAATTCTAGAGCACATCCCGTGACCAGACTTTGTGGATTCTAGAGCACATCCCTTGACCAGACTTTGTGGATTCTAGAGTACATACCTTGACCAGACTTTGAGGATGACTTGTTCCAAGGGTAATAAAGCACTTTTTGTATTATATGGCATAGAGGACAAAGGTCATCCCTATGATAGGACGAACAAAATTGCTTCTGTGCAGAAACGTTAAGTCAAGACAACATCCCTTGACAAAAGGACTAGGTCATTGATAATCATTGCCCAGTAATCTCCCAAGTTAGCCATGTCCTATTAGTTTCCACACTGAGGTCAGATAAGTATAGGACAGACATATATTAACCTTCCAAGTTTGCCATGCCCTATCAGTTTCCTTGCTCAGGTAAATTAAACATGGGACAGACATATATTAACCTTCCAAGTTAGCCATGCTCTATCATTTTCCATGCCAAGGACAATTAAACATGGGACAGACATAGTAATCTCCCAAGTTAACCATGTCCTATCAGTTTCGATGCTGAAGTCAGTTACACATGGGACAAATATAGTAATCTCCCAGGTTAGCCATGTCGTATCAGTTTCCACGCTGAGGTCAGTTATACATGGGACAGACAGTAAACTCCCAAGTTAACCGTGCCAGACAGTAATATTCCAAGTTAGCTATGCTCTATCAGTTTCCATTGGACAGACATATAGCGTGTAATTCATGGTATTCTTGGATAATTTGATATGATTGGGGGTGGGTGAGGCTTCTGTTCTCCTTTTTTCTGTCCTTACGAAGGGGAAAGTTTGGTCAAAAATTTGTAAGTTTCTTTGTTTACTACTGCTGCTACTACTACTACAAGTATAATACTACTACTTCTGCAACTGCCACTTCCGCTACCGCTGCTGCTACTACTACTACAGTTACTACTACTACTGTTGCTAATACTACTGCTACTACTACTAATGTTACTACTACTACTATTGCTACCACTACTGGTGCTTCTACAAATTCTACTACTACTGCTGCTACTGCTACTACTACCACTGCTGTTACTACTACTACTGCAACGATTACTGCTGATGCTGCTACTACTAATACTGCTACTGCTACTACCATTTTATTCATGATGAAATGCGCATACCACTACTATATTATTCGCATACTCACCCGTTTATTTATAAGTAGACCAATCTACCTACATACCTAGATATTTTATTAATAGTATTATTATTATTATTATTATTATTGTTGTTTTTGTTGTTGTGGTACATCCCAATGGATAGAATAACACAAGCAATTCAATTTAGAAGGCATTTAGGTCCAGTTGTAAATTCAAAAGTATCCACTAAGCGCGGACAGCGTTATATCATTATAATGTTGATGGCGTTATCTATAGATATAGCATTCAATCGGATAGGCGGAGGTGGGGGCTACTTTTTCTTGTGAAGGGAATATGGCTTCCATTTATATGCCATCTAATATTTTTTAAAGTGTAGTCAAAACCCACTCAGCAAGAACAACTATCATTATTATTCTAAGTGTGCCAATAATGGTCCAATCATTTTGTTTCGTTTGAAATATGCGAAACCATAATGTTAAAAATAAAAATAAAAAATCACGAGACGAGGGCTACTTTTGTATATTTAGAGACTCGTTAAAATTACTAGTCCTCTCATACTGAAGTGCAAATACAGCCATGTAGTTTGCTAGGAGTATGCAGGTAGAGCAACACCTTTAGATTTCGACTCCTCGTCAGACTAGCCAGAGAGAAATTTAATTCATAAATGGCATGAATGACGATTTAATTACATCATGGCGCAGCAAGACAAGTTTTCAGTAAATATGTCAAAATGGACTCTTGTCTATACAATTATGAATAATGTAAATTGGTTTTAGATTGTAATGGACTCTTGTCCAAACAATTATAAATAATGCAAATTGGTTTTAGATTATGAATGACTCGTATCTGAACAGTTAGGAATGATGTACAACACAAGGAACAACAATGCAGGATAAAAGGGACAAACACGGTGGACAAAGAGCAGAAATAAAAAAGACCAGGACATGAAAAGGAAAAGACAAGACATCACGAGGACAGAGAATAAGGAAGGCACTAGAAAGGAGGGAGTAAAAAGAAAAACACCAGAAAAGTAGAAGGGATAATACAACAATTAAAGAATACGAATTCATCTGGAAAGACGAGTCAACGAAGTGCCCAATATTCCACCTGCGGACTAAAAGAGAAAGAAATTGCCAACCCAAATAAAATAAAATCGACGTACAAACAAACAAAAAAAACAAAACAAAAAAAACCCCAAGGAAAATACCCCTATCCCACCCACACACATTGGCACATAGGATAATATCTGTAGCAGTCACATTATAGAACTCATAGGATAAGACCAAGGAAAAGGACACACACATCTATTGCACACACAGTATAGCACTCATAGTAGAAGACTCAGAAAATGGACATGTACATTTTTGGCACACACAGAATAAGACTCGTAGCACAGAAGACCGAGTAAAAGGACATATAGTACACACACACACACACAGACACAGAGTAAAGCATACATATCATAAACACAGAACAAGTATAGCAGACACAGGCAAAACATAGCACTTCACCTCCCCCATCAGAAAAATATAGCAAACGTAACACAATTATCAAATACAGCTGTCATTCTGACTCGAGAAATTCCTTTTTAAGGCGAAAACTCTGTGGCCATGAAAAACAATTGGACTGTCATGTTGCTACTGACGTCACCTAAAGTCGACGCGAAAACCAAATCAAGAACACAAGAATCGTATGGCCATCATAAGCCAACCTCATTGGTATCTTTCTGGAAAACGATAAGTACGCTTAGTACAAGAAACGAAACAAACAACCTTTCAGGAAAATTAGCAACTCAGTTACTTTATCCGGGAATGTAACCATTGCATTTTTCTGCGTTAGGGTAGTGAGCGCCTATATAAGTAAACAACTGGGCATAGAGTCGACATAACACTTGTAGCAGGCAAAAGGCAAAATAGAGGATAGATGGACGGAGGAAGGACAAGAACATTGATTTGTGGACTGGAGGATGCGAAATCCCTAGGGCTCATTTCTCTACTGGAGGCAGGACGGGTGTCGGTCATGTTGGCATCCTTTCTTCCCTGGGTTGCTTGGGCGGCATTGATAATAAGCGGATAATCAGAAAAATGAATCGGTGCGTAATCCTTACAAATTAAGGGGTTGCGCATGTCAACAAACGATTTAAATTCAAAGCAGCAACAGCAGTGTGTGTGTGTGTGTGTGTGTGTTTACTGAATGAAACAATTACTCGGATAAAAATAGCACGCATGTTATTTATACATATGGACTCCTGATTTCGGTAATTTCCTACATGACCATAACCAGTGCCGTATTACCAAATATGCAGAGCAGGCACCGGCCTATGGGCCCTGTGAAAACGGATCCAAATAGTATTGTTAAAACGTATTAGGAGATAATTGGATTTCGACTACCTAAGGGCCTAAGAGCCTAAACAGGGTTTAAGCTGGCACTGGCTATAACATTGACTAGGCATACAACTTCTGTATGCAGGTGTTTAAGCCGGCACTGACTATAACATTGACTAGTCATAAAACTTCTGTATGCAGGTGTTTAAGCCGACACTGACTATAACATTGACTAGGCATGAAACTTCTGTATGCAGGTGTTCAGATGTGAACAATATTATCGCCATGTACATGTTATGATTGGGAACGATAGTCTTGATTTAATCGATAAGTCTTCATTATACGCAACTTGATATCTCGTATCTCATCTCTCTTTTAATAAAAGTTACATATTGAAGCTTGTGACATGAGGTAGTTTATGCCGACTGTATTGTCACATTGAACTGTTGATTGTTCTGATACTAACATACATGAGGTAGTTTATGCCGACTGTATTGTCACATTGAACTGTTCATTGTTCTCATAATAACATACATGAGGTAGTTTATGCCGACTGTATTGTCACATTGAAATGTTGATTGTTCTGATACTAAGATACATGAGGTAGTTTATGCCGACAGTATTGTCACATTGAAATGTTGATTGTTCTGATACTAAGATACATGAGGTAGTTTATGCCAACTGTATTGTCACATTGACATGTTCATCGTTCTGATAATAACATACATGATCTAGTTTATGCCGACTGTATTGTCACATTGTCATGTTCATTGTTCTGAAACTAACATACATGATCTAGTTTATGCCGAATGTATTGTCACAATGAAATGTTCATTGTTCTGATACTAACATACATGAGGTGGTTTATGCCGACTGTAATGTCACATTGACATGTTCATTGTTCTGATACTAACATAAATGAGGTAGTTTATGCCGACTGTATTGTCACATTGAAATGTTGATTGTTCTGATACTAAGATAAATGAGGTAGTTTATGCCGACTGTATTGTCACCTTGAAATGTTCATTGTTCTGATACTAAGATACATGAGGTAGTTTATGCCGACTGTATTGTCACATTGAAATGTTCATTGTTCTGATAATAACATACATGATCTAGTTTATGCCGACTGTATTGTCACATTGAAATGTTCATTGTTTGGATACTAACATACATGAGGTAGTTTATGCCGACTGTATTGTCACATTGACCAGTTCATTGTTCTGATACTAACATACATGAGGTAGTTTATGCCGACTGTATTGTCACATTGAAATATTCATTGTTCTGATAATAACATACATGAGGTTGATTGCTTTACATACTGTCAGATTGACTACCTACCAGGAATGCTTCATTCCAAGGTACAATTCTGACTTTGTCAGAGATTAATACTGCAAATAAAATTTTAATGCAGTAATGATCGACATTTAATATCACGCCATTTCTGTGCGTTCCCTCAAGTACATAGATACTAATATAAAATAAAATTGGGAAACACGTGTTCTTCCTTATTTAAAGGACATGTATTGAAATTTTTTAATTAGGCAATAGAACAGGTTTATTCATCAAGATTTTGAAATAACTGACGAATTTTTGATGCAAAAATTAACAATAATACATAATTGGGCCTCATTGTACCTGTCATATTATGACAAGAACGCGAGAAAAACAATGAAGCGATTTTTTTGTACTCTTCTCTAATAGGGTGATAATGGCGTTTTATTGTGCGTTTCTTTTTTCTGTCGGGCAATTATGAGAACAGACATATCGCCATATCAATTAGCTAAATCCTTCTAGAACACCAGACCTCGTGTATCATTTGAAACACACATTCAGCCATTTAACAAGTATTAGGGTGGATTTTACATATTGGCAAATTTACTTTTTTGAATCCTTTAGCATACAATAACCCTATTTTCAGGCCGGGCAAGGACGTCGAGTCAATTACTTCCACAGCTCTGATTTTAGTTGCTCTGTGCAAATGGGCAATCGAATGTTTATCACACCCACCCACGCACACACACGCGCACACTAGTGCGCGCACACGCAAGCAAGTGCTTAATTTAGAAACCATTAGAGTAGTCCTTCTCTTCTCTTTCGTTTTGTAGATTCATACAGTTTTTTTACTTATTCTTATCCAAAAAGATAAGACTTCCAAGGGCACATTAGACTTCAGTGTAAAAATAAGTACCTATTTACCGGGTATTTGTCTTAAGAACATTCATGAAAACCAATTTAATTCTTTCTTCTCTTAACATATGCATCAAATGTTCATTGAAATTGTCTAATTATCAAACTGGATGTGGACGATATTATTTACATAGTATAAACCAAAAATAAATAACTTTTGAAACTTACACAGAAATTACAATAATAATTAAAACACCTGTTTTGAGTATAGATGTCTAGTCACGTGGTTCGAATCTACACTCGTTAACCGACTCAGAAGGAGAGAATAATATGTCAAGTTAGGTTGTCTCGGCAAGCACATGAATGAGACAAATTATACCCGCAAAATAATACAGGGTGTGTTATGTCGAAAGATCATACTTTCCCAGTTCAATTGTCATGTAAACATTTATACAGTTTACTTCTAGTAGGCTTTTTGTGTTCTTTTAATATTTATATGAAATTAGAAGCTAAGCTCATTTCAGCAAACCACCCGATTGTATAGAGTTTAAAAACCACTACATATGTACCTAACTTGTAACATTCTCCACCGAAAGATTCAGCACAGATTTTTGTCACGTCTTGAAGATGATAACAAGAGGACCAAGAACGTCACGTGATAGGCCCGCTCCATGTATTATAGTCGTCTAGATAGGCTCTTGTATGACATGGTTGATTCGGGGATTATTTGACTAAGGGGTTTCAATGACTGGTCGATGTATGCGATTTTGTATTTAGGTTAGTGAATAGAAAGCTGTATTTTCATATTAAACTTGACTTTGACCTCTAGAGTCCATAATTTTTGTATTACCTTTTTGTACAAGCCAGTTAGGTCAAGAAACTAATTTAAAGGAGACTAGAAACCAATGGAAATACAGAATAATAATAAAAATACTACAGCAGAAAACCTTATTCTGAAGTATCATCTGCGACCGTAATGCTAATATTAACATATTGGCCTATGTTCTAGGAGCTGAATTTCCGTGACCTCGTATGCAAACTTTCCGCGCCTATTCGGTTACTTTCGGGATGTGACGTCACAGTAGCGACTCCAGCAGCCCAAGTGGGAGTTGCCAGAGTAAAAGACAATACCGTTTTGCGTTGCTTACGGGTGTAATAGAACATTAAGAAAAGCCTGTTGACATAAAAAAATCTTTTTTGAAAGATAAAGGCATAATGAAAGATCGGGTACATTATTACAAACGAGTCGATTTCAAAGCAACACCATACAGCACTATGTGCTCGTTACATTTCTCAAAGGAATGTTACGAGAGGGATCATAAAAAAATAGCAGCTGAAAGATACGCAAATGCTAGGACTAGACTAAAAGTTGGCGCTGTTCCAGATATACCTTTGGACATTTTAAATCCTGGGAAAAGTGTTAAATGTGTGAGTTACGAAAATAGGCAGAAGGACGAGTAAGTGACCACAAAATGCAAAAATCAATCACATATCTTTTATCTAAAAACAGCAGTGATAAAAACAAATCTGATAGCCCAACACCCTGGGCCCCTTCTGGTTTTAGTTCCGGCCCATCCTGCATTCAAAGTGAGGTGCCCGTCAGGCTTGTCGAAATAATAATTGTTTGAATGAGGAAACTTTGATTGCGCTGGTGAAATGAGTAAATGTATTTTCAAGATGTTGACATACATGCCTTAACACGGCACAATCTAAATCAAATCATCACTGTCCTAGGTGAAATTTAGATTTGATTTTGATCAGACAGACCAGACAGCAGATTCAACTTTTGAATGTGCAACCCAAATCTGGTCTCCTCCTGTCTGTCTCGTTCGCCATCTCTATGTTTGTATTCAAGGACTGGCTAGCATTGCGTCACAAGACCACGTGATCTGTCGTCTCATCAAAACTCGGAAAAACTCGTTAATTTATGGAATCGTGGTATCTTCAAGCACTATAATCACTACCCGGAAAAGTTTGAGTTCTGGTCTCCTTTAAAATAACACTTTAGCTACATCGGACGAAAGAACCGATTGCTTTTATAGAATTAGATGTTCATGGTTGTGTATTTTTATGTGTAAATTGTACCTAAGCACTCACATAGTAAATAAAATCCGATGTATGAAAACAATCTGATTCAACTATAAAAGTGTCCGTGTAACATATATCTGACGCACCAAATGTCCCCTTATTGCGTTATGTACCGCTTTACGTACATATTATGTACGGAACTCTATATATATATATATATAGAGAGAGAGAGAGAGAGAGAGAGAGAGAGAGAGAGAGATTAATGAAATCCTTGCTATTAAATATCAAGGGTATGCAGATACACATGATGCAAGCTTTCTGGCCTAATATTTACGGTAAAGTATAAAGGAAAATGGATATTTTTGTTCGGCCATGCCACCCTTACTTAAACCGGATGTTAAGTCATGATTAAATATTTCTTGTGAAGACAATATATTACGACTGTCTTTTCTTTCAATACTTAATAGGAAAACGTGTGTTGTGATGACTGTATTTTCCTTTAGATACGTAATACTCAAACGTGGGTTATGATGTACGTTTCAGATTCGCTGAGAAAACAAGCATTCAAGTGTCCTTTACTTTTATGATGCCCAACGGTCACAAATCATATAACTAATGAGGTCCAATCGTCAAGACTGCTTTATGTTATGCGTCCCAGCGGTCAAGAATACATTTCCTTATGAGACCCAACAATTAAGAGTTCTTTACCTTAATAGGCCGAAATAGACAAGAGCATTTCATCTAAGAAGCTCAACAGCTGAATGTCCTATATATTTTCAGACCCAAACGGCGAAGAGTCGTTCATCTTATATGGTCTTACGGTTAAGATTGTTAGAAGTTCAACGGTCTCGAGCTATGTGTAGTATGAGACCCATACGGTCAACAGTGCATTGCCTTATGAGACGTGAGCATCAAGGATCGTTTACTTAATGCGTATTAAAAATGAAGATACATTTACCTTAAGACACCCAACGGTCAGGAGTTAGTCATCTTATGAGGCCCAGTGGTTAAGTATCATTTATCATATCAAGCCAAATGGTTAAGGGTCCTCTATCGTATGATGTCCAAGGGTCAAGCCTCCTTTGTCTTATGAGGCTCAAGTGTTACGTGCCATTTATCCTATCATACCAAACGGTCAATAGTTCTCTATTGCGTGATGTCAAAAGTCATTTGTCGTATGAGGCCCAGCGCTTAAGTGTCTTTCATGTTTTGCGACTCAATGGTATAAAGTCCTTTATCGAATGATATTCAAGTAAACAAAATTATTCAGCAACTTTACATACACACCTCAGTTGTTAACCCCTGACAATTGCACTGGACAACGTTGGAAGGCCTTATCTCATTTTAATCGTTACAAGTGACCAGCTTGGTTTTTAAAGGAGTAGTTTATTTATTTTTTGGTATTTTCCCGTATTATATAATCGATGGTGTTATGAACGTTCACACCTATAGTCAATTTATGATATTGACTTTTCTTTCGAAAAGGACAGCTACTGCATCCACGAACATGACAAGTTACTTTTGACAAAAAGAGATATGCGCACACCGTAGTTATCTCAGTGAGCTATGGGGTCCTCTGTTTGTGTGTGCCATTATAACAGTTTCATACACGTATGGTTCTAACTGTATCCCTTTATATGTGATTGTTAGGAATTTCTTGACGACGTTTTCTGATTCTCTTCCCACCGTCTGACCAGTCAGGATCAGCTAACGTGTTGATCTTCGTACAAGGAACCAACCTTAACTGCCTAGTGCAGTGTAAAATTTATGTGTACGTAGTCCTATTAAACACGACAACAACTCAATCCGAATCGAATATATTTGTACAGGGATTTAGGTCAAGATAAAAAAAGAATTATGTTCTACTGTAAACCTTTGAACCTACCAGGATAAGATTTACAAATTAGTCGCAAATAACAAAAACCAGACCAATTAATGATTGACTAGCATGCATATTGGAGAAAAAGTGACAACTGCGTGTTGAGCCGTGTAGTTCAAAGATTATCATAATTAAATTAGTCTTGATAAATATGTCAGCCAATGATTGCGGACTGACGTTTATGTTTACCAGAATAGTAACAACGCTAGGCTGTTCATACAGTTTTGGAGAGATTTCCAAATGAAACTTTGGAAAGGTTAATCAGCCATACCGAGTGAAATTTTATTAAGTGTTATTTATACACAGCTCTTTATTCTTACATAACTGTCTTGGCTCACTGCATAGTTACCTGTATATATCGTTACTATAGTGTGCATTAATATCGTTCTTGATCTATATGTGTTAAGTAGTAGGACTTTTGGTATTATCAGTTAGTGGACACCTATAGGAAGGTCAAAACTGATTCACATCAGTCTGTTCTGACATTTGGGTAATATCGGGATGAGGTCAATAACTTAAGGTGGACAGCAAACCCATTTGGAGTTATGGTCTGTTCTACAAGAGTCAGTGTTTGAAGACATGATCTCTGCCATATCAAACTTCTATCAAAATTAAGGATATATTCAAAGGCAAATCAGAATTGACTTCGATGGATAATTTACTATATGGAAGACCAATCAAGGTGGACTTCATTGAATAATTAGTCAAATTAGTTGTTTATGTAATTATGAGGTCAGCACAACGTGTTTGCTCCTGGCAACAATGATATCACAATATGTCAATCAAAATGGGGCTGAGACTTAACTTATCGATAAATATGTATATGATTTCAATACTATCCAATTAAACTTGGAGCTAAGGAAATATTCTGGCTCTGGGGCACTGGACGTTATTGTTAAGTACGACAAGTCCCACATTTACGGTTCGATCCCCAGCTGAGTCGTACCAAAGACTTACAAAAATGGTACTAACAGCTGCCTTGCTTGGCTCTCAGCATTAAGAGGTTAGTGTTATGACTCTGTGGGACATCATGCTACATGTCTGCGGCATGATGCCCCAGTGACAGACATAACTATAAACTGCCACACAGCAGACATCGTAGCGATATGACTGAACAATGGTTAAAGCTACGTTAAAAGTCCAAATCACACCCACACACATGTACGTGCTCATTTCACCTGCAGTGATTACGTTAATTTCTCGAATTGTTTTGAACTGAAACTCTCGCCACCATCCTCTGACACGACCGTAACACAGTTTATAGCATAAACACGTTTCAAACAAGTTTATCCGGTCGTTGACTAAACTGTCATTGGGGTTGCTTATTCAGCATTCGTTCTCAGTTTTAATAGCTTTTTTGCCTACTAATTTATTAATTACATCATGCCTAAATTTCTCTTTAGTTTTCATACATTTCATGATCGGTGATACTACTCATTGTCCAGCCTCTGGGTAGGGATAATGCTAGCGTCACTCAAGGTGGCACGGACCAGTTTTTATGTACAAATTTAATGCCGCAATCAGCAACCTAGTATACAAAATCATAAACATCAAATGCACAAGTGAGGTCAAAAAGGTCCATCTTTTTAGATACCTATATTAAAACAAAGCATAAGTATATTATCCACTTGGCCAGAGACGTCAATGGCATTTCATAGCAGAATAAGTTTATGCACCAAAATCCAAAATTTCTACCTGCAATTTTCATGTCCGAAGGTCATTTTTGACACCATGTGATACTCGCAGTGTAAACGCAAGCCGTTTTTCTAGATGACAATTCTACAAAACAGAGTGTACTAAGCAGTCTAATGCAACTGAAAATAGCTGTCATGCAAGCCGTTTTTGAGATATTCTACTTGCCCCAAACCCACGTGTCTACTGCTATGGGAGGCTAGCTCTTTTTCCTAGCCGACTAACAACACAAGCCCGAAACACCTAGTTCACAAATGTATCCATATCTTTAAATAGTAAACAATAATACCTGAATAAGTCACACCATAGCCTTAAGTTAAGAAATTTGCCAGAGGCCAACTTACGAAATTCGACCCTGACACACAAGTACATACCTCATCATCATCCCAGGTCTGTAGAATAATAGAATAATGAGCATAGGAAGGCTGGAAACAACCCTCCTTATGCAGTTTCTAGGAGCACCGCAGCACTAAATCAGGGATATACTGGGATCTCCACAGTACAGATCTTGGGATCACCCCAGGTCATTAGAATTGGAGCAACCAACTCTTAAGTAGGGGTGATAATGGCATCACCCCAGTACAGATCTTTGTATCACCGCAGGACAACATGATATTAGATTAAGGGTTATAAGTAAGATTGGGATAGACCTGAGTGAGAGAGAGAGAGATACTGTCAGAGATGAATGTCTCTAAAGTCAGTTGGAGTCGTAACATGAGTAAATCATTGAGGCAGAGAGAGAGAGAGAGAGAGAGAGAATATATTTGTATGTAGTTAATGACAATGTACCCGGCTGAACATGGTCATTAGAACTGGAGCAACCAACTCTTAAGTAGGGGTGATAATGGCATCACCCCAGTACAGATCTTTGTATCACCACAGGACAGTATAATATTAGATTAAGGGTTATAAGTAAGAATGGGATCGACCTGAGAGACAGACAGACAGACAGACAGAGATGAGTGTCTCTAAAGTGAGTTGGAGTCATAACATGAGTAAATCATAGAGGCGGAGTATATTGTTTGTATAGTATACGTTATGACTGTTTCAGTTTCTATTGCTATTTCAACTAAGCTACCAATACTGAATTTCACTACGACGGTATGTAAATGCAAGTTCCACTTGAATATATCTGGCTCTTACAATCAGTAAGGTCCCTTAAGAATTTGCCCATTCGGAAATGTTTTAACAGCTCTTTCGCCCACAAATTTATCAAATAAATTATATCTCTTTATTTTTCATACATTTCATAATCGGGGATACTCACTGTCCAGCCTCTGTGAACAGCCCATATACTGAGTAGGGATTATGATGGAGTCACTCAAGTATAGACCTCGTTATCATCCCAGGTCTATATAATATTAAAATAATGGGTTTAAGATACCTAGGAACAACCCTTGTTATGCAGCTCGTGGAGCACCGCAGATCCAAAGTAGGGATAATACTGGGATCTCCACAGTACAGATCTTTGTATGACGCCAGGACAGTATAATAATAGATTAAGGGGTATAAGTAATATTGGGATCGACTTGTCTAAGGTCTTTACGTAATTAGGTCACAGAGAGAGAGAGTATATTTCTATGTAGTTAATGACAATGTACCCGGTTGAACATACGTGTGGTCTTGAGTTGTATAAAAAGCTTATCTTATCTTTGTACCACCCGAACACAGATTTAGTTCGTCTATACATATTAAAGAGGGCATTATATTCACCCACCAATCTTTAAGTATATTGTTTCTATAGTATACGTTATGACTGACTCAGTTTTTATTGATATTTAAACAAAGCCTCCAAAGTTGAATTTCACTATGTCGGTATGCATATGCATGTGTCCACTTGAATATATCCGGCTCATACAATCCATAAGGTCCCGATGAGAATTTGCCCATTCTGAAATGCGTAAATGGTGATCGCCATGTCCCACAACTATCATGTGATTCTGTTTAAAGGACCATACACAAGCGCCACCTGCATTTGAAAATGTAAATATGCTACGTTTTGCCATATGGTGACATTGTTTTGGTCGAATCTAATTACACCATGACATTGTGTGGAAAGCACTACGAGTAGTTTTATATAAGTAAATGTTCTATGTACAACATAACATTGTACCGAGGTCTATGCCAGTAACTGTTCTAAACACATCATAACATAGTGCGGAGGTATATGTCAGTAACTGTTCTAAGTACATAGTGTTATGCGGAGGTCTATCTCAGTAACTGTTTTAAGTACACCATACTATTATGCGGAGGTCTATTCCAGTAACTGTTTTAAGTACACCATACTATTATGCGGAGGTCTATTCCAGTAACTGTTCTAAATACACCATACTATTATGCGGAGGTCTATCTCAGTAACTGTTTTAAGTACACCATACTATTATGCGGAGGTCTATTCCAGTAACTGTTCTAAATACACCTTAACATTGTGTGGAGGTCTATATCAGTAAATGTTCTAAGTACATAACGTTGTGCTGAGATCTATGCGAGTAACTGTTCTAACTACACAATAACACTATGCGGAGGTCTATGCAAGTAACTGTTCTAAATACAATATAACATAGTGCGGAGGTCTATGTCAGTAACTCTTTTAAGTGCACCATAACATTGTGCGGAGGTGTATGTCAGTAACTGTTCTAAGTATATAGTGTTGTGCGGAGGTCTATGTCAGTAACTGTTCTAAATACACCATTACATTGTGCGGACGTCTATGCCAGTAACTCTTTTAAGTGCACCATACCATTGTGCGGAAGTCTATGTCAGTAACTGTTCTAAATACACCATTATATTGTGCGGACATCTATGCCATAACATTGTACTGAAGTCTATTTCAGTAACTGTTCTAAGTAGATAGCGCTGTGAGGAGGTCTATGCCAGTAACTGTTTTAATTACACCATAACATTGTGCTTAGGTCTATGTCAGTAGCTGTTCTAATTACACCAAAATAATGTGTGGAGGTCTATGTCAGTAACTGTTCTAAGTACATAACGTTGCGCGGAGATCTTTGTCAGTAGCTGTTCTAATTACACCATATCATTGTGCGGAGGTCTCTGTGATTGACTGTTCTAAGCACATAACGTTGTGCGGAGATCCTTTGTCAGTATCTGTTCTAATTACACAATAACATTATGCGGAGGTTCATGCCAATATAATCTACTTTGGCGTATTTATAACTGGAATTTTATATCAACGTTTTATTTCCGGCAAGACTGTGCAAACTTTGTATGATATTTGCATTCCATCGTATGAGACTAATGTAAATATTTATATATGCAAATAAATTGCATGGACCATTCGATTGAAATACACATTAAATCAAGTTGAAAGCAATATCCTACCCTGTTATAAGTCCAAATTATTTGAATACGATCCAATGTTATAAGAGAAAATTATTATCTCATACCTACTCAAGCACCCACAAATCTTAAAGTAAGAGCATGCTAAACATTTTACAATGTTATTTAATTCTGAGAGACGTCTACAAATCATGGACACTTTGAGAATTGAGATTGAGATCCAACACGATGCTGCGTACTCGTAATGTTTACTCGTCCTATAACAGTCCCGTTTTAAGTGGTTTATTACTCTATACAAAATTAAGTTGAAAGCACTTTTATTTAAGAAAAAGGAAAGGTATAATTCGTTGATGTAATAGTTGTATAACTTCTCAAAAAGCAGTCGCTATAGAAGGAAGAAAAAGATCAGCATTTGATATTAAACTCTCAATCGGATATTTGAACAAAAAATAAATTTTCATTTTTTTACAATACAACTATTTTGCATTGAATGTTCATACTGCCTACATATATACTTGCCTGCTAAATCTCTGTCGATTTGACCAACATATGATTTTTGTTTTGTTTTGATTTTATTTTTCACGTTACTCGTTTGATAATTACTGTAGGATTTGTAACACATTCTTGAAACCATTGCATCACAATTACTATCGATCGGGTAACATCTATCATCAGGCATATGGGCTTGATGGCGGTTGTGTGTAAGTACAGGACTGTTGTAGGCAGAACAGCGAGCGAAAACCATACATAGATTACAGTTCTTTATATCACGAGGCATGACATTTATATCCATTATTAGTATTAGTATTATTATTGCAACTAATCATGAACAAAATCTTCACAACAATGTTTCAGGCAGAAGCGCCATGAATATTTTTTACATAAATAGCTTCACAGATATATATTTTCATATTTTTCTAACCTCTATCTCTGAACTGTTGTTTGACAATTCAAAACTTGTTGCTACGCGACACTTAATGCAGCTTGTTTGAAATATGAAACATTGCTCTCAAGTGGAACCTAATGCAGCCTGTATGGAAATATCAACCGTTGCTGCTTCCCGATACCTAGTAAAGTCTGTATGGATTTTACAAACCTAAGTAATGTAGAAAACCTAGGTTCTGGGCCACTTAATCCGTCTTACTCAGTTTAAATCAGGTAACAGATTCTCATCCACTCTAAGCAAACTTCCGATGATCAATCCCCTTCTTATTCTCCAAATGTTTATTGAAAACTCATAGCCACTGGTCCTCAAAATAGTTGTTATGACATCAAAATAGACGATTACCTGCACACTGCCCATACAAAATAGCAGCTATTACAAAAATTACATACACTCTTGGGCAAACCAGACATGTTCTTATATTACGCATTTTTAATGTTGATTCTGTTGTAAAATTCCAATGCCCAATACTCCAGAATTGGTTATTTGCTACATAATCAAATTCTAATTTTTCTCCTCATCAATACGTGGAGTCATACAAACATATGCTTGTCTAGCACCGCTATCATCAGGACCATGTCCTCTTCTCAGTGCAGATAGGAACACGCTGATCACTGACAAAGAGAAGATCCTGGAAAGGTGGGCTGAACACTTCAACTGCGTCCTGAACAGTCGAACATCGATCAGTGATGATGTCATTGATTGTATGCCCCAAGTTCCAGTCAATGACCATTGAATGACCCACCAATCCTGTTGAAGAACCTAGAAAGCAATACATCTGCTCTCTAGCGGCAAATCTCCTGGCTCAGACTGAATCTCAGCAGAGATAAAACAATGAAGGCGGTACAGCTCTGAGTAAAAGGCTCCATCAGTTGTTCCAGCTCATGCTCTCCGCCATGCAGACTGATACATCCGCCATGTATCACGAATCGCCATCTGAAGAAGCAACTGGATGTGGCCTTGCAATTCGCGACGTTTAAACACATCGTGGTCGTCATATCTTTTGCAAACGATGTATCGTCAACCTCTGGCTGCATTTGCCTGGTGTTTCTTGCATTATTTTTTTCCTTCAAAATGTTCTAAAAAGGGGCGTGTTCTATGCTGTTTATAGAGGTTGTTAGTAGAAATAATGTATGAAGAGAGATTTTCAAGGTTATTATGGTATTACTAGTCGAGGTGTTTAGGGTCTGCTTCCTACGTTATGTTATTTATAAGTTTTTAGATATTGCCTCTTTAAGTTATTTATTTATTAAGGCTTTAAGAGATTGAATGTTATTAATACTTTATTTAGCAAGAGACCGGAGTCCTAGCCGATTACACGATTCGTTAAGGACATCTAGGACATCCGATGATGCGGTTTCCTTAGTTTTTGATAGGTGCTTCGTTCGTGAATTATTTATTAATATTTTTTATAAAATTGAATGATATGTTATGGGTTTTGATGTGGGGGGGGGGGCTTCTAAATTTATTTAGCTAGTTACTGGGTCCTTTGGTTTTGTGTGGATAGTAATTATATTTTGTTCCTAAGTCCTGCTGAGTCTATGAATTTATTTATATTTTTATATGCTGATTGTTTATGTTTATTAGAGTCCATAAATAACTCTGGGCATGTGTGTGGTGATCCAATCTTATTTTGGTTTTTGATAAATATTTTTCGAGCGGTTTTATATTTTGGGCATATATTGAATACGTGGTGTAGATCTTCGGTGGTGTGGCAGTTAAAGCAGTTAATGGTTGCTGGTTTGGGTCCTATAAACCTTCCAAAACTGCTTACTAGTTTAGTTTTTCCAGTTATTATCCTGTTCATGGGTTTTTTTTTCTAAATAGGTACCCTTAGGTAGCTGTATCTTCCTATCTACGGCTTTTTGGGTTTCATGGTGCTTTTTACCTTTTGTGGAGGAGTTTCAAAATTTTTGCAATGTTTGGTCTATATATGTTTGTGTGAAGCTTGGTGCTTCTGTACAGCTATCGTTAAGTTTGATAGGATTTTGATCTTCTAGTTTGTTTTTTGCAACTTTGTCTGCTGTTTCGTTGCCAGAAATTCCAATGTGCGACGGTATCTACATGAGCTCGACTAACTGATGTGCTGTGGTTATATCGTCGATTAATTGGCATGCTCTGTCGAGAAATTGTTCCCTAGAGTGTGTATATTTTGCGGTTTTGGATCGATTTGATAACGCTTAGGGAATCGCTTATAAGTTTCATTGGATAACATGTTTATTACAATGTAGTGACCTCGATACTTCAGTTCTAATTATATTTCAGGCAAATATGCTTGTTTATAGTATATATTTATGACAGTTAAATAGTGAGTTGGACTATTTGACAGAAACGGATCGTTGTGAATAGAAGTTAAATATTAATATAATATGAATTGTCTAAACTGCTTTTATAGTATAATATAAGGATAATTGCTCTTTGCTATGGTATATCTGCAGTTATCGAGGAAAAGGCTACCTGATGGAGAGCATTTCTTCCCATCTGTTCAGGTTGTCCAGTCCCCTCTGGTCCCTGGCTAGTTTAGTTATGCTTGTAACTTGATGTGATTTGATTCACAGATATATCGGTGAATCAATACTTTTGCTGTACCGATACACATATTGATACAAGAGGTGGAAATCGATATAATACGATATGTAACCGTATGCAACATCCTTTAATCTTCAACTGTCGTCAATAAGTATTAGTCATTTACTAAGTTAACCTATAAATTGAGAATTCATCTGAAACAGCTGTTGAATGAATAGGCACTTTTGTGTTACTAAAAACGAAAAAGACTTGCAAATTGTCTGCCTTATAAATATTAACGCAAAAGGACATGCTTGGTGATATTGGCCCCCACCTCAGCGCAAATTCCATGCTAATTATTGTATCCAGGCATAACGGAAAGCATAAAAAGGATTCAAAATGTGTTCCACGTATACAATCAAGTAGTTTGCTTATTATTTTGTTGGTTAGAGCGTCCGTCTCCGATGCGGGAGGTTGCGGGTTCGATCCCCGGCCAAGTCATACCAAAGACTGAAAAGATGGTACTAATAGCTGCCTCGCTAGGCGCTCAGCATTAATAGATTAATGTTAGGACTGGTCGGCCTGTTGTCAGGATAATATGATTGGGTGGGACCTAATGTTACATGTCTGTAGCAAATTGCCCCAGTGCTGGAGATCACTTTAAACTGCCACACCGAATACGGCGATATGTTAAAGTTACGTTAAAAGAAGTCATACACATTATTTTCTTAACCATTTTCACACGACATTTCTTTGTTTGTTTGTAACTTGTCTACTTTTGTCGAGTCTGAAAGCTATACTACTGGTGTAACACGGTACAATATGTTACACTGAATTCTGACTTTGGTTATTATTTTTTTCCCGGTCCTGGTAAACACTAGCCACCAAACAGAAATTGATGCAGCTTATTCGCTGCGAGACAAGACAGGAAGACAGGAACTTAAGGCAAAGGAACAGAGAAAATTTGCACGAAAGTGCGCATTAATTGTTATATAAAGTACCTAATGTTTTCGGAGATTATGCCTTTGCTACGGATAGCGCAAAAGTTTCACGAATTGACACACATGGAAAGCAGTATAGCACGATAACTTCTGCATATTAACTGAATGTCACACTTATGAAAATGTTCTTGGCGCAGAATATAATTTTTATTCAACCGCTCATCCTTAAGTGCTTCTTGCGTCATTAGTCCCGCCAATAAATGGCGACATCTGTTATTCGGATGGGCAACTATTTATACATCAACTTGACATGAAAGGTTGTTAAACTAAATTTAATTAACGTAAGCATTGTTATACTTTGAATGTTGCTTCAATGAAGTTTAACAAATGCGTGTTTAAAATACGAGCTACCTAGAAAACCAAAAATGGCTGATTCCCAGCGTGATTCATCTTCAGATCAGCAAATGTAGAAAAGGCAGAATACCGAGCTCAATTAAACTACAGACAGTTTCGAAGTCCGATGCAATTTTAATATCTTTTCGTAAAATAATTTATCCCTGTGAGATCATGCGCTGCAAAACTATATCCCTATCCGAGTTTAGAAAAAGTGAATAAATAAGGATGAACAAAAAATGAAATTAAGAAGTGGATATATGTATTGGATAAGAATACCTCTGTCTGGTGGGTAATGTAAGTCATGCTTCTGATCAAATGGATCACCCTTAATTGGCCTAAAATGTTCATTAAAATCACTGACAATTAAGACGTAGTCTGTTTTAATGCATTTTAGTTGTCATGTTATGGATGGAAATGGCATAAAACAAATGAATGCTAAGTATATTACATGGTAAGTATATATCTGTAATATGCATTCTGGGAATGCAATCAGTAAATCACGTACAAGGGCACCATCAATCACTCTTAGACCTACTAAAGATGGAAAGACCATCAAATTCATATCGTTTTGTACCCTGTGTATCGTGAATCGTATTGATACGCTGCACAGGTGCATCGTTTCACCAATATTTATATTTGAAATAAGTAATTTCCTTGCCTCGTAAACTTTAAATTTGCTATTTATTTCTTTGACTGTCTGGTGGATAAAGTACCTGCTTTTTATCAAATGGATCATCCTTAAATGGCCTAAAATGTTCATTAAAAATCATGTCCTTATCCGTTTAATGTTTAATGAACATTTTAGGCCATTTAAGGATGATCCATTTCATAAGAAGCAGGTCTCAATTTATCCACCAGACAGATGTATTTTGATCCAAAAAAACAGGAGTTACTCTAAAGGAAATGGTGTTCTACTGGCCAACTTAGTTTCTCCCCAGTTATTAAAGATAAGACAATCTCTTTTCTTGTAATTGCTTATTGTTGCAACTATTTCTGATATTCTTCAGTTATAACAATAGTTTCAAGATGGCTGTCACAGCAGCCAAAATGGATGCAAGATTGACACTTCGTCATTTAAGACCAACAATATATCTTTAGAAGTCTTGTATGGATACAGTAAATGTGCTACTTCAGTCTATGACAAATATTGCTAACCAATGTTAAGAACATAAAATAAAAATAAAACTTCGCTTGCTTGGAGTGAATAATGGATGCATTTCACTAAAATACTTTCATCCACCTGATAAAATATGTCTGTTATTTTCGCATTTCAAGTACATTTCTTATTGAGGACACTTCAATATGTGGGATAGGAGAAGGATTAATTTCATTTACTAATGGGTCCAAAAACTAATATGACCACACCATTGTAGAAGGAGTTAAATAACTTTCTATGGCATAAAAATGATATTGCACCTTTTTTATTCCGTCTGCATGGATGACTGTGAGACTAATTCTCGAGGAGGAAAATATTACAATATTTTAGCTATGGCGAGAACTTAGCAAACTTTCCGCACGTCCACTGGGATTAATTGATAAAGGCCCTTTACTAACCACCTGCACACACTGGGATTCATTGGTAAAGGCCCTTTACTAACCACCTGCACACACTGGGATTAATTGGTGAAGACCCTTTACTAACCACCTGCACACACTGGGATTAATTGGTGAAGACCCTTTACTAACCACCTGCACACACTGGGATTAATTGGTAAAAACCCTTTACTAACCAGCTGCACACACTGGGATTAATTGGTAAAGACCCTTTACTAACAACCTGCAATCACTGGGATAAATTGGTAAAGACCCTTTACTAACCACCTGCACACACTGGGATTAATTGATAAAAACCATTTACTAACCACCTGCACTCACTGGGATTAATTGATAAAGACCCTTTACTAACAACCTGCAATCACTGGGATAAATTGGTAAAGACCCTTTACTAACCACCTGCAATCACTGGGATAAATTGGTAAAGACCCTTTACTAACCACCTGCACACACTGGGATTAATTGATAAAGACCCTTTACTAACCACCTGCACTCACTGGGATTAATTGATAAAGACCCTTTACTAACAACCTGCAATCACTGGGATAAATTGGTAAAGACCCTTTACTAACCACCTGCACTCACTGGGATTAATTGGTAAAGACCCTTTACTAACCACCTGCACTCACTGGGATTAATTGATAAAGACCCTTTACTAACCACCTGCACTCACTGGGATTAATTGATAAAGACTCTTTACTAACCACCTGCACACATAAGAACAAGCTCATTTTATACCCAAAAAGTACGATGAATCCATTTGAAACATTTGAGAACTTAAAGTGAAAGGCTAGGTGGACAATATATCAGAAGTTCCTCCGATAGTCCGAGAGGTTGAGGCCAAGGTAACATATCAGACCTCCCCTTACAAATTAAAAATGGAGAGATAGAAAATAAATTAGAAAAACGCTGAAGTTCAAGGTTACAAGAAGCCGGACGGCAAGAGTGTGGGGTCATCAGACTGTTAATAGTGGTATAAGATTACTTATTCTAGTAAAAGAAGATGCAACCAAGATCCCCGTTTTTCTATGTGATGAGATTTCTCTTAAAACCCTGGTACAGGGGCTGCGGGAATGACCGGCTGTGCCCCTGGTCTAAGCCGACGGGGCAGGGTCCAAAAGAATGCAAAAATCCCAATCCCATAGTACGTACGCTAATCAAGTATGTAATAACTTTATCAACGTAGTAGAAGGGGTTGAGAAAGAAGTACAAATAGAAGGGGCAAATGGGGCCTACAAGCGCAGAAATAGACTAAATGATAGCACAGTGCATAAATACCCAAGTAAACAAACAACAAGATACGCGGAAAAGCACAGAGGGCAGTCAGGAAAGTGTAACACAGACCCCACCAATAAGTACCATAGAAACATCTACAGTCGGAGTATCTAGCCCAACCATCCCTCATGGTGTGCAGACTTATAATATCGAAGTTCCCAACATAGACAGATCCGCAATCTAAGATGCGGCAGATAATTACTCCAGTTCCTGCAGATAATTGGACTGGAATGATTTTTAAGGAAAAAGCCCTTCTCAAAAAGGAAATAGCCAGCAAACCCCGAGCTGACACATTAGAACAAGGCGACAAACACATATTAGCCAGCAGAAACTGATGGTGGAGGAAGGGAGCTCTTCCTCAAGAAGGAGAAGAATGGTGGGAGACTTCCACAGAGGACATTCCAGAGGAAGAAGGGGTCATATATATATAGGTCTCAAACCCTTGACATCCACTCCAGCCAAAAACTAGAATAAACAGAAAAATGTTGAACTCAGGAGAATCCATGCAAGTGGATGACGCTCCTCCCCACCCAAATCATCTCAGAAGGGAGTCACAAAAAGAGAAACCCCAAAAACACTGATTCCCATTAGAAAATCGCCATTCTAAGTTATGAAAAGAAAACAAAGGGAAAGAAAAGTTTGGAGACTGAAGAAAACAAATGCAAACAGATTAAACGGAGTGACAGGAAGAAAGTCTGAATTAATTAAGACAATAGACCGGGAAAAAACAGACAACGTTTCGGAAATGGAAATGGAATCAAGCGACAATACGACAGAAAGATCAACAGAATCAGGAAAATTAGTGACGGATACAACGAAGAAAACAAACATGGAGACTGAGGAATCAAATTGAACATCTCAGGAAGAGTCAAACAACAATTTAATAACTAATGTGCAAACAATTGTAATTTGAATTAATAAAATAAGAAATACATTTTGAAACATAAGCAAGACATAACCGGCCGACAATTTAAATTGGGAGTAGAAATGGAGGAACAAACTTCCGGATTGTGACCATAAATATAAATGGGGTTCACGAAGAAAAATTTGGGAAATTAATAGAGGAAATTAAGGACTATGAAATAATAATATAACAAAGGAAATAAAATCAAATTTGGAGGGAAAATGGATGCAATTTTAATTACTAGTGATAATCAAGAAGATATTAGGGGTAAGGTAGCAGCAATAAAGGTATATCATGAAAGAAACTACATGTATTGGATTGTTTTAAGTACGTTTAATCCATATAAAAATTATAGACTGGCATTTCGTCAACGTTTACTCTCCTGCACAAAGAATAAGGAAAAGATATTTTTGATAGAAAACTTAAGCACATATTTACAGGACATTAAAATGGAGAATTTCGTAATGGGAGGGGATTTTAACTGGGTGGAAGACGATGTAGATAGGAAAACATATTTGACACCAAACGGTAAATTACTTAGGGAAGATATGAAAGATTAAAAAACATATTTGATGCATATAGAAGACTAAATATTTTAAGGAATGAATTTACGTTTGAATGTGGTATAGACCAAACCAGTAGGCTTGGGGTAAAAACAAGATTTTAGAATAACTGAGTGTAACATATCAGACCATAAAATGGTTAATACAGAAATAATACTATCAAGATGTACCTACTTCTTAAAAAAATAGAAAACAAGTAAATAAGTGAATACTTGCAAGAGGTAGAATGTGAGGTTATGTCACCAGAACACAGAGAGATGTGTGATGATTTAATTTCAAATGAGGAAATAAAGAAAACAATTTCATCTTTGGCGAAAGGAAAATAGCCAGGGATGGATGGGCTCAATACAGAATTCTGTCAGAAATTCCAAAAAGAATTAACGCTGATTTTAGAGTCATCATATAATAACATATTTTTAGGAAAGGGAAAAATTTATAAATCCATGAGGGAGGGAATAATCACGATGTTATACCAGAGTAAGGGAGATAAGTAAGACCTTAAAAACTGGAGGAATAACTCTCTTCTAAATGTCAATTATAAAATATTGCCTAAGAGGGGTGTTGGACTTCACATGTGTTACTTCTGGTTTTGAATTTGACCGCGCTCTGCAGTTATCTGACAAGTACTGTCTTCCACTCCAATATATAACCTTCGGTATTTAACCACGTCACAGTACTGAACCAATGAGAATTGGCAGACCGATTCCGCCAACGAATCGGATGTGGCTAACTGGCAAACCTCAGTCTAGCGTAAATCTTGCGATGTCAAGCGCATAAGAGTAAGGTTCTATATATTCCAGCGTATAAAACATCCTCACATCTTATATCTTACTCTGTATAAAACTCGAGACAAAAACTCTATATCCTAATTTGTCTATTTACCTTTCAGAAGCAGAACACCAGTTCTCAAATGGATACAATGTGGCAAACCAATGACAGTGTATTATGATGCTAAAAGAATTGCGATTTAGTATAATTTGACTCCATGGACCGCAGGAAGTGGCGCATTATCGAAAATAGGGAGAAGCTATACGTTAAAATTCATGTAAACACAAGGCAACTAATTTGTCACAACTACATGCTTTTGCACTGCCCAAGGTGAAATGAGCTAAATATGTAACACTAATGTCTTAAAAGAAACATCTCTAATAACATATGGAGATGTCACATGTAATAGTAAATATTCACCTCAACCCCATTATGGTGCACAGCTGGTTAATCCTGAGTATATCACAATAAATAAATAAATAAATAAATAAATAAATAAATATATAGGAACAACCTTTTACTAAAATATTTGAAGTTCCACGAAAGTAATATAAATATATCAAAGAAATAGTTTAAAATATAGATAGAAAAAAGGAACTATGGGGAAAAAAGAGAGAGAATACATTCGAATGGATTGGGAGAAAACAACGAAAACTGTCAGATGTAACGTAGAACAGAACACTGCAGGGGGGATTAGCTGGGAAAATATGTGGAAGACATGGGAGGGAATTAAAGTCCTTACAAGTACAAAGTATGATATTTAAATTTTTACACGATGTATGGCTTACGGGCGAAGTGGCTTTCAAACGCCACATGGTAAAGGAAATACCAAAATGCCCAAGATATAAAGCAGCCACTTTACAAAATACCATGCAATAGCTCAGTGTGAGAATAACAAAGTAGGAAGAATTAGCTTCATGATGCAGGTATGCAAACAAGGGAGATACGGAAGAAATAATTGATTATATCTAGACGGAGAATCTGATAAAAACGTATACAAAATATAACTGATTATATTGTTAAAACATTGTTGAAATGTGGTCATGTAGTTAAGATTAAACAATAAGTACTTGACTAAAATAACATTTTTCCTGCACCCTTGTAGACGACCACTGTTGGGGATCGGCACCAGTTCATCGTCCCGCTTAAGGGGCGGTTCCAGCCTGTGCATGGGCTGGGGCTCCTCTCTCACATGTCACAAGTACACAAAGATGATGGAATGGAAATTTTAAATCATTGAAATTTGTGTCCTTTTTAACGGTATCTCCCTTAGTTGTTCTTTTTATTTTCGCTCATTAGTATAATTTAACATTTAAACTCACTTTACAAAAACAGAAGCTCCACCAATCTAACACAACATTTACAATCTCTTTAGAGAGGTACACCAGGCCTTTCAGACGTGGAACAGGGAACCTGAGTACCGGAGGAAGTAATGAGCGTAGATAGCATGAAGTGAACGGAGCTGTGGGGTAGTTCATGAAAACCTCGGACGCAGCACATGAACAAACACACAAATACATAAGGGATACACGAACACTAACAACACAATTTCCCTCACAATAACACACACACACACACACACACACACACACACACACACACAAATAAACATATAGACGCACAGAGAAAAGTTTTTATTTTTTACTTTCATTTTGATTTTCAGCCTTTTTTTCTTTAGACTTCTTTTTCAACGTTAGGAAAACTCCAGTCACGACAAGACCATATCTTAAAATAAGGCACAGCACGATTATGAAGTAAAGGTAGTGTAGCCGCTTATGTCAGGCTAGGCAATGGTAGTGTAGCCCCTTATGTCAGGCTAGGCAATGGAAGTGTAGCCTCTTATGTCAGGCTAGGCAATGGTAGTGTAGCCCCTTATGGCAGGCTAGGCAATGGCAGTGTAGCCCCTTATGTCAGACTAGGCAATGATAGTGTAGCCCCTTATGTCAGGCTAGGCAATGGTAGTGTAGCCCCTTGTGTCAGGCTAGGCAATGATAGTGTAGCCCCTCGTGTCAGACTAGGCAAAGTTCCCTCGAATAATATTAAAAGAATGAGAAAGAAACACTTACAACATACAAACATAAAAAACACAGTTAAGGGTTTTCTTTATATTTTGTATCTTTTGATAGAATATTAAAACCTCCCTCTTTCTTAAAGAAATTAAAAAGCAATAAAGAATAAAAAAGAACTAAAGAAAGGAAAATGTTCCTATTTAAAATAAAAACAACAAAAAACAAGTATACAACCAGGAGAATGATATAACATAATGCCGTCCTTACAATAACATCTATAGCATGCAAACACTATAGCAAATATATATATAGCTAACACAGGGGATAGGCAATCACATAAAAAACAGGGGGAAAGGGAATCCATAATAGGAAATGGTCTTTCGTAGGATGAACAACCACCATTAGCGAGAGAAATCAGTCTGGGTACCTCACACATACACAAAAAAGTTTTTTCTTATATTTCGGCATGGGGAAGGCAAAAAAAGAAAATTTAAAAAGTTAAACATACAAACGTTGAAAAGCATGATCAGACGTAACACAGTTGTAAAAGGTACATATTTATGATTTTGATCACCTTGAAAATATAATTTTTTTCTTTGTTTTGTTTGGTATGGCAATTGGGCCCTTAGAAACACTGTCGCCTTAATGCTGGGTTAGACACAATATGTGTGTGAAAATTATGTAGGCATAAGGAAGTGGATGCATATACGTAATACAGTTTTCAAATGGATATATTTACGATTCCGATCATCCAAAAGTATATTATTAGTTTCTTGTTGTGTTTGGCATGGCAATATGGACATTAGAAACGCTGTCGCCTTAATGCTGGAATAGACATATGTGTGTGAATAGTCTGTCGCCATAAGGATGTTTATATTATGTTATATGAGCATGTTCTTTCTCTGGGTCTTCTGTGCTACAAACCTTATACTGTGTGTGCTAAAAATGTACATATCCTTTTCTGAGTTTTATACTATGAGTGGTATACTGTGTGTGTCCTATAGATGTGCATCTCCATTTACTCCATGTTATGCTACGTATGCTATACTGTGTGTGTGCTAAAGATGTACATGCCCTTTTTGTGGGTCTTCTACTATGAGTGCTATACTGTGCGTGCTATAGATGTGCATGTCTTTTTTCTGGGTTATATGCATTATGTGCGTGCTATAGATGTACCTATCATTTTTCTGGGTTTTATCCATTGTGTGCTATACTATGTATGTGCTATAGATATGTATGTCCTTTTCCAGGCCTTCTACTATGAATGCTATACTGCGTTTGCTACAGTGGTGCATGTCCTTTTTCTGGGTTTTATGCATTGTGTGCTATACTGCGTATGTACTATAGATGTGCGTGTCCTTTACTCGGGTCTTCTACTATGAGTGCTATACTTTGTGTGTGGTCTAAGGTTGACAGAGAGGGAGACAAGCGCCCCAATCCTCCAAAAATGCCCAATACGGCTTGCGTCTCTGACTGCCTCTGTCAACTAAAATCCAGCGCCTGGCCTTCGCGAGTGGCTTGGATTTGAAGTCCAGCAGACCACGTTTTCCACTAACAGGAGAAGGGGTGAAGGCGGGCAACTGGCGCCTTAAAACCAGTTACTTCGGGTAGATGGGACTCGTAAACCTTGGATGGTAGCTCATCTAGGAGAAGGAAAACTCCGATTCCAAACTTTTGCTGCCTTGTGGTTATACCCACTCATGGGAAAGGCTAAGGGAGTAAACCCCGACAGAAAATCCGGAGGTGGAGTCTCCATACCACCCTGCCCAGGCTTCTTAGCTCCACAGAAGAGAACACTCCAGCGTCGTCGACGGTGTCGGCACAACACAAGAAGTAGCAGTTTACCGGTTCTAAGTCAAAGCTCGATTGGCATAGAGCTTGGCGTCAGGGGTTACTTCTGACGGTGGGAGAGATAACCAGGTCTCACTGGACAGCTACCGCCCGCCTCAAGCTGGGCAGCCCCCAGTCAGTAAGGTGCTGCCCGCCATGGCCTGCCTGCTTCGCTGGGTGCGTGGAGCTTAGAGAACCATCTCGACAAGTGGGCCACAAAACTCAGCACCAGAAAAGACTAAAAGAAGAAATAAGAAGACTCCAACTCTTCGTTTTGCAACCTGGAACATCAGGACCATGTGTCCTGGATTGACCGCTGACCTACAGCAGATCGACGATGCACGGAAGACTGCCGTCATTGGCAGAGAACTCTCCCGACTGAGCATCGACATTGCCTGCCTCCAGGAGACACGACTGGCTGACAGCGGCACCATCAGGGAAGCCAATTACACGTTCTTTTGGCAGGGTAAGCCCTCGGATGAACCTAGGCAGCATGGTGTAAGCTTTGCCGTAAAGAACACGCTAATCGCCTGCAGTGAACCTCCATCAACAGGTACTGAGAGAATCCTTGCCCTCCGGCTGTCAACATCCTTAGGCCAGGTCAACATCTTCAGCGTGTACGCTCCAACCATCTGCTCCATCCACGAGGAGAAAGACAAGTTTTATGAGGTTCTGGATCAGGCAATATCCAGTATCCCCAACAATGAAAGCCTTTACTTACTAGGAGACTTCAATGTTAGAGTGGGAGCTGCCCATGAGGCCTGGTCCATCTGTCTCGGCTTTTACGGAAGGGGCAAGATCAACGAGAATGGTCAGCGACTGCTGGAGATGTGCTGCTCCTACAGCCTATATGTGACCAACACTTTCTTCAAATGCAAGGAGATCCACTAGGTGTCGTGGAGACACCCACGTTCACGCCACTGGCACCAGTTAGACCTCGTCATCACCAGGCGTGCAGAACTGGCCAGTGTTCTACACACAAGCAGCTACCACAGTGCCGATTGCGACACGGACCACTCCCTAGTAACCAGCAAGGTGGGAATATTACCCAAGAAGCTGCACCACGCCAAGAAGAAGGGTCACCCACGCAACAACACCTGCTGTGCAAGCAACCCAGAGAAAACACAGCAGTTCATCAGCGAACTGAAGGAAGCCCTCACCAAAGTGACACCTGATGAAACCATTGACTCCAAGTGGTCCCATATCCGTGACTCTGTGTACAATTCAGCCATCACAGCTTACGGGAAGAGGGAGCGAAAGAATGTCGACTGATATGGGGCAAACTGGGAGGAGATGGAGCCCGCGACTGAGGCAAAGAGGAAAGCCCTCCTGGCATACAAGGCTGCACCTAGCCCCAGAACACTACAAGCCCTCAGGATTGCAAGAAACAACGCCCAGAAGACCGCCCGCTGATGTGCGAACACCTACTGGCTTAACCTTTGCAACAGTATACAGACAGCTGCTGACACCGAGGATACAAGAGGAATGCATGAGGGTATCAGAAAGGCGACAGGCCTCCCCAGCTACAAGACCGCCCCCCTCAAGTCCAAGACGGGTGAAGTTATCACATACCACGGGAAACAACTGCAGCGATGGGTTGAGCACTATCGCGAGCTATATGCAACCCAAAACAATGTCACTGGAACTGCCCTGGACGCCATTCCGGATCTGCCTGTCATGGAGGAGCTAGACACACAGCCCACCCTGGAAGAACTCGGAAAAGCCATCTATTGCCTTGCCTGTTTGAAGGCTCCTGGAAGCGACAGCATTCCGCCTGAAGTCCTCAAATGCACTAAAGTCACAGAGGTACTCATCCGTGAATTGCTCTTCGCCGACATTTCAACCTTGACATCACACACGGAAGATGGACTTCAGCAGCTGGTATGCCGCCTCTCCCATGCTTGTAAGGAATTTGGACTGACCATCAGTTTGAAGAAAACGCAGACTCCCCTTCCCCTGTCACCATCGATGGGTACAACTTGGAAGTTGTCGAGAACTTCACATACCTCGGGTCTAACATCTCCAGCTCACTCTCCATTGATTCTGAGGTGAACGGCAGGATTGCCAAGGCAGCATCAGTGATGGCCAGACTTAACCAGAGGGTATGGAACAACCCCAACCTCACAGAGAAGTCCAACCTGCGTATCTACCAAGCCTCAGCTCACTTCTCTACAGCAGCGAAACATGGACCACCTATGCAGGACACGAGAGGAAACTCAACAGCTTCCACCTGAGATGTCTGCGGCGCATTCTGCACATCCAGTGGCAGGACAAAATTTCCAACACAGAGGTTCAAGAAGGCAACCTACATGAACAGCATGTTCTCCATTCTTAGCGAGAGGCGCCTTGGCTGGCTTGGCCATGTCAAGAGAATGGACCCAGGCCGCATTCCCATGGAAATGTTATATGGGGAGTTAGCAGAAGGTGCACGACCCACTGGACGACCACATCTGCGCTAAATTGATGTCTGCAAGAAGGATATGAAGACGGCAAACATCAATGTCAACGACTGGGAAAGCTTTGCAAACAACCGTTCCAGCTGGCGTCTAGCTGTCAGGCAGAAAGTACAAAATGCAGAGGAAGAGAGAAAAATAAAACAAGCTGAAAAGAGAGCTAGAAAGAAGGATAAACAAAAGCTTACTTTGGAGCTACGCCATCGTCTCTCGTAGACGGACGCATGCCAAGAAGAGATACTGTGTGTGCTATAGACATGCATGTCTCTTCTCCGTAGCTTCTACTATGAATGCAATAATGTGTGCTATAGATGTACATGTCATTTTCTCGGGTTTTCTACTATGATTGCTATACTGTGTGTGCTATAGATGTGTATGTCCTTTTTTCTTGATCTTATCCTAGGACTTCTATAATGTGTCTGCTACAGATATTACCTTATACTCCCATGTGTATGAGGATGGGGTGTATTTTCCTAGTTTTGGGGTTTGTACATCGACTTTTTTATTTGGGGTGGCAATTTGTTTCTGTGTTAGTCCGCAGGTAGAAAATTGGGCCCTTCCTTGACGTCGTCTTTCCAAATGATTTCTTTAATTGTTGCATTCTCCCTTCTTTCCTGATGGTTTTCTTTCTCTCCTTCCTTTCTAGCGTCTTAATTAGTCTCTGTTCCCTTGGTGTCTTGTCTTTTTCTTCTTATGTCTTGATCTTCTTTATTTCTGCCCTTTGTCCACCGCGTTTGTCCTTTTTTTCCTGTATTGTTGTAACCTACGTTATATATTATTCCTAATTTTTCAGACAAGAGTCCATTAGAATCTAAAACCCATTTCCATTATTCCTGACCACTACTACTACTACTACCACAATAATAATAATAATAATAATAATAATAATAATGATAATAATAATAATAATAATAATAATATTAATAATAATAATAATGGTAATGATAATAGTAATAGTAAAAATAATAAAAATCCATGTATGTAGGTAGTTTTGTAGGTAGATTGGTCAACTTATAAATAAACAGGTGAGTGTGCGAATAGCATAGAAGTGATATGGGCATTTCATCATGAATAAAATGGTAGTAGCAGTAATAGTAGCAGCAGTGGCAATATCAGTTGTACCAGTGGTAGTACCAACAGCAGCAGCAGTAGTCGTTACAGTAGTAGCAGTAGTAACAGCAGTAGCAGTAATATTAGCAGTAGTAGTAGTAGCAATAATAATAGTAGTAGTAGCAGCAGATCTGGAAGTTGCAGTAGTAGTAGTAGTATCAGCAGTAGTAACATAAACAACACTAAACATAATGACAGAAGTAAAAGAACTAACAGAAGACCCACCCACCACAATCATATAAAAAAGCAAGAATACCATGAACTACGCACTATATGTCTGTCCCATGTATAATTAACATCATCATGGGAACTGATAGGGCATGACTAACTTGGGAGATTACTATGTCTGCCCATGTATAATTGACCTCAGCATGGAACTTGACTGGGCATGGCTAACGTGGGAGATTACTATGTCTGCCCCATGCATAATTCACCTCAGCATGGAACTTGATTGGGCATGGCACACTTGAGAGATCACTATGTATGTCCCATATATAATTGACCTCAGCGTTGAAACTGATAGGGCATGGCTGACTTGGGAGATTACTATGTATGTCCCATGTTTAACTAATCTCAGCATGGAAACTGAAAGGGAATGACTAACTTGGGAGGTTAATATATGTCTGTCGCATGTATGATTGACCTCAGCATGGAAACTGATAGAGCATAAATCACTTGGGAGGTTAATATATGTCTGCCCCATGTATAATTGACCTCATCATGGACACTGATAGAGCATGGTTTAACCCGGGAAATTACTATGCCTGTCCCATGAATAACTGACCTCATCGTGCAAAATGGTAGGGCATGAGTAACCTGGGAGATTATTATGTTAGTCCCATGTATAATTGACTTCAGCATGGAAACTGTTAGGGCATGACTAACTTGGGGATTACTATTTTTGTCCCATGTATAATTGACCTCAACGTGGAAAATGGTAGGGCATGACTAACTTGGGAGATTACTACGTGTGTCCCGTGTATAATTGACTTAAGCGTGGAAAATGATAGGGCATGACTAACTTGGGAGATTACTATGTGTGTCCCGTGTATAATTGACCTCAGCATGGAAACTGATATGGCATGGCTAACTTGGAAGAGTATTATGTCTGTCCCATGTTTAACTAATCTCGGCATGGAAAATGATAGGGCATGGCTAGCTTGGTAGATAACTATGTCTGTCCAATGCTTACTTAGCCTTAGCATAGAAACTGATAGGACATGACTAACTTGGTAGATTACTATGTCTGTTCCATGTATAATTGACCTCAGGATGGACACTGATAGGGCATGACTAACGCGGGAGATTATTATGTTTGTCCCATGTATAATTGACCTCAGCGTGGAAAATGGTAGAGCATGACTAACTTGGGAGATTACTACGTGTGTCCCATGTATAACTGACCTTAGCATGGAAACTGATAGGGCATGGCTAATGTGGGAGATTACTATGTCTATCCCATGTTTAACTAACCTCAGCATGGAAAATGATAAGGCATGGCTAACTTGGTAGTAAGCTATGTCTGTTCCATGTATACTTGACATCCACTTGGAAAATGATAGAGCATGACTAACTTGGTAGATTACTATGTCTATTCCATGTATAATTGACCTCATGATAGAAACTGATAGGGTATGAATAACTTGGGAGGTTACTATGGTTGTCCCATGTATAATTGTCCTAAACGTGGAAACTGATAGGGCATGGCTAATGTTTGAGATTACTATGTCTGCCCCATGTATAAATGACCTCAGCATGGAACTTGATTGGGCATGGCACACTTGAGAGATCATTATGTATGTCCCATATATAATTGACCTCAGCGTTGAAACTGATAGGGCATGGATAACTTGGGAGATTACTATGTATGTCCCATGTTTAACTAATCTCAGCATGGAAACTGAAAGGGAATGACTAACTTGGGAGGTTAATATATGTCTGTCGCATGTATGATTGACCTCAGCATGGAAACTGATAGAGCATAAATCACTTGGGAGGTTAATATATGTCTGCCCCATGTATAATTGACCTCATCATGGACACTGATCGAGCATGGTTTAACCTGGGAAATTACTATGCCTGTCCCATGAATAACTGACCTCATCGTGCAAAATGGTAGGGCATGAGTAACCTGGGAGATTATTATGTTAGTCCCATGTATAATTGACTTCAGCATGGAAACTGTTAGGGCATGACTAACTTGGGGATTACTATATTTGTCCCATGTATAATTGACATCAGCGTGGAAAATGGTTGGGGATGACTAACTTGGGAGATTACTATGTGTATCCCATGCATAATTGACCTCAGCATGGAAAGTGATAGGGCATGGCTAACTTGGGAGATTACTATGTCTGTCCAATGCTTACTTAGCCTTAGCATAGAAACTGATAGGACATGACTAACTTGGTATATTACTATGTCTGTTCCATGTATTATTGACCTCAGGATGGACACTGATAGGGCATGACTAACGTGGGAGATTATTATGTTTGTCCCATGTATAATTGACCTCAGCGTGGAGAATGGTAGAGCATGACTAACTTGGGAGATAACTATGTGTGTCCCATGTATAATTGACCTCAGCATGGAAACTGATAGGGCATGGCTACCTTGGTAGTAAGCTATGTCTGTTCCATGTATACTTGACCTCCACTTGGAAATTGACAGAGCATGACTAACTTGGTAGATTACTATGTCTGTTCCATGTATAATTGTCCTCAGGATGCAAACTGATAGGGTATGAATAACTTGGGAGTTTACTATGTTTGTCCCATGTATAATTGGCCTAAACGTGGAAACTGATAGGGCATGGCTAATGTGGGAGATTGCAATATGTCTGCCCCATGTTTAATTGACCTCATCATGGAAACGGATAGGGCATGGCTAACTTGGGAGGTTAATATATGTCTTTCCCATGTTCAATTGGTCTCATCATGGAGACTGATTCCATGGACCTCTCATATGACATTCGACAACAATTACATACATAAATGTATGCAAATATACATATATAAATTTATATAAATGTGTTTGTCGTGTCAATATTCCATTGTCATAAATGTATCTAACATTTGGGCAACATGTATATAAACGTATTTGTCGTGTTAAGATTCCATGGACATCTCATGACATACGATAACAATTCCATATATAAATGTGCTTGTCGTGTCAAGATTCCATGGACATCTCATATGACATACGACAACAATTACAACATCCAATCTGAAAGACGATATCAATTTATAAATAATTTAAATTTGAAATGCCGTATAGAATTCATTTTTAAACAAACTAACGCTATGTGTGTTCGTGTGTGTGTGATTTGGATTTTTAATGTAACTTTAACAACATTTCAGTCATATCGCTACGATGTCTGCAGTGTGGAAATTTATAGTGATGTCTAGCACTGGAGCATCATGCCGCAGACATGTAGCATGATTTCCCACCCAGTCACATTATCCTTACACTAGGCCGACCAGTCCTAACACTAATCTCTTAATACTGAGCGCCAAGCGTGGCAACTGTTAATACCATTTTGTAAGTCTTTGATATGACTCAGCCGGGGATCGAACTAACGGTGTGTAAAGATTTTCGTACGTGATTTACGGTGTAATTGATGTAGGATAGTCACAGCGACAGTATGTCTTTTATGTAAGGATGATTGAATGTGCGATTGAATTGTGAGAGTAACTGAGTATTTTATATGAGGTCATAAAGGATTTTAACATTTGCATTACATATGAAGTGTGGCAAATCAACCCCACCGTACCCCACCCCATTTTTTCTTTCAAAAAATGTTTCGATACCGTTATGAAGCTTTATGATTCATAAATTCCAGGCATAACATTTAGATTTTCCATTGACTTTTTTACACTCACAGCGCTGTATTCTTATATTCAAATGTTTTATGTCATGCAAGTTTTGATGTTCTGCTCTGAACACGATAATAACATGCTTTCTTGGTTATTTGCATAAACAGAGATTGATGCATGTCTAACCTTTAGCACTGTGCCATGGAGTAAAATATAATGTTTAAATATGTAACCTTTATAGAAAGGAAATTCATGATTTTAAAATACATGTATAATGAATTATACTGACTAGATTGGAATGTCTGAAGTATCACCGTAAAAGGGATTTTTAGTGTATGTTTGAAAGATTTTCGATATCCTCGTCGTAGACAACTGAATATGAACAGGCTGCCCAACTGTATTAAATTGTTTAAAAAAACAGCTACCACCACAACCATTCTACATTCCCTATCATTGATGAGCGTTGATTGCGAAGATAACGAAAATGTATGTATGTATGTATGTATGTATGTATCTGTCTATTTCTTTGTTATCTATCTATCTATCTATCTTTTTACCTGCCTATATATATATATATATATATATATATATATATATATCTTTTTACCTGCCTATCTATCTATCTATCTATCTATCTTTTTACCTGCCTCTATATATATATATATATATATATATATATATATATATATATATATATATATATATATATATATATATATAATGTCCCCTCTTCCTTGCGACTGTGTGCTGGCGCCCATGGACAGAAAGACATATTTATAAATTCCCAGATCGTGTTATATTTGACAAAGAATAAGCATTAATCAATATCCAAATCTTACGGTTCTCTTTATTCAAACTGTGACAATACAAATAAAACTACTGGTACAACAGAGTCACACGTATGAGACAGTCATTGATAACCACTCACGTGTATGTTAATACCCCGTGCCATAAGACAGTCATTGATACCACTCACGTGTATGATAATACCCTAGTACAATAAAAACAGTCATTGGTACCACTCACGTGTATGATAATACATTAGTGCCAAAAAACAGCCATTCGTACCACTGACGTGTATGATAATACACTAGTGCCAAAATACAGCCACTGGTACCACTCATGTGTATGGTAATCCCCCTGTGCCACAAGACAGCCGTTGGTACCACTCACATATGGTACTCCTCCAGTACCATATGACAGTCATTGGTACCACTCACATGAATGGTAATACACCAGTGCCATAAGACAGTCATTAGTACCACTCACGTGTATGGTAATAACCAAGTGCCATAAGACAGCCAATGATACCAATCACGTGTATGGTAATAACCTAGTGCCATAAGATAGCCAATGGTACCAATCACGTGTATGGTAATACACCAGTGCTATAAGGCAGCCACTAGTACCACTCACGTGTATGGAAATACCCCAGTGCCATAAGACAGCCAATGATACCTATCACGTGTATGGTAATACCCCAGTGCCATAAGACAGTCATTGATACCACTCACGTGTATGGTTGTAATTCAGTGCCATAAGACAGCCACTTGTACCACTTACGTGTAAGCTATTCATCCGATACCATAATAAAGCCATTTGTTGCATTTGCTGAAAATGATTTCAATAGATAGTTTTCTCTTGTGTATAACAACACAAAAGTATATACATTATATCAGTTTCTTAAATAATTATCTTCAGGTGAAAACGTGCGTGTGTGTGTGTGTGTGTGTGTGTGTGTGTGTGGTTTGGACATTTAACGTAAATTTAACAATACAGTATTTCAGCCATATTGCTACCTTGTCTGCAGTGTGGCACTATATAGTGATGTCTAGTACTGGATGAAAGAAAAATGTTCGGCTTGAAATTAAACCCAACGCCACCACACATCCTACTCGCGATGAATATGAAATGATCGATTCACAAACTATCCACTGTGTAGCGAAACGTTGCAATCAGTAGTACATTACCACTGCTTTAAATCGTCCATCAGAGAGAGAGAGAGAGAGAGAGAGAGAGAGAGCAGTTACAAGTGACCAATCCAACCATATGTTCTACCACTACAAGATCTTAAAACAGTAGAGTTTTAATTACTTATACCGCATTCTAATAAAGCGGCCCTGGCCTTTATAACAATTCACATGATGCATTCAAATAGCACAATAATGGACCTTTATAGCAATGCCCATAATACATTCCAATAACACTGACCTGGAATTATATACAAATTCTCATTCATCATAATAGCTCTTCCCTGGATCTTTATGATAACTCTCATAATGCGTTTTAATTCTGAAATTCTATAACAATTCCAATAATGCATTCTAATAGCACTTCCATGCTGGGTGCCCACATAATTATTTGCCGGGTGGGGGTGCATGACAAGCATATAGTGGTTAACTATTAAGTTTTACGGATGTAGGCCAAACCAGGATGGGGGAGGAAGCAAGTGCCCTCCCCTTCCTTGCCCCTATGTTCCGACGCCCATGCTTGCATTGAGCTTTATGACAGTTCCCATAATGCATTTTAATATGGACAAACTGACATCTTTTAAGCCCGAAACAGTGAAACTGACATGAATCAATATATGTGGTATATACTGTACGTACGAATATGTTTGGTAAGTCGGAAAAATCCGGTATCTAAGTAATTTATAGTTTCAACCGTTTTAAGTTGTAGACTTGCTGACTTCGATGATGCAGACTGAGTTGTATCAATATATTATTGATTTTTCAAACCCAAACTTACTCCGTGAAGGTTTCTATTTTGACTTCCTAAGTCGCTAAATAAAACAGCAAATAAACATATTACGTACACAAGCTGATCTTCAGAACTTAAGAATGTATTTCAGATCTGTGCCCCCCCCCACCCCCACATCACCACCCTCTTTTAAAAAACTTCTGGCCATTAAATACTTCAACAAATATCTTTGATATATTTTATTGAAAACGGAACAATTATAGTATTAATAAAACAAAATTATCTTAAGTAAAGTAAAGCAAAATATTATGGGTCGAAGGAAAATCTCAGGTCCCTAAAATTACCATTGCTGACATGAGAGAGACGTGCAATTACGTTTATAATTACGCGATTCAGGCAAGTTAATATATAATAATTATCTCCTGTCACAAAATAAAACCAATACACCTAGGATGGAGCGATATGATACAGGTGTCTAACAGATCGGTACGAAGCAGGCGTCTAACGGATCGATACGATACATACGTTGAACGGATTGATACAACACAAACATCAAACGGGTTGATATAGACGGATGTCAGAAGGATTGATACGACACAGACGTCAAACGGATTGATGAGATACAGTTATCATAAAAATCGAAACGACACAGGCGTCAAATGGGTCGATACGACACATAATGATAATAATGTTAATAGTAATAATAATAATAAAAATAATAATAATAATAATAATAATAATAACAATAATAATAATAATAATAATAATAATAATAATAATAATGAGGACTTTATATAGCGCCTAATCTTTAGAAGCTCTAAGCGCTTTACAATATTAGACAACACGTATAACATAAAAAACATACATAATGGTATGATTACAAAAAACAAACACCATGAAATTAGAAAACATACAACACATGCTGAGAATATTTAAGGTAGCAAACATTATTAGGTCTTTAAGTTTGTTCTTGCAGTCGAAATAAGTGAGTTTTAAGAGCACTCTCGAATGGGATCACTGTGTCTTTCTGTCTAAGTTCAGTGAGCAATTCATTCCACGTTGCTGGGGCCTGGTATGCAAAAAGAACGTTGTCCACATGACTTTGTTTTCATAGTGGGAATAATGAGTATGCGATTATCAGAAGAGGATCGTAAGTATCTTGCTTGTGTGTACACATGGGTGAGGTCGGATAGGTATGTTGGACTACTAGAGTCCGTCAATGAAACGTAGCACAGAGAACAATGTTTTTAAAATTATTTTGGATGAATGGATAGCCAGTGTAGGGTACAGAGCAGCTGGGAGATTTGCTCCGATCGTGGCACTCTAAGTATGATCTGATCAGCTGTGTTTCGAACATTTTGAAGTTTCTGTAGTAGATATTGAGATAATTGAGCTACAAAAGTCCAGTCTTGAAGGTACTAATGAACACACAAGTGTTTTAGTGGCATCAACTGAAAAAATATTTGCGAATGGAGCTTCTCAGCTCAAGATATGCAGCCTTGCTTATGTTTATGACATGTTAGTGCAATGTGAGTGTACTGTCAAGAGTAACAACTAGGTTTCCTACTGGCTGTGTGAATTTAATGTTGGTGTTGCTGATATTTATTGTTTAAGGTATAGGATATGAATGAGAAAGTCTTTGTGTTGTGATCAGAATGGCCCCAGTTTTATCATCATTCATCTGCAGCTTGTTACATGTCATCCACCAGTTCACATCAGAAATGCACCTCTATACACCTTGGATGGTAGCATCAACTTCACTTCGGTGG